>JAEMOT010001388.1:0-81471 GCA_019297695.1 Apostasia ramifera | reverse complement strand
ATGTTATGGAAGGTTCAACCATGATTACTGGTGTCATATTATTTATGAAAAATGCCCTGCATTTTTTATTGTATTTTTAATAATTAATTAGTTTAAATTAGTTATTATTTAGATTTTTATTTTTTAAATTATTTAGTAAATTAAAGTTTAATTTAATAGATAAAATTTTAAATAATTATTAATTAATTTATTGATTAATTATTAAAATTGTGGAGTAAATTTTTTTATTATATGCCTGTTTATTCTGTTAATTATTATTTTTTTAGGGCATTTATCTGCATGTCGCATAAATTTTTTAAACTTATATTATACACATTTTCTTCACAAAATTTATACTATGGATTGTGAAGAAAATGTGTGTGGTGTAATACATAAAATTTTATATGGCATGTGAGTAATTATCTTTATTTTTTTCATTCTAGAAAAATTTGTGGTAACTTTCAAAAGAAAGAGTTAGAGGTCCTTTTGTTTTAATTGAAAATTGTGTGTCTTATAAAATAAAATTAATTTTTTTTAAAAAAAATTATAGCATTTAAAATAAAATAAATACACGTAGAGAAAAAAAATTATTGTCATTTTTTTTAAGTGACTGTTAAATTTGAGTCCTGGGGTATTGCTAAATTTTGTTTAGTTTAAGTCTCAAAAGAATCTAAATATTATTTATTAATATTTTAAAATTATTAAAAATTTAATAATTTATTTTACATTTAATATAAATTTTAATTTTAAAAAATAAATTTATTTTATATTTTATATATTTGTTAATATTAAAATATTGTTTTTATTAAATCTATAAAATTAAATATTTTCTCACTTGATAAAAAAACATAATCTCTTTCATTTGAATGAAATAATTGCATTTTCGGTCATGCTGTTATTTATTATTTTGATAATTTTATCATATATTATATGATGGTGGTTTGCCATGACCATCATATTATTACGAAGAGATAGTTAAATAATAAAATATGCATAAAATTAGTTAATTGAGATGTGATTATTTACATAATTGTTAATGTGAATTTTATAATAAATGATTATATCTGTCACATCTTTATTTTTAAGGACTAATTATCTATAAAATAAAAAAAAATTTACTGTCAAAATCATAGAACAGATTATAAGAAAAATATATCTTTATTCATCTCAAAATAATATTACATAAGTTCGAACACTAAGCAGGTCACCCAGAGTAAATTTAGATTAGAAAACTGAAAGGTAAAGTAATTAAATTGAATAAAATTAAATATCAATGAGATTATACGAGATGTAGAGAAATATCTTTCATGAAATTTTGCAGTTTCACATGTCAATCTCGTCGTCACCAGCGAACGGATCTTCTGTGCTTCTTGTTGCGCGAGGCTTTGATTCATGGAAAAACCAGTTAGCTTCCTCTGAGCTCCTCGCATGAGGGTTTTATGGGCTGCTCTGGCGATTTCAGAAGGTGGGTTCTAATCGTCATCCTCGCTAGTCTGCCCTCTCCCTCATCCTCCCGCGCTGCCACAACCCTCACCCTCGCCGAACCCATCGCCGACGGCGACACCCTTGTCTCCCCTGGTGGCATCTTCCGCCTCGGCTTCTTCAGCCCCGCCGGCTCCGGGAACCGTTACGTCGGCGTCTGGCACGGTGACGATCGTCTGGGTTGTTAATCGCGATTCCCCTTTACCAGACTCCGCCGGCTCCTTCGCCATCTCCGGCGAAGGCAGCCTCGTTGTCTTCGACGGCCGCCGGAGGGTCCACTGGTCTTCCAAGGCCACCTTCCCGTCGAGCAACTCCACTGCAGAGCTTTCGGATTTCGGAAACCTACTGCTCAACTTCTCCGGCGGCACCGGATGGGACAGCTTCAGCCATCCGACGGACACCTACCTTCCCGGCATGAAAATCAGCTTCCGACTGAACCCTAAATCGAATCAGGTTCTCACCTCGTGGAGAACCCCAGCGACCCGGCGTCGGGGAATTTCTCCCTCGGCGTCGACCCATCAGCCCAGCTCTTCATATGGGACACCGCCGACGAGTTTTTCAAAAATTGACTTACGTTCCGGCTATCATCAACTATGCATTCGTGCACAAGATATTTCAAAATCTACTTTTCGAACAATGTATGATCATTATGAGTTTATAGTCATGCCTTTTGGATTAACTAATGCTCCTGCAGTGTTCATGAATCTTATGAACCGAATATTCCAACCTTACCTGAATAAATTTATCATTGTGTTCATCGATGACATACTTATATATTCCTCTAGCGAAGAAGAGCATGAAGAACATCTAAAAATTGCTTTGAAGACACTGAGGGATAAGAAATTGTATGCCAAGCTCAGCAAATGTGAATTTTGGTTACAACAAGTGGCATTTCTAGGGCATATAATTAGCTCATCTGGTATAGCTGTAGATCTATCCAAAATTGAGGCTATCACAGATTGGCCAAAATCTACAACTGTAACTAAAGTAAGAAATTTTCTTGGTCTAGCCGGATATTACCAAAGATTCGTAGAAGGATTTTCGAAGATCACTCTACCACTCACTTAATTAACTAAGAAGACTGTAAGATTTGAGTGGTCAAAAGCCTGCGATGAAAGTTTTCAGGAGTCAAAAAGACGTCTTGTTACAGCCCCAGTCTTAACTATTCCCTCAACGTCCGAAAACTTTGTTGTTTATAGTGATGCCTCTCGGAAGGGATTAGAGTGTGTGCTGATGCAAGGTGAAAAAGTTATAGCTTATGCTTCTAGACAATTAAAGAACCACGAAGTCAATTATCCTACGCATGACTTGGAACTGGCTGTAGTTATCTTTGCACTTAAAATCTGAAGGCATTATTTATACGGAACAAAATGTGAAATATTCACAGATCACAAAAATATAAAGTATATCTTCACTTAGAAGGAACTAAATCTAAGGCAACAAAGATGGCTATAGTTGTTGAAAGGTTATGATGTAGATATTCAACATCATCCGGGGAAAGCTTATGTAGTTGCAGATGCACTCAGTCAAAAATCTCCAAGTAATACTTTTACTAATTAGGAGGCACTCATTAAAGAAATAAAGCAACTACAGTTAGAGACTCGAATAAGTAATGATAAAGGAATGGTAGCTCATCTTTGTATACAACCAAATCTGCGTGAAAAGATTAAAATAACCCAACAAGAAGATTCAGAGATTGCTAAGATAACTCAGAGGATAATGAAAGAAGATAATTCAGAATTTATGATAGGATCTGACGGTATTCTTCGATTTCGAAGTCGAATCTATGTTCCTAAATCCCTAGAGCTTAAAAGGGAAATTCTTAGTGAAGCACATTGTGCGGGATATTCAATTCACCCTGGAGGAACTAAAATGTATCATGAATTACGAGAGCAATTCTGGTGGCCAGGGATAAAAAATGATATTGCTGAATTCATAAGTCGTTGTTTAATTTGCCAAAGAGTTAAAATAGAACATTAAAGACCAGGAGGATTGCTTCAACCTTTAGAGATCCCTACTTGGAAATGGGGGCATATCACTATGGATTTTGTTTGTGAGTTACCAAAATCTAAAGGATTCGATGCTATCTGGGTAATCGTAGACCAGTTAACAAAGTCTACCCACTTTCTATCTATCAAAATGACTCATCCTCTTGAACACTTGGCTAAATTATATATCAATGAAATAGTGCTACTTCATGGAGTACCTACATCTATTATATCAGATAGAGACCCACAATTTGCCTCAAGACTGTGGGCTAGTCTTCAAAAAGCCATGGGAACGAAACTTAGTTTCAGTACAGCATATCACCCAAAAATAGATGGACAATCAGAAAGAACAATTCAAACCCTTGAGGATATGCTGAGAGCATGTGCCATGGACTTTGGAGAAAATTGGGAAAAATATCTATCTCTTGTAAAATTTTCATATAATAATAGCTACCATGTAAGCATCAGGATGGCTCCATATGAGGCTTTATATGAGAGAAAATGTCGATCACCTTTGTATTGGGATGAAGTTGGAGAAAGAAGAATGCTAGGACTCGAAATTATTAAAGTCACTTTGCAAAAGATCAACATAATTCGAGAACGACTTCTAACAGCCCAGAGTAGACAAAAGGCCTATGCTGACACAAGAAGATGAGATATTTGCTTTGAGTCTGGGGAGCATGTATTTTTAAAGGTATCTCCAAGGAAGGGCATTTATCGGTTTGGTATCAAAGGCAAGCTTAAACTAAAGTACATTGGTCCCTTTGAAATCATCCGCCAGGTTGGGAAGTCAGCATATGAGCATGCATTACCTCCAAAATTAGCGAAAATTCATAATATTTTTCATATCGCATCATTAAGAAAGTACGTAGCTGATCCAAATCATGTACTAAAATATGAACCGCTAAACATACAACCTGATCTATCCTATGAAGAAAAGCCAGTTAAAATTCTTGATTGAAAGGAAAAGATACTTCGAAAATGAACTTTTCCCATTGTGAAAGTTTTATGGAGAAATTATCTGGTAGAAGAGGCAACCTGGGAGACAGAAGAATCGATGAAGAATGAATACCCACATCTGTTCAGATAAATTTGGGGGACTAAATTTCTTAAGTAGGGAATGATGTAATAATCCGCTTAAGAAATACCTATTAATATTCATATATATATATATATATATATATATATTTCTAGATTTACTATAAGTATATCTGTCATCTGAGGACTTCAAAATAATTGCTATATTAACTAAACATTTCCTGCAATCAGTTTCAATAAAATATCTATATATATTTATTTCTCATCTGCCTTCCTCCCACTTTCTCACTTATCAACGGTCCCGCCTTATTAAATGTACCTCCTCAACCACCAACTACCACCCACCAACGGTCCCGCCCTAATTAATTCACCTCTAGGGATAAATAGGCTTCAGAACCCTCAGAAAGAAAACCTCTAGTTCTCCTCTGTGTCTTTAGCTCATCTTGGTACTCCTCACCTCCAGCAGCGAAATTCTGCTATGTAAGAATTCTGGTCTTACTGAGTTTAAATTATATTTGGTGATTTTTCTTGTTAACTTAATTTGATTAGTGATTAACAAATTGAAATATATGTCGACTCACTTAATCTATATCAAACCCGATAAATCTGTGTCGACCCATTAAATATCGAGTTAACCCGTTTAACCCAAGATAACCTGTGTCGACCCGTTACATCTGAGTCAACCCATTTGACCCGATTCAACCCATTGGACTCGATTCAACTCGTTTGACCCAATTCAACCAGTTTGACCCAATTCAACCTATTTGACCCGTTTGACTCATTTGACCCATGAACTTGAATTAACTCAATTTGACCCAAGTTGACTTGGTCAACCCATTTGAACTAGTTTAGCCTATATTGACTAGTTTTAATCCACTTGACTTGTCTGACCTAATTAACCTAAGTAACTTAGGTCAATATTTTTTAATTTTTAAGCCCAATAGTGATTATTCACACTGAACTTAATCAGGGAACACGTTATCCACCAGCAAACTATTACATCCTCTAATCCAGGTAAGCGATTTTCACTGAACTTAGGACATCGTGATTATTAAATTAACATAACTAATATACAAAATGATATCAATTATATTCTGTGAGCTATATTCTGCATATTCTGCATGGCTTTGTGCCGATATTCTGTTGGGCTTTATGCCAAGATATTATAATTGGTTATACTGGACCCATGTATTCTGAGATATATGATGATATGATAAGCTGGGATCCCGGTGGTTGACGAACCACCTTCTGGATGTGTGGCGTAGTGTGGGGGACGTACCTGTATTCTGTTATTCTGATGTCACACTGGTGACGTATCTGATAAATCTGTTGTCACACTGGTGATGTATCTGCTACTTCCGTTGTCACATTGGTGATGTATATCTGTGGATTCTGATCCTTCATCATTATAAGATTTATACATATTAATATATATGCAAAATATGAAATATGATAATATTGTGAGGTGACAAGTTGATATTACAAGTTAATCTGATATTCTGATCTGTTGCAGATAAGGTTATCACCATTGCTGCAGCTCCCGTATCTCCCGCACTTGTTGTACCTCTCGCATTCCGTCGCCGGAGCTTCCCATAAGTTAACCCATTCCTTGGTGGTTGCCGAGAAGACCAAGTGCTTCACGGTGCCCGCCGGACTGAGCACCCAGTGGTGGGAGCTGTTGAATCTGGTGTAGTAGAAAACGGTGTTCCCCTCGATGAAATTGCTTAGTGTGAAGCCGTACGCCGCCGGAAACATCATCCCAGGAATTCCAATGAACACCTGGCCATTCCACATACCTTAGCGTTCTTCAACTGATCAAAAAGATCATCTATTCTAGGCAATGGGTATTTGTCACCCCAAGGAGACACACTAGGTCGAATAAATCCTAGATTAATCATCTCTTGTAATTGTCTTTTCAGTTCATCTAGCTCTTTGGGTGCCATTCAGTAGGGCGCCTTTGATATGGGGGCAGATCCTGGGATAATATCTATAGTAAATTCTATCTCTTTCTCCGGCGGTAATCCTGGAAGTTCTTCTGGGAAAATGTCTGTGAATTCTCTAACAATTTTTATTCCATCTATTCTAGTTTCACTTTTTGGTGTCGATTCAATGTAAGCTAAATAAACTTCACATCCTTTCCTTAACAACTTTTGGCATTTTGCAAAAGATATAATAGATAAAACATTTTTCTTTTCTTAAAAAAAGATTAAGTCTCCTTTAAGAATAGGAAAACTTATCTTCTTGGCAGCACAATCAATCTCAGCATGCCAAGTTGATAACCAGTCCATTCCTAATAGTATGTCAAAGTCCTTTATAGCAAAGGCAATCAAGTTTGCGGGAAAGACGTGATCTCTGATGTATATTTCACAGTTTAGATATATTATTCTACTAGCTAAAATTTCTCCTGAAGCTGTATTTACGGTATAGGTGTGTCTAATATTTTATATAAAATTTTTGCAGAAGTTGCAAACTCAGGCAAGATAAATGAATGTGTAGATCCAGAATCAAATAATACTTGTGCAGGTAATCCTGAAATATAGATCGTACCTGTAACGATCGAGTCGGATAAGAAGAATACCCGAGCTTGAGTTTGTGGCCTAGAGTTTGAATTATGCTTTGGTATCATTGGACAATCATTCACAAAATGGTCTTTGTTACTACATCTAAAACAAGCTCTGGTACTCTTACGATATTTAAAAGTAGGATGATGACCTCCACAACTTTGACACTTTATACCACTATCTGTTGGCATTCCTTCTTCCTTCCTTTTCTTCTCAAAACTTCCCTCATGCCTCTTAATTTGCTCATAACAACGCTTTTTCCTTTCACGCCACTCCCGATCTTCATTAATATTTTGTTCTGCGATCAACGCCCTTTGATATAATTCAGCATAATAGTAGATCCTCATAATATTTGTCTATTTTTGAATATCCTTTCGCAGACCATCCTCAAACCTTTTTGCTTTTTCTCGTGGATCGGCTACTAGATGATGTGCATAATCAGAAAGAGCAGTAAATGCAGCTTCATATTCCATAACAGACATGGAACCTTGTTTCAAATGAATGAAGTCACGTAATTTCTTTTCTTAGATAGCAGGAGGAAAATATTGTTGGAAGAAATTATCACGAAATCTTTCTCAAGGAACAGATTGAAGAGATTTAAATTCAGTATTGAGTTAAGACTTCCACCATTTACGACCTTCACCGGTCAGCATATAAGAAACAAAATCAGTCTTTTTGTTATCACGACACTCAATAAATTCAAATATTATTTCCAATCGATCGATCCATTCCTCCGCAATCAGAGGATCTGGACCTCCCGCAAACTGGTGGTTTTTTCTTTCGAAAATGCATATACAGTGCATCTCTAGGGATCATTGTATTATTCTCCCGATTTTTATTTGTTTGGTTTTGTAGAGAATCAGCTTGAGATTCCATTTTCACCTGGTAAATAATATATGTAAGCACATAAAACTAAACACTTTATTTAGGAAATACTATTACATGCCAGAGAAGTAGATTGTAAAATTCTCACAAATGAGTTTGGGTACACTAAGGTTTTGAAGATGAGGCAGGGCTTGGTTAAGGATTCTCTTCCGGTTGGGCAAAAGGACTCTTGATGAGAGCCGTCGTCTTCTTAGTTTCCTTATGGGGAGTTGGAGTTGCTAGAGTCAACTCGAGGTTTGTTGGCTTTGAAAAGCTGCTTGAAGGTTTGGAGATGAAGGGTAACATTTGGTCTGTTTTTATCTGGATTTTTCTTGGTTCTAGCTGCACTGAATCATTTGGTGGCTCATAGTGGCAGAATGTAGTCCAGTTATCTCGGTAATAGGCTTCCATGGCAACTAAGGCAGTGAATAGGTGATCCAGTCGAGGAATCACCATCATTGAGGCCTTGATCCTATCCCAATAAGAGGGTAAGGCTGTCAATATACGTTGTTTGGCCTCCTCAGGGGTGATCTTACTTCCTCGGTAGTATCTAACTCATTCAAAAAGGAACTAGAGTTGGTCAAGATTGGCCACCATAAGAATGTTAGGGTTCATCTTAAACTCAATAAGGCGGGTGACTGAGTCTTTCCTGAAATCAAAGACATAATGTCAATGGGTGAGGTAAAAGTGTTAAAGTCAGTCTAAGATTACTTATAACCTATGCTTTGATATCAACCTGTCACACCCTTATTTTTAAGGATAAATTATCTATAAAATAAGGGAAGACTTACTGTCAGAATCACAGAACAGATTATAAGAAAAATATATCTTTATTCATCTCAAAATAGGGTTACATAAGTACGAACACTAAGCAGGTCACCCAGAGTAACCTTAGATTAGAAAACTGAAAGGTAAAGCAATTAAACTGGATAAGGGTAAATATCGGTGGGACCATATGGGATGTAGAAAAATATCTTTCCTGGAATTTTGCAGTCTTCACCTGGCAATAGATTATTTACCTGAAAAGCAACAGTTAGTCACGAAGACTGAGTAAACGACCTCCACCTTATCAAGGCCCTGGTCTTATAGCTCAATTTAACAACAGATCAGAATATCAGATTAACTTGTAATATCAACTTATCACCTCACAATATTATCATATTTCATACTTTGCATATATATTAATATGTATAAATCTTATCAAAATAAACAGATATACGTCACCAGTGTGACAACAGAAGTAGCAGATACGTCACTAGTGTGACAACAGATTTACCAGATACGTCACCAGTATGACATCAGAATAACAGAATGCAGGTACGTCCCCCACACGATGCCATGCATCCAAAAGGTGGTTCGTCAACTGCGCGGATCCCAACTTATCATATCATCATATATCTCAGGATACATGGGTCCAGTATAACTTAGTATAATATCTTGGCATAAAGCCCAACAGAATATCGACACAAAGTCATGCAGAATATGCAGAATATAGCTCACAGAATATAATTGATATCATTTTGTATATTAGTTATATTAATTTAATAATCACGATGTCCTAAGTTCAGTGAAAATCGCTTACCTGAATTAGAGGATGTAATAGTTTGCTGGTGGATGACGTGTTCTCTGATTAAGTTCAGTGTGAATAATCACTATTGGGCTTAAAAGTTAAAAAATATTGACTTAAGTTACTTAGGTTAATTAGGTCAGACAAGTCAAGTGGATTAAAACTAGTCAATATAGGCTAAACTAGTTCAAATGGGTCAGATCAGGTCAACTTGGGTCAAATTAAGTCAGTTCAAGTTCATGGGTCAAATGAGTCAAATAGGTTGAATTGGGTCAAACGGGTTGAAGTGGGTCAAACAAGTTGAAGTGGGTCAAACGGGTTGAATCGAGTCCAACGGGTTGAATAGAGTCAAACGGGTTGAATCGGGTCAAATGGGTTGACTCTGGTCAAATAGGTTGACTCGGGTCAAACGGGTCGACTCAGATGTAACGGATTGACACGGGTTATCTTGGGTTAAACGGGTTAACTCGAGATTTAATGGGTCGACACAGATTTATCAAATTTGATATAGGTTAAGTGAGTCAACATATGTTTAAACAGGTTAATCACTAATCAAATTGAGTTAACAAGAAAAATCACCTAATATAATTTAAACTCAGTAAGATTAGAATTCTTACCTAGTAGAGTTTCGCCGCTGGAGGTGAGACGTACCAAGATGAGCTAAAGACACAGAGGAGAACTAGAGGTTATGATTCTTTCTGAGGGTTCTGAGGCCTATTTGTAGGGAGATGTGAACTTATTAGGGCGGGACCGTTGGTGGGTGATAGTTGGTGGTTGAGGAGGTACATTTAATAAGGCGGGACCGTTGGTGGGTGAGAAAGTGGGAGGAAGGCAGATGAGAAATAAATATATATAGATATTTTATTGAAATTGATTGTAGAGAATGTATAGTTAATATAGTAATTATTTTGAAGTCCTCAGATAACAGATGTACTTATATTAAATTCAAAAGAACATATATATATGAATATTAACAGGTATTTCTTAAGCGGATTATTACAATACCTAAGTGAGGTGTGACACTCATAGAAGATAGAAGATAAGATGAGAAAGTACATGTAGTGTAGTTTGATATTATACACTATCAATTTATAGACGATCTTATATATAAATGTGAAAAAATTTAAGTAAAATATCGGAAGAGAAAAGAAAATGCTTAAAATTAATTAACCAGGGTATATTTAGTACAGGATGTTAATTTACTTACAAGAAATATTTGTTATGTTAGATACGTTTTAGCCTTATGCGATGTATTTCAATCTTTGTGTCGTAACAAAAAAATTTTATATTATAGAAAAATAATTTATGTAACAGTAAAATACTATAATGTAGCAAAAAGAGTACATAACCTTAATTGCTATATTGATTTCCCGAAGATAATTTTGGTTAAATTTATTTATTTTAATAGAATTAACCCTATCCTCTTACACCTATCTAAAGTACAAATAAGTTAAATTTCTTTCAAATTCTCGATTGATAAATATTTTTAAATGCTAGTTTTCAAAATAAAGTACATAGCCTAAGTTGTACGATATATATATATATTTTTTTATGATGAATTCTACAATATTGACTTTGCATTCTCAATGGTTATAGCTTGGATGTGAAGCTTTGCACTTACTTGATGAGTCGTGTGTTGGAAATTGTACTAAAGCAATGACAGAAATACCTAGAGCATACGTTTAGTTAGCAATTGAGTGTTGAAGGACCGATCGCACTTTACTATCTTGGGCATCAACCTTGTCTGCAACAATATCACTCACAAAAACTTCTGTGATATTGATTTCTAATTGGAGAAGGTATTGTATAGTTAATTGGTAAATGATGAGGAGATGTGAGAGGGATGAGAGTGGGAGAAACGGAGCTAGAAAGAGACCAATAAATATGACAATTAAGAGAAGCTTTTAAGAAGTTTTGTAAACAATCATAAGAAATCATCAAAAGAGAAAAAGAGAGTAAGATAGAGGAGCAAGTCAATACTAGTGAGATGGAATGTTGATTATAGTAAGATGACGAGCAAATGTGATTTAGAAAAGAGAAAAATAATAGAGAGTACATTAATAATATTATTTAATGAAAGTCAATAAAAATAAAAGTTATTAAATAATCCTAAATACTAATTGAAGCATACCACATAAAATAAAAATCATTAAAATTGACTCAAATTAAACAAATTTTGGGTGAAAAAGAGCCACAAAATTACTGACTTGTGAAATAATTAGTTTTTGAGATTTTTTTTACATAAAATGTTTATGATAAACAATTTTTTAACTTTGTGGGCGTGCATGAAATAAGTCTAACATATATATATATATATATATATATATATATATATATTTTAAGTTGACATAATTTTGAGAGATAGCTTATAGGAATTTTTTAAAATTATGGATCTATATAAAATATTTATTGACTACAAAGGAATACAAACTAATTTTATACTTCCCCCGTTTAAACTGAGTCCGGTGCCGGGACCTGACCGTGCCCTAGGAAAAATTATTGAGTTCGGAGAACTCGCCACGTCACCTTTTCATACACTAATTAAATGGCGACAGCTGGCAGCGGGCGGCCCACTATAGCTGGGTTCGGAGATTGATGTGCTTGTTATAGACATAAAAGTGCTTGTTATAGGCATAAAAGTGCTTATTTTGTATATATTTATGTTTATAACAAGCATATTTATGCTTATAATAAACATATTTATGCTATAACAAGCACATTTATACCTATAACAGCCTATAATAAGCACTTTTATGCTTATAACAAGTACTTTTTGCTTATAATAAGCACCTTTTTGCTTATAACAAGCACCTTTATGCTTATAATAAGTACATTTATACTTATAATAAGCACATTTCTGCCTATAACAAGCATCTTTATACCTAAATATACTCATCATAAATATAAATATACTTGTTATAAATATAAATATATATAAATAAGCACCTTTATATTTATAATAAGTATTTTTATGTATATAATAAGTATTTTTATGTCTATAATAAGTACATTTATATTTATAATAAGTATTTTTATATTTATAATAAGTACATTGATTTTTAAACTCAGCTCTAGTAGACTATTTGTTGTCGATTGTCGTCATTTAATTGGTGTATGAAAAGGTGGCGTGGCGAGCCCAATAATTTTTCGTGCCCTAGATATTCTCCTAGTCAAATAGGGAGCTACGTTGCTTCCGGCTCCGGCGACCGACGTTAACTGATGGCGAGGAAGAAGGGCCACAAACCGGAGGCTCAGTTCCGGCATGCGCTTGACACTTGCTCGAAGAATAACGACCTCAGTGGTGCGCTTGCTCTGTACGAATCCGCCGATGCGCAGAACATCCACCTCTCCTCCTATCATTTCAACTCCCTGCTCCACATCCTCTCTGCTTCTCTCCAAAATCTAGAGGACGGAGACTCTCGCAAGCATTCCGCGATCGTGATCGCCTTCCGCCTCTTCGACCGTATGGTGGCCGCCGGAGAAACCCCTACAGAGGCTACGATCACGACAATGGCCAGAATTGCTGCCAGCCGGAAGGATGGTGGAGGGGACCAGGCGTTCGATCTTGTTAAAACCATGGGGGAGAGGTACGGCGCTACGCCTAAACTTAGATGCTACGGCCCTGCACTTTTGGCGTTCTGCCGGAGTGGAGAGGCGGAGAAAGCTTATTCTGTTGAGGAGCACATGGTATCAAAGGGAATTCTACCGGAAGAGCCAGAGATTGCCGCTCTTTTGGCGCTGAGCGCGAAGGAAGAGAGGGCGGATAAGGTTTATGGCTACCTGCAGAAGCTGAGAAGTTCTGTCGGTCGTATAACTCCGTCAACCGCTGACGTTTTGGAGAAGTGGTTTACAAGCGGCTCGGCAGTAGAGGCTGGGACCTTGAACTCGGAATTGGATCGAATAAAATATGCTATTTTGATGAATGGGGGAGGTTGGCATGGGCTGGGGTGGTTGGGTAAAGGCAGGTGGGAAGTGTGCAGAGGTACTGTTAGCCGAGAAGGAAATTGTTCTTGCTGCGGGCATAGGTTAGCTTGTGTGGACATCGATCACAGTGATACGGACAGGTTTTCAGTTTCTGTGGCTAGTTTGGCTATGGAAAGGGAGACTAGAGCAAATTTCAAAAACTTTCAGGTGAATGGGTTTTTCTGCATGCATGATAACTGCTATTTTGTGACTGCGCTGTCAATAATATTCAATTAGTAGTCAGTCTAATTTAAATGGTTGGATTAAAGCATTTTATTTTGCTTTGATTTCGTACAACCTCTGTTTTTGTCAATATCAAGTACTGGGATATGATCTTTGCTTCAATGAAAAAATCCCTGACCAATAGTTTATTATTTGTCCTATTTGATATTAAGATTTGCGTCATGGCAAAGTAGGGGACTCGTAAAACAAAAACTGGGTAGCTAATCCTTGAGTGCTAGGTATGCGAACATTTCACAGTTGCTAACCTCACATTACTCTTAATAATAAATTTGTCATATATTGAAGAATTACAAAGATTTATTGCTTGTTATCATGATGTTAGGTAGGGCAGGAGAGAAGATATAACTATATAAGCATAAAGCAGCAATTTAGGGTGGAAATATTTGGTTAGCATTTGGTGTTTCTCAAGGGAAGTTGCTTGCTCCACGTGTTGCGTCAGACATTTCCTTCTTCCATACCTGCTCGTGCCTTTAGCATCTTTCCTGTAATATTCTATCCCATAACATGCAAATGGCTGTTGTACTGGGTGCCACTCTTTCTCTTAATATGGAAATAATTGCATGGAAAAGTATTAGGATTTAGACAGAACATTGAGGGAATTTCGAAGGCTGTGTTACTTGAAATAGAAATAATAGTTTGAAGAAAACTTGTGCAGTTTCATAATTGGAGAAATGTAATGTATTTTGATTATGGTAAGAAATAGTTATTTTGTTCACTTCAGTGAAGGTCCCTCTGTAGTTCATGAGATTGTATGATGTCTCTTTCGTAAGTGAGACTAGTGTCTTGCTGAGGAAGTATGAAATATGGATATGGACTTGGTGATTTTTTAATAGTTATTTTACATTGGGACTTGTGAAATGAATGACTAGATTGTATGCTTTGGTTGGAGATGAGATTTGAAGTGACCGTGCCCATATGCATGTGTGAGAAGGAGTCGAAGTATGACATAACAGTGTGTATGCTGATCCAAAGTATGAGTTTTACTGTAAACTACATTTTAGGTGTTCTTGCAACTAGTTCATGTTTTTTCTCTTTTTGTAACTTTATTTGAAGAGGCATATGGCTCTGCTTTCAAGGCTAAAATTCTTTGAATGTTTCTTCAAAAGTGGAAAATGGTTTTGAAAAGTATTTTTCATTTTGATTGTGGAAGTGCAAACATTTTATTTTTTTGATAGTTAATTTAAATGTTCTTAACTCGAGCACACTTGAGTATTTAGGAATGCTTGTTTCATTAGAAGATTGCTAGGGTTAAAATTTCTCTACAATGCAAATATTTATTTTGAATGATACATAATAGCTATTTTTCATGCAGTCTTTTTTACTTCCAAGTTGGATACCAAATAGCTTCTCCCATTAACTATTCGTGTTATTATTTGGACAAAGTTTAATAAAATTAAATTCTGTAAGTTGGGATTTCCCATGGTATAATTGTGCTTATACATTGAAACTATGATCCACTATCTCTCATGGAAAATCATGAATGCAGAGAGTTTTGGTCCTTTGGTTGTCTCTTTGGTTAGGCAAGGAGGTAGGGCGTTCTTCTAGCCAGCAAAACGGCGAGAAGGGATCTCTCTGTATTTGCTGTCGTGTTGGCTGGAGGAAGACGAGGAAGTGACAATGAAGCATTGAAGAAGAAAACTTCTATTTTTAGAGCTTGTTTAATATACAGACGTATCTCCTATTTCTATTAGTAAGATATTCAAGAATACTTGTGTAATCCTTACACTATTCTTGCTTTTCCCACTACACGTTGTACCATTGGTAGAGACAGGCAGTGCTGTACTCTGCATTAGTCTTCCTCAGAGTTGATTTCTTGCATGTCTATATATCGCTTTTGGTCTAACCACTGGTTGCCATGTGGCGTGGCTATCTTGGAGTTGTCGTGTTTTCTCCGTTGCGACTTTGGCTTAAGATGTTGGGCGAGCATTGGGAATCTTGAGCACTTGAATACTTGAGTTGCTCGATAGATGGTGTCTTTAAAGTCATTAGGAGGCTTTGTTGTTTTCGAGGTGCTTGACTGGATTGGTCCCCTCAAAAGGTTTCTTTCTCTTGAGTGGTTGGAGGCATTTTGGGATGGTCTGTTTGACCTATGTTTTCTTGGTTCCCAAAGGAGGTGCCATTCTCAAGGCGCTTGATTGGTTTTGGGACCCCTTGAGAATTTTTGTCTCGAGAGGGTTTTAATGGGCAATATTGGAGAGCTACTAGGACATTTGGTGGTTGAAAGTGTCCTAATGTGACCCTCTGATCATGCCTTACCTTGCTGTAGAAGTGAAGCCCCTAATTGTGTCCATCAAGTGTAAGATTCAGAGGCTGTCCTTTCTCTAGAGAACCATTTGGAAGTAGATGACCGCTAGCCTGTCTTGTTGATCCGAAAGCTTTCTTTGACTCCCCATCGGTTGTCATCTTTTTGTGCTCGTGGATGGTGTCTTCCTCGAGCTCTTTCTTTCATCCCATCTCAAGGAGTCTAGTGGCGACTATTTTTTTTTCTCTTTGTCGAGTATTGATGGCTCAAAAGGCTTAGAGCGCTCCGCATTTATGATTGTGCTTCACATTTATGATTGTGCATATATCCTATAATTAGGGTATGCAAACTTACATGCATTCTCTCTAATCCTATAGATGACGTGGAATGGGTATTGGATTAGCTTTAATTTCCTTCAATTGCCATTGAGTCTCTCCTTGATTAAGTGGGGCGTCTGGGGACATATGCAGACAAACTTGATTCGCAATACTCATGGAAGATCACAAATCTAGAGAGCTTTTGGTATTCAAGGTTTTTTTTTCCAGCTAGGCATGGAGGTTGGATGATCTTCTCTACATTGGAAAGGACGAGAAGCGGTTCTCTCTCTCTCTCTTTGTTCTCAGTTCTCACATTGGTTGGAGAAAGAAGAGGTTCAAAACTTGCATAATTTGCAACCCCATCCTTTTTTATATTAGGGATGAAGACATCTTAGAATACATATGTTTTCTAGATTACCCCTTGCTTTATCTCACTACACCTTTTATCATTAGAAAAAAGCATGGTGTACATTGCATAATTAATTTCTACAGTGCTAGTCTTTTGTTTGCATGTCACTTTTCAGTCCAATTTTTAGCTTACATGTAGTGTGACCATTTAGGGGTTGTCAGATCTCCCGAGGAGGTCCTTATTGCTTTAAATCAGGATTTTGGATGAGCCTTAGGATTTCGATCACTTGAGTACTTTAGTCGCTCGGTAGATGGTTTCTCTTCAATCCTCGAAAGGTTGTGTTGCTCTTAAGGTGGTCCATTGGTTTGGCATCCTCGAGTGAGTTTTATATGACTTGAGTTCGAGTGACAGGTTCTCGAGTCATAGAGGTATTGCTCACAAGGCGCTTGATTAGTCGTAGACTCAAGGGGTTCTTGGTGAGCTGCAGTTGGAGAGGTTTGAGGACACTTTGGAAGTCTCGTGGTTTGATTTCCCAGTAATACTATGTTTTGAGGTCTCTCGAGGATTTCTGTGTCACGAGAGGTTTTTGCTGAGTAATAGTAAGGGCGGTACCAGTATACTTGGTGGTTGAAATTGTCCTAGTTTGAGATCATACTGCATGTTGTACTCTTGAAAATTATATAACACTTGACTTTTCATGCTTATGGCTGCATGGTTGAAAACATGGAATCAGGGAACTTGGATGATGATCCTTTGTTACTTTCATCGCTTAGAATATGAGATAAGAAATATAGCTGAATGATCTTGCATTAATTAGTTATTGCGCAATAACTGCCGGAGGAATCTGGACATGCTTAAATCCCAAACCCATAACAGCTAAAGTTTTGTGCTGATTTTGAAGTTTGATAATATCATTGATTTGGTCTAGGCAAGAATCATTTTTTGGGCATCTGGCCAATTTCAGTTTCATTTTTGGGATAAATTAATGCTCATACCAACAACTCTATATTAACTTTTTCTTCAAATCATATTTTCGTTTATCAAGATTGAATTCAGCCCCAATACTCATCAAGGTTAGGCTAGGCTCAATTAAAGCTAAAGCCATATTTGGCATCCAAATAAACTATTCGTAAACAGTATAAAATTTCAAACTAAATAATCTGACGAAATAATTACAATTCAAAGATACTAATATTTGGCTGGATTCTCGACCACTCTAGGGTGAGTTGGAAGTATCTTTTGACTACGGATTTTATAATTTATTTAATGTAGAATTTGGAGATTACACCAAAACTTAATTGAGGGAAGCTAATCAGGTTGCAAACTCTTTATCTGAGCTTAGGGATGATCATTCATTCAGTTTGAGCAATCTCCTGGATGAAACATAATTAAAGATATTAATGACCGTTTGATTGTCTTATTGCGCATATCAGTTCTTAAAGGGTTGATTTTTGATTGATTAGAGAGAATACTTGGGTGCTTTTCTAGAGTTTTGCTAAGAATAATTTTCATTATGATTGTATCTCTTGCTTTCCATTATCAGCTCTTTGTGAGGGCATGCTTTCCTCGTATACTTTTCTTCCTGTTAGCTAGATGGGTCCCAGATGAATAAATTCTCCTGCCCCAATCCAAAATAAAGTAGGTTTTCCCCTTCAACTATTTTAGATTGCAATTATTATTTATGCTTTAAGAAAATTAGGAAAAATTTTAAAAATAAAAATAATACTTGCTTAAAGGCATTTCTTTATTTAACTTGTATCAAAACTCAATTTTTTTAGGAGTGGTTAGATAAGCATGCTTCGTATGAAGCTGTGATTGATGGTGCAAACATTTCACTTTATCAGCAAAACTTTGCAGACGGTGGTTTTAGCTTATCACAGGTATGTGCAATTACAATATTCTCTTTTTGTCCATTTGGCACTTAGTAAAGTTTCCTCCAGTAATATTTATAACTTGTCGCTAATGCTACCTTTTGTTCAGAGCAGTTAAATGCTGTTGTTGTAGAAATACAACAGAGGAGTCACGGTAAATGGCCATTAATCATTCTTCATAATAAGCGCTATCGATTGCTCTTGGAAACTCCTTCCAATAGACAGCTTTTGGAGACTTGGAATTCAGCTGGTGCATTGTATGCAACACCAAATGGATCCAATGATGATTGGTATGAACTATGAAACTCTGGACATTCTTTTCACATCCCTTCTTCTATTATTGTGGATGTTGATGCAGTAAACAAATAGCGAAAAATAAAGTAAATTTGGCCTAGTCATGCTACGTATGAGTTGAGTTACAGACATCCAAAAATTGGTGGGAAAGCTATTGCTGAGTTGGGGGGAATATGAACTTGCAAATCATTATGCACTAGTGACCGCTGCATGGAAATTTACTTATAAATCTCTATAACAACGATAATAAATCAAGTTTTTATCCCACTAGGTGGGGCTGGCTACATGATCCTTTGTTTTTATTGCATTTTATTAAATAATAAATCTTCATTTAGCTTCAAATATGTAAAATCATTTCTTATAGTTTCTTGTCATATTTTTTGGCCTTTCTCTTCCTCTTTTTATATAGGCAATATTCAATAATTCAACTTTTCTTATTGAAATTTCTATTGACTTATATTAATTACAAATATTTATACATGAAAAATTGTTTTTTCATTTTATTCATGTGAATTGCTACTTGAGTGGTGTAAATTATAAGTAAAATCTTTTAGTTGAGAGCAAAAACAACTTAAAAAATTATGTTGGGAATTAATAAGATGATTACGTAAGGTAGTTTGGATTTGTGTCCATTTATATGTTTTGATTAAACCATGTTTGTCGTCTAATTGAAATTATGCTTCAAGAAGACCAAATGGATAAAATTTCTAAGAAACTTGATGTATGACAAATAATATGGTCATGCAGCTGTAAAGATCAGTAGTTTAAGTAGAAACTTCAGTGAATTAAAGGGAACGCTACAAACTTGAGATCCTAGCTTCTATGGAGAGGTGTTCAGTCATCAATCTCAACCCCTTAGAGTTGAACGACATGAGTAACCAACGAGTCCTATTGCATTGCAGGATAAAGCCAGATGCCATCTTAGGCTTTCTAGTTCACCAAGGAGAGTTTGCGTTAATATTTTTTTAGCGTGTAATATTGTATGATAGATTTGTTCATCTTGATCTTTATAATGTTGACTTTTTTAATGTTTATTTTAGATGTTGTTGGCCCAAGGCTTCCCAAGAGGAGGGTGAATTAAAAATAATTAAAATTAATTTACTAAATAGATATAATAAAGATAGTCAAAAACTAGGAAGATGTTCAATTTCAGAAATTGGATAGCAGCACAGAAAATGAGCAATAAACCAGAGAATGCAGAACAGATGATCAATTTCTGAAATAGAATAGCAGTGCAGAGAATAAGCAATAAAAATGGAGAATATAATTCAGATGATCAATTTCAAAAATAGACCAATCTGCACAGCAAATTAACAACAAAAATTATTAAAAATGAGATTTATGTATTTATATCAAATTGTATGAAAATATTAACTTGAGGAGAATTTAAGTTAGGTTTAAGTAGAGTATATCATTTTTTTTATAATTATATAAATAAAGCACGCAACGCACTGTTGTCAGGTCCCAAGTCCCGGATGAGAAACGCGGAGGGTTGCGTTAGGCAGTCGATAATCAGTGTAAAACTTGTTGAATTAATCATGACATGAATCGTTTAGAAAATTGGGCTAAAGCTAGGGCTTTCTCTGGAAGCAACGTGCTGTATTGCCTGAATACAGTGAGAAATGGGCAAGGGTCGTTGCATCGGCGCCCGGCTGTAGTGAAAAGTGAGCAAGAGTCCCCACATCATGAACAGATGCGGGTAAAGAAGCTAGTCTATCATACTAGAACTCAAGTCAGTAGGATTAGATTAGGAACTTGGAATATAGGCAGCCTGACGGGCAAGCTAATGGAGTTGATGGATATTATGATTCATAGAAAAATTAATATTTTATACTTATAAGAAATAAAATGGGTTGGAGAGAAAGTCAAGAAAATTGATGGTTTAAGTTTTAAACTTTAGTATTCTGATAAGAATAAAAATAAGAATGAAGTGGGTATAATTCTGGATAAGAGCTCGAAGGATCACGTAGTGGAAGTTAAGAGAAATTGTGATAGAATTATGGCTTTAAAAATTATAATCAATGGAATAACTATTAACATTGTAAGTGTATATGCTCCCCAAGTAGGTTTGGATGCGAGCATAAATAAAAATTTTTGGAATGATTTAGAAGAGTTATACAAGAGATACCTCAGGAGGAAAGATTATTTATTGGAGGAGATTTAAATGAACATGTTGGAAGTGTTGCTGAAGAATTTAATAGCATTCATGGTGGATATGATTTTAGAGAAATAAATAAGGAGGGTAAAACTATTTTAAAAAAATAGAGCTCGAGCCAATTCGATCCAATCCGACCTTGGCTCGTGGCTCGGCTCAATAATTTGAGCCGAGCTCGATTCGAGCTAAATATCGATCCGAACATTGAGCGACTATCGATCTTCGAGCCAAACTCTCACCCCTATGTGTGGGCATGACGAGCAGGCTCACAGGAGCCTATAGGGCAAGCCGGCCATGGGCATGGGGGTGAGTTTAGCTGCAAGCGTGTGGGGCGCAGGCGTGTAGGGACTTGTGCGCGGGATAGCATGCGAGGATAGCTTGCAAGCATGAGAGGCGCGCGGGCTCGCAAGTGCGTGCAGTTGTCATTGTGTAGGCGGGTCGAAGGTTCAATCAAAGGGAGGTAGGCCGCAGCTAAGAGCTTAGGCGTTAGAAGGTGGGTTGAGCATTGGAGGCAAGCACGTGTGCGAGGCGCTGGAAGTAGGTGCTCGTCGGAGGTGGGTGTCGTCGGAGGCAGGCGGGTATGCGGAGACAGTTGAGTGGTTTGGAGAGAGTGTAGAAGATGAGAGGAGATTTTTTTCAAAAAATAAAAGATAACTAGGCTCTTTTAAAGATTTTTACTCAAGAGCAACCCTCTCCACTTAACTTGGACTTGGGCTTTGAGAAAACTTAAACATCATTTCATTCAACAATAACAACCTCCATTACAATGCAATGTGATCCCTATTTATAGAGATCTAAAAATATGACTATAAGGAAATAAAATTACTTGCAAAAAATAAATTTCTAAATACAATCAGCTAAATAGTAAATATTTAATATGAGAAATTTGGCTAATCACTATCTTTTTAAGTTTTCTCTAAATCTTTAATTGATATCAATCAGCTAAATCTAGCATCATATCATTTCAAATCAACTCATATCTGAATTTGTAATCCATATTGAACATATGTAAAAGTAATCAAATACAATGCCATCATGGTGTCCTCACCAGGAAGGGATGGAGTTACACCAATAAATTTGATTTTAATTAGTTTTAATGATAGCCATGAGATTACACTAGATAGTGTAGTCTTTATCAATGAGTTTTAAGAGTGATGGTTCTATGCACTACTATTCATCAAGAGAAGTTTTTTGTATCAATGTTTCATTTACAAGATTTGGAGTGAAAAAACATTTCTTTGCAATCTCAATTAGCCGTAACATTTCATCCATTGTTTCTCAACATTCTACTACTGAAAAGAGTGATATAGGCTAAAATTTTGTATTACTTAACGTACCACATGATGGACTAAATATGATTAAAGGACTTGAGCATCTTAGGTATCCTCACATTATTTTTTCCTTCCTACTCTATTTTGCATTTGGAAGCAATGCTTAACGGTCTTCCTTTACATAATGCATTTCTATTTGCTAATTGCTTTTTGATGTAAAAGGCATATTAATGTAGCACGGGACGAGCTACTTATGCACAAGAACCAAGTCAGGCACTAACTAACTTGTTACGAGATCCTTGACAAGAACAACTCATTTGAGAGTTTGCATGGGTGTTGGATGCTCAAATAGATTTTACTCGATCATTTTTAGTGGGCAGTTTAGTCTTTGTTGACTTTGACTTTCTAAGTTGTTAATTGTTAGGTATTGGGTTGTTGATTATTGGCTTAAGTTAGTTGTTATTTTGTTTCCATCTCAAAATGTATATATAATATTATTTTTTCCTTTTTAATCGTAATCACTGACAATTTGTTATTTTATCTTGAATTCAACCTTTTAACTCTAACCTCATATTATCGCAGCCTAAACAGTTTGATTTTTAGGCTGTCAGCCTTTGGCCAATATCTGTTCTCACCCAGTAGCTTGATGAATGTCTCGTTGAGTACATTTTTATAAATTATTGTTAAGTTTACACTTTAGGTGCTATTATGGTAAGGGTTTTCAATTTGTATATTATCATACTTTTCTACTGACCAGATTCTCATGCCGATCATTTATCATTTGTTTGCCAAATTGCCTCTTTTTGCGCCTTGAGAAAGCATTCTTTTGAGAGTCTCCTAATAAATTTTTTTTTTTCCATTAATCACTTCATCGATCAGGTATTGGCTTTATGCAGCAGTTAGACTGAAGTGTTTACTCGTCACAAATGATGAAATGAGAGATCACATATTTGAGCTCCTAGGTAGAAGCTTCTTCCCCAGGTGGAAAGAAAGACATCAGGTAAGCACTTAGATGAACTTTACATTTAAGTGGCTTGGTTATTATTATGTGTAAGAGCTACTTGGGCTATGATTAAGTGATCATGAAAATTGATAGTGACGCTCATATCATCCAGGGGTGTACTTTAAACAAATCATTGCTTTATCATCCCTTGTCATAGGATTGAAAGTCATGCGCCATGATTATTCCTAAAGTAAATGCCCTCCAAATTTGTTAAGATTACTTAGCCTTGATTAGATCCCTTTGGGTTTTTTTTTTTAAATGATTTTATATACTATGAATACTGCAATTTCCCTCAACCTACTTGAAAAATTGCAGTGTTGAGGCTTCGAACTTGGGCCCCCTGTGCCTGAGCAAGTTCTTGTCATTGGAATATCAAAAAAAAGGTTCTGTCATCTAGGAAAAGTGCCGCAACTTGGCCTTGATGCTTAAATCACTAAGAAATTATTCATATGCTTCAAAGTTTTTTGTGATGACAACACGTCGACAACTACAAGTTTTGTGACGCGGCTTTGGCTCTACACTCTTATGTATATTTAGACACTCTATAATTCTTGCAACCTTGAGTCTTCTTTTGGTCGCTTAAATTTTGTAGTAGTATGATCATGCATTCTTTTTTTATTTTTATTTTTAAATACTGAAACTTTCAAGTTCTTTTCCTTCCAGGTCAAGTACACATTTGCTAAAGGTCATTTGGTTCTAAAAATGCCTCCACCCTATTCTTTAGTCATCCAGGTGTGTATTCCGTGTTAACTCATAACTCCAGTTTTTAGCGGCGGCTTCAGGTTCAAAATAAATAGAATTAGATTCGAACCTTGAAGTAGCTTTGGATAAGTAAAGCGGCTTCGCTTAAAATCATGTTGTAGATGGTTTCGACTTCTTAGCTTTATCTGATATATTGCCACTCGTCTCACGCTTCCCTCAGGAATCTGAGACTGGGTCATGGCATATGCCATTAGACGACAATTCGGCCACTGATGAAAGTTCAAGGATTTGGCTATGCATAACTAGGCCGGCCTCAAGCGGCTTTGTTGGCGTTGGTTTCTCAAATGTCATTAATGCCGAAGTAGGACAAGCAGTAGAGGCTTCTCCAGCTGCGAAAGAGAACAGAAATCCGCAGCCTTCTGTAGAATGCCATGGTTTTACTTCAACTAGTACTGGGAAAAGGAAAAAGAGAGATCTCCATGAACTCAACTCCTCGGAATGAGGTGGTCTGCGTAGCTCATCTTGAAGAAATTCTTCTTGATTTTTAGCGGGAAATTGGGAGATGCAGATCTTATTAATTTGTAGGGAAAATTATTGATAGGTCCTATAGTTTATATCTAATTATATTTTAGTTTATATTTTTTTAGGAAATTTCATTTAGGTTCCAATTTTTTTTTAATTTTTTATTTAGATTCTTAGAATTTTAAATAAAGACATAAATGTAAAGTAAAAAATAAGAATTTAATAGTTTTTTAAAATTTTAATTAGAGATGTAAGTGAGATTTTAAAAAATATGAATTCAAGTATAATTATAAATAAATAATAAGAGCTTATTAGTATATATCTTACCAGAATTATTAAAGATAAATATTTGTCTCGAAAAGTCATTTATTCAATATTAAGATTTTTTTTAATGGAGGATTTAAATTTATACATGAAAAACACTTGAATTTTTAGCATTGGCAAATACAAATCCATTCAAGTGATTTGAGTCATGAAAGTACCACTCGTATTTTCTAAGGGTTAGGAGTAATTAGGTTCTTTAAGTTTAAATCTATGTGCATTAAGTTCAAATTTTTAAATTAACCAAGTCTTTTAATTTAAAGTAAAATATAAATAAAGTTTTTAGTATAAATTAGATTATTTAATAAATAATATTTTGTTTGATTGAGAGGTTAATTTATATTTATATTTATATTTAAAAATATTAATTTAATTTTTAAATTAATTAACTTATTTATTAAAGGAAATATTTTTATTAAGAAAAGGTTTATCTGTATATTACCTTAAACTGAAATATTTACTTTAATAATAAGTAACAAAAACCTCAAGCCAGATCTTCGATTACTGATAATCTTCATTTATCAAAGATAATTAAAAAGTCTATCAAAAAATATTTAAAATTAATTTTTATTAATAAAATTATAATATATATATATATTCAGCTATCAGCCCAACAAAAATAGAGTACTTCTGAAAATCCAATAGAAAAAAGCCTTATGATAAGATGGAATAACATCAAGAGCACTCCACTGGGAGTATATAAATTTTGTATAGGATGAGTTGGCCACACAGGCTATTCAAAGCACGATTCATCCTGAAAATAGGAGTGATCTATTTGCTTTGGCTTACGAGGAGTCAGAGCATCTTAGAAGAGTTAGAGTTGGGGAAAAATTTGAGACAATAACTTCTTTTTTTAAGGAGAATAGGAGAGAAAGATCGTCTAGTTCTGCCACTGTTGCTTATATTCAACAGTTGAGAGAGGAGAACATTAAGCAGCAGCAATATATCTCTCGTCTTGAGGAAGATATGATATTATTAAAAGAAATAGTAATGAGAGGTTATGGATCTACCCAGGCAAGTCCGATGGCGAGCGTATCAGATTCTTTTATGGGAGGCAACCCAAGCCCACCTCCTGTATTAGTTGAGTTTATATGTTATTTCTAAATAAAATTTTATTTATATTGTGATTTTAGTTACATCTTATAAATTTATATCATAGGGAATGCATTGCTTGATTGCTTGTGTTACTCCTAATAATATGGCCGTCCATGGGAGAGTGGTGAATCTAGTTGCTCCTGTTGTACATACATTATCGATGGGTGATGGAACATATACAGTCATTGTTGATCATGTAATTGATGGGTCTGCTAGTCTCATTTTTCCAGTTGATGATAAGACAACAATTGGTGAAGCATTGGGATATATTATTTTTTGGCCCACATGACTTATTTCTCATGATGATCAGGTATAATACTTTGTTATATTAATGTTATAGTTTTAAAATTTTCTTTGTTATTAATTTTTTTATTTTTTTAAAGCGACTAAAATCTAAATCTACTGAAGCACGCTATGATGGAAAATTCCCAACAAGTTAAAGCAAAAAAATTCAGGTAAATAATATTATTTATTATCATTGGCATACATTTACATACATTTGTAATTTATAATTCTAATATATATAAATTACATACTGGAAAAAGATCATATTCTTTTGTTATTTTTAAATAAGATGTTAGAACATGAATTCATGCATTGACTGATGAGGTGTTGATGTATATTCTTATTCCTGCCGATATTTATGAGTATGACGAGCAACTATTATTTAATAAAAAAAACTTTGGAGTTTGACGCATTCGAAAAAATTGGCGAGTCGATGATAAGTGATTACATTGGGTAAGTATATATATACATATTTTGTAGATGCATTTAGTTTCAATAAAAAATTTTAATTTTATATTGTTATATTCATACAGGTATTTATATAATCAAATAAGAGCAGATAGCAATTTGAGAGGTAAATATTGCTTTGTGAATCCACAAAGTATTGCAGGTTTAATAAATGATAAGAACCAATGCGCCATAGCATTGGGAAATAGAATAATGGAAGCTAGACAAAATTCATTGGTTATTATTCCTTATAATAGTGGGTAAGTTTCAACAAATTTTTTAAAAATATTAAAATTTAATTTTTCAAGTATATTGAAATTTATAATTAACATTTAATCTTTTAAGAGAGACCATTGAATGTTAGCTGCATTGGATGTTAGCTGCATTGGATCCGTACAGATTATGCATATATTGGATGGATCTTGTCGGTCAGTCTTATCGACAGCAACTTAAATATATCGTCGATCGGTAAGTAAATATTTCTATTTATATTTTTAATAAATGATTATTGCTTTATTGTGCATAAACACTTTCTGAATTTTGACAGTTCAATGATAAATTTTTGTATGACGCTTCTTCAAAAGAAAAAATTTACAGTTAAAGTGAAGACTATAAAGGTATTGTAACTAGATTATATTTTTCAATTGAGTGAATTTTAATGATCATATTATAATATACTCAATTTTGTGCCTAATTAATATCCGATACAAGACGATGATATTAAGTGTGGATATTACATATTCATGTATATACGCCACATTGTACTTACGGGCTTATCAGAAATACCTTCTACTATACGTGGTCTAGAATATTTATTTTGATTTTTAATTCTATATATTATTAAATAATTTTAATTTTATAGTTGTTGAAAAATAAGAGCGAATTTAGTAATAAAGAATTTGGCAATGATATTCGTGAGCCATTGATAGCATATATATGGGATGAATGGAAACTATGAGATGGTATAACATTTAAAATAATCTCTTACCTTAATTATTTATGTAATAATTATAAAATCTTAATTACTAATTTAATTTACAGGTGTACATCGTGAAGCTTAAAAAAATAACTACGAAGGTATGATTTTATTTATATAGAAAAGTACATATAAACCATATGTTAGTCTCATATTTATAATTTGGAAATTACCATAAATATTATTATTAAGACTAATTTCATGCTTCTTAAAATTTCATGCCATTCATTTTATTTACTTTACTATTTTAGAAAATCAATTATTTCTAAACTTGCATATTCTACATTTGAATCTCTTGAGTTTAGATCAATTAAGTGAAATCCAACCCAGCCAGCACACATATCATTTTGGTATGATTAACATATTACATTATCATGTATGTTATTTTATACAATTTGAATATAATTGTGCTTTCATTTAAATGGTAGGATCAGAGCTTTAGAAAATAAATTCTGCATTGGGCAGAATTAGATGTCCAAATCTGCTGAACATATTGGGCTCCAGCACACATATCATTTTGGTATGATTAACACATTACATTATCATGTATGCCTGATTCGACTACATACAGCACTCTTCCATTTTTTATACATATTTGTGAATTCTCCTTTTTTTATAATTGTCTGTCCCTCAAGGTAAACCTTTTTGAATTTTATCCTAATTATTATCAGTTTTATACTTTTTTTTTAGTAATTTTTTGTTGGAAACCGCCTTAATGGACCTGCATGATTCATTTAATACAACCTTAGGGACCTAATTAAGAATATGAACCTACATAAGGGACTCAGATATTAGACATTTAAAAATATTAATCTGTGTAAAATTATATAATAACCTTAAAGACCTAAATGTACTTTACCCTAATATTAATGTTGATTATTATATATATATGTATGTATTTGTTAATTAATAATAATGATGATCCTACAGGTAGATGGCAGTGGAGCATCCAAGCAAGAAATTCGTTTTGTATTCACAGATGACTCAAGAATTATATTTCGTTTATCGGTATGCATCCTCCACTCATTCTTAGAACCGAGAATCTATGATACTTTTGTGAACGAGATTTACGTTTTTAGTTAATTATTTCTGAACATATTGGATTTATTACATATTGAAAACCTGAAATAAAGTATCCTCATTTCTCTTTTTTGTAGTATGACCTTTGTTACAACTATTTATTTTTATTTCTTAAAGCTACTTTTGCATGCAATATGATATTTATATATTTTTTTTTTCTACAGTCATTCAGCATAAGTACATTTGAGGCCATGGAGCTTATGGAGCAGTTTTGTTCCATGAATTCATATTCAAAATAATGTGGTTTTGTTTCTTGTTTTGTATCTGTATTTGTTTTGCTATGTAATATTAAAAATTGATGTAATTGAAGTTATGTTTTATGTGATCGATGTTGATGTTTTCTTTATGAATTCATTGATTGAAATAACTTCTGGATGTATATTACTGCTGTGTATGAATGTATTAATTTTTGATAAAAAAAACTTTTGAATATCAAATATTTATTTTTTTTTTAAAAAAAAGCTATAGACGGCGGTTCTATTTGAGAACTGCCGTCTATAGTATAACTATAGAAGGTGGTTCCAAAGGAGAACCGCCGTTTATAGTTATCCTATAGACGACAGTTCTCTTTGGAGAACTGCCGTCTATAGTATTACACTCACGGCGGTTGACCTATGTCAATCGCCGTTTAAAGTTTTCTTTTACGGCGGTCCAAACCGCCGTAAAATCCCTGTTAGCTATTACGACGTTTGAATACGCGGCGGTTGTGTTAATATTTAAAGGCGGTTTTTAATCGCCGTAAAACAGCTTTCCTCTACTAGTGCCAGAAATATAAATAGTACCTGTAACGATCGAGTCGGATAAAAAGAAGACTTGAGCTTGAGCTTGTGGCCTGGAGTTTGAATTAAGTTTCAGTGTCAGAGGACAATCTTTCACAAAATAGTCTTTGTTACCACATTTAAAGCAAGTTCTGCCACTCTTACGGCATTTGAAAGTAGGATGATGACCTCCACAACTCTGACACCTCACACTACTGTCTGTTGGCATTCTTTCTTCCTTTCTTTTCTTCTTGAAACTTCCTTGATGCTTCTTAACTTGCTCATGGCGGTGCTCTTTTCTCTTACACCACTCCCGATTTTCATTGATATTTTGTTCTGCTATTAATGCTCTTTGAAATAATTCAACATAATCATAAAGTCTCATAATATTTATTTATTTCTGGATATTCTTTCGCAGACCATCTTCGAATCTTTTCACTTTTTCTCGTGGATCAGTGACTGGATTACGTGCATAATCAGAAAGAGCAGTAAATGGAGCTTCGTATTCCATGACAAACATGGAACTTGCTTCAAATGAATGAAATTACGTAATTTCTTTTCTTTGATGGTAGGAGAAAATATTGTTGGAAGAAATTTTCACAAAATATTTCCCAAGGAATAGGTTTAAGATATTTAAATTCAGTATTAAGTTGGGACTTTCACCACTTACAGCCTTCACCGATCAGCATATACGAAGCAAAGCCAGTCTTTTTATCATAAGGGCACTCAATAAAATCAAAGATTGTCTCCATTCGATCGACCCATTCCTCTGCAGCCAGAGGATCTGGACCTCCCGCGAACTGAGGTGGTTTTTCCTTTCAGAAATGCATATACAAAGCATCTTTGGAGATCATTATATTATTCTCCCAATTTTTGTTAGTTTGATTTTATAGTGAATCAGCTTGAGATTGCATTTTCACCTGATAAGCAATATTTGTGAGTACACAATAAAAATAATACTTTATTTAGATAATACTATTACATGCCAGAGAAGTAGACTGCAAATTCCCACAACTAGGTTTGGGTACATTAGGGATTTGAAGATGAGGTAGAGCTTGGTTCGGGATTCTCTTCCGATTGGGTAAATAAACTCTTGATAGGAGCTGACGTCTCCTTTGTTTCTTTGCGGGGAGTTGGAGTTGCAATGGTTAATTCAAGGTTCGTTGGCTTTGAGAAGATGCTTGAAGGTTTGGGGATGATGGGCAACAATTGGCCTATGCCACCTGAATTTTTCTTGGTTTTAGTTCCATTGAATTGTTTGCGGAATGTAGACCAATTGTCTCGATAATAGGCTTTCATGGCGACTAAGGCAGTGAGTAGGTGATTCAGTCGAGGAATCTCGATCATTGAGGTCTTGATTCTATCCCAAAAAGAGGGTAAGGCTGTCAGTATACGTCGTTTGGCTTCATCATGAGTGATCTTACTTCCTTGGTAGTATAACATATTCAAAAAGGAATCAGAGTTGGTCTAAATTGGCCAAGGGTTCATCTTAAACTCAATAAGGCAGGTGACTGGATCTTTCCTGAAATCAAAGACATAAAGTTAATGGGTAAGATTAAAGTTTTAAAATAGATCTAAGGTTACTTATAACCTATGCTCTAATACTAACCTATCACACTCTCATTTTCAAGGATCAATTATCCTTAAAATAAGGGGCGCCTTACAGTCAGAATCATAAAATAGATTATAAAAAAAAATATCTTTATTAGTCTCAAAACATAATTACATAAGTTCAAACACTAGACAGGTCACCCAGAGTAACCTTAGACTAGAATATAGAGAGATAAAGTAATTAAACTGGGAGATAAGGGTGAGTATTGGTGGGACCAACTCAGATCAAACAAGTTAACTCGGGTTTAACAGGTCAACACAGGTTAAATAGGTCAACTTGGGTCAAATGAGTTACATTAATGACTCCTTCCTGAGGAGTGACTGGCTGGGTTTTCCTGGGGTCTAACTGGTCGACTGCAATCGGAGTGGCTATTTGGAAATAGCGGAAAGCCTGCTTAGAGTCTCCCCTGATGGTAACGATGCCACTGGGAGTAGGGAACTTCACGTAGAGGTGTGGCGTAGAAATCACCATCTTGAAGGAATTGAGGGTAGTCCTTCCAAGAATGGCGTTGTAGCTAGACTTAGCTCTGATGATTGCAAAATTCGCCATATTCATGGCATATCCATTGTCGTCAAAAAAGGCCACCGGTAGCTAGATGAAGTCCAAGGGTTGCACCCTCTCCCCAGAAAAGCCAAAAAGAGTGAGGCCATTGTAGAGGAGGTGTGTCTCCTTAAGACCCATCAGAACTTGCCGGACATCGGAGTCGGCGATGCAAGCAGTGACCACTATGGGATCATCATAGAAATTATTGTTGTGGGGAAGATCCTCCTTGGAGAAAGTGAGAGGGATGGAAGCAGAGATTTGTTGAGATGCCGTCAACTTCGACAATTTGGCGGTGAGCAGCTGTTGGATCAATGCTAAAAATCACGTTGATGGTCCTAGCGGCAGGGATATATCTTCAGTTTGGTTGGTCCAAACAAAGCGCAACTGTAGGAGCCTGCACTGCGGATCCCGAAGTACCTTCGTGGGGGCCTGCCTTCCTGCCGGCCTCAGGGGCGCGAGTTGTGAGCAGGAATTCTTCCAACCTACCCTAATCAACTAATTTATCAAGCAGGGCTTTGAGCGTACGACACTTATGGAGCGTGTGCCCATAGTTTTTGAGTAGCTCACAATAGTTGTCAGGGTCTGTCCCTGCTGGAGGCGCTAGCTTGGGTCCTGATTAGGGGTGGCAATATATGACCCAACTCGTGAACCCGACCCGAACTCGACTAGCAAATTTCGAGCATGGATCATGAATTTTGACCCATTTATTAAACAGGTCAGGTTTGGGTTGGGCATAATAGGGTCGGGGACTCGGGTAGGGGCATTTATCAAAAAATACTCTATAAACGGTTCAGGTCAACCGCCAACCTGACCCATTTATTAATCGAGTAAGGTTCGGGTCATGAATTTTGACCCATTTAATAAATAGCTCGGGTTCGGGTTAAGGCTATTTGGGTAGGGTCGGGTCGGATTCGGGTTCGACCCAAACCCGACCCGCCGACCCATTTTGCCACCCGTAGTCCTGATGGGCGAACCCATCCTTTCTTGACGGCCGCCGCATAAACTTCAGTGAGCGGCCGCGAAAAGAGATGTTTCCGCTTGTATAATTGGCGAGGCTACTTATCCTTGTTGCTACGATCGCTATTCCTTTGATCCTTTGGGCCCGAGGTTTCGTCGTCCCGATGTTTCCTTTTCTCTTTTCCTTCAGTTTTGGGCTTGGAAACATCGGGAGGCCCGCTTTCTGCGTCTAGAAGTACAAACTGACTAGCCCTAGCAACCAACTCAGAGTGCTCATAGGTTTCACCAACTGCAGAGATTTGTATAAATCTCCATTTTTTAGTCCCTTGCGGTAGTTATGCATGGCGACGACAGGGTCAACGTCTTCCACTTTTGTCGTCGCAGCGAAAAAATTGTTGGTGTAGTCCCGCAGGCTCTCCTTTTCCCCTTGCTTGATATTGGCCAGCACCATATCGAAGACAACCATACGGGTTCGCCCAATGAAACGAGCGATTAACCCCCACTTCAGATGTTCATAGGAGCAAATGTGACCTCTGGATAACTTAATGAACTAGCTGAATGCGGCTTCCTTCAGAGTGGTAGCGAGGAGGTGGCACTTTGTTGCCTCGTCTGGTTAGTGATAGTGAAGGGCAGCCTTAAATCTTTGGATATGCTTGCGAGGGTCTGTGGTCCCCTTATAGACTTCAAAACGAGGTGGCCTGAAGTATTCTGAAGTAGGCGCCTGATGGATGGCATCGCAGAAAGGGGCATTATTGTCAAGGGGCCCAAAGAAAGCGTCAGGCCCATATTGAGGAGCTTGAATGCTAGGAAAGAACGGGTTCCCTCCGGCTAAGAATAGAGGGAAAGCTGGAGGGAGGAAAGCAGGTTAAAGAAGTGGTGGGCAAGGAGGAAAAAGTGGAAGGTAGCCTCTCGGTGGGGAAGATTCTGCCTGGAAGGATGAGAGAAACCAGAGGATTGAGCAGAGGGAGTTCTTGAGGGGATGGGAAGGATCGCTGCAATCAGCGGAGGATTGTGAGCTAAGGCCACCACATTCGACGACAGGACTTGACCCGGATCTGCTGCGACCAGCGGAGGTGGAGCAGGAGCCGTCGCGACCAACGGTAGGGAAGTAGGAGCCGCCGCGACCGACAAGAGAACTAGATCAACGACAGTATTGGGCGCTTGGGTCCGCTGAAGGGCTGCAGCCTGTTGAGTGGCAAGTCCATTAACAAGGTTGGTGAGGATTGCCAACATCTAATGCAGCTCTGTTATCTAGATTCCCCTTGATGAGGAAGTTGATCCAGCGCGATATTGGAGGCAGGGGTCAAACCCTCATCTCCAGGAGCTCTAACAGAAGGTTCTCCAGTAGCCTAGGCATTCTGGGCCAGAGAGTTGATTCTGTGCGTTTTGCCCACCATCGTCTCGAGTCTTGGTGAAAGCACCAGAAAACGTTGATGGAGTCCTGAGAACTAGCAGCAATAATGTTTCTAATGCATAATATTGATGTCAGAGAACAAACAATCATCCAAAAAAACACACAGAGATTTAAAATAGTTCAAGGATGGCTACTCCGATAGTTCTCGAAGAAGATTTCACTAAGCTCAAAAAGATTTTGGTCAGAGAACCAGTACAAGTGAAAAAAGAAAAGAATACAAAATTCGTCCCCGATGGTTCTCAGGGGAATCTAATTCTCTCCTAGTCTTTTTTTTTCTAATCTCAGATGTTTTTGACATGTCCTTATCTCTCTTCTCTGGGGCTCTGCTCGGAGGTATTTATAGGTGTGCTATAGTTCCACTCAGCAGAATTTTCGGAGCGAAATATCGTATATTATATCCACTGGATCCATATTATCGGCTCCACCATTGCTGGCTTCGAAAAAACTGTCAATAGTAGCCACGACATGCGAGTCCTTGATTTCTGTGACTGGTGGGTAAGCCGAGATTAGAGATCTATAAAGACAAAGCATAGTTAATCAAAAGTCGCATCCTATGAAATAAAGATCGCACATGATTACAGATAATAGAAATTGAAAAAAATTTTAAGTGCCACGTGTATAGCCAAGATGCGACATTGAATCCAGTATAAATAATATAATAATAATAAATAACATAAAGTTTTATTAAATTATATTTATGAATATTTTAATATATCTTTATTTATTTTTTATATCATATTTTATTTCATACAAGTAAACAAAAAAATTATTATTTTATTTTTCTTAAAATAATAATTTAATTTTAATTTTTATCTCATTTCATTGAAGTAAATGTACTATAATGCTTATAAGAAAAAATTAAAAAAATCACTTGGCAACTGAGCCTCACCTCTATAACTTACCCAACCAGATCTAAGATTGACACTAATCTCAAGTTTAATCAACAACAATCAGAAATCAAGCAATATCGGCTCGTGCGACACTACAAACGCAATCAGCCGAAGGCCTATGAAGCACCGATACTTCATAGAACCTAATATATCCATATTGTATCCGTATCAAATACCGATACGTATCCGATACGCCGCGTGGCGTATCAATTTTTATTTTTAATATTTAAAAATCCGATACTCGTCTGATACTTGCCCGATATTTGTTCGATATTTTTCGATACTTTTAATTAAAAAAAAATATTGAAACAGTTGATCTAACCTACACAATAAAAAATAAAAAAAAACATATTATACATAAAATACAACAAACGCATAAACTCAAGTAATAAAATTGAAAGATATACTGAACTCACACAATTAAAATTGCAAAATACTTAATACACAATAGTGTTTCGACAATAGAAAAAAAATAGTATTCACAAGCAACTGTATCATCCAATTTTTCTATATCAACCATACTATCTTTGCTTTTATTAGATACCAATTATTTTTTTTTGCTTTAATCAAACTCATATTATTAAAATGATAAAATTTTAATCTTTTTTATTTTATTTATTTATTTAATTAAAACTCAAAAAAAAATATAAATCTACTTTAACTACATTAATATATGAGTTTATCGCATTATTATATTATTTTTAATTATATATCATTTACATTGAGCTAATTAACTTCGGTTAAATTTAAATTTAAATTAAAACTAATTTACTGATTATATTTAAACGCCCATCACATTTAGATGATCTGTAATAGATTAAAAATAATTAAATAAATTTTAAAATATTATTTTAATTTAAATTTTTTAAATTTAATAATTATTTAATGATATTTTTATTTTTTATAATTCAATTATCTATAATATTTTTTTAGTGATATTAATAATATTTAAAAAATATAATTAATTTAAAAAAAATTAAAAATATTTTTAAAATTATAATAATAAAATATATAAATTATTATAATATATCATAAATTTATATCTTAAATATGTGAATATAATGTATTATACATAAATAACAATTGTATCCTGACGTATCTGTATCTTACTTTTTTAAATTTGACATATCATCGTATCCACATCGTATTGTATCCGTATCGCCGTATCGTACTCGTACTTTATAACCGGAGGCTAATATCATAAACAAATGCGGAGAGTACTGCAGCTAATAACGAAACTATGCTGGAGCCAATGCAGAAACACAGTTGGACGATGGATCCACCAGCCAGAGATGTCATAGTTTTTATTTTTATTTTTTGCTAGTCAGGGATCTCATAGTTGAACAGGAGATGTGGAACCTCTTTGCCTGTCAGTAGCAGAATTAAGCTTTTCCTCCAATAAACTAAGCAGATCCAGATATTCATCAAAAGCTGGACGAGACTGCAACGTGAAGACAGTGACAGCGTGAAAGGGAAATTTATTAGCAACTGAAAGGTTACTATTCTAGACTCTGCAGAACGATTCTCATACCTGAAGAGTTGCACTGTATGCTTTCCACAGTCGCATATCGTGTTGGAATAGATCGAATAGCACCTGGAAACAATCATTTCAATAGCAATGAGAAACTAAAATAACCCAAATTCTAATTGAAAAAATGTCAAGTATTACACTCCACATCTCACAAATCCATATAAACAAATGACGACTTGCAAAATGAAGAACTTGCAAAATGAACAACTAGTGAGGGATTTGCATAAGCTTTGAGGACAAATTCATTGTTCACTCATATGTGAGAGAAATTCAATTTAAAAATGCTGAGTTGGCCTCAGTAATGAGGTAGGCCCTGTATGCATGGGGTTCCAAACACCCTCAAGTAACCCATCCTAACTACATCTAACTAATTTTTTATATTATTTTACATTTACAATTCAAACAGCAAAAATCAACTTTATTTCACATCATTTACATCCAACACAAATCTCATAGTAGTAAAATATTTTTCTCTCAATCCCCAAGCCCAAAACTCCATCATACCAAACAACCCAGTGTAAATTTACATTTCATAATTTTTGAATGAAAATATTCACTGAATTGGAACTGAGAGTCTCTTCATTTACTTTCTTTCCACTACGAAAACTCATCTCATGAGACCGAAATAGTGTGTTGGCTTCATGAAGAAAAACTTAGCATAATGGGCTGCCAAAAAACAAAAAAAATCAACTTCTCTTGAAATCCAGGTGTTTACATACTATGCACAAGCTACCCTGCTAAATGCAACTGCATCATTTGTTGAATATTATAGGTTAATTAATGCCCGCTCATTGAGGTTTAGCCCACCTTTCACACATGTCTAGGTTCTTGAATTATAGTACAAGAATAAGTGAGGTTGTACAATAGCATGACTTAGGTCCTCCCATTGACTTTTTCATCAGTTTAAATAAATATATCCATATTGCACTCCAATTCTCTCTCTATTTCTCTCATTCTTCCTTCAAGTCTCTTACAAATCCATCTCCCTTCTGCTTCCCTCCTTTCACCCTCCTTTCTCCCTTTCTCCTCTTGCTCATAAGGAGATCAATCTGTGGTATACAAACCCACCATCCATCAAGAATATCCTACATCTCTCGTTTATGATACCATGCATCCATACGAAGAACGATGCCACCACAAGAAGATAATAAAAGGGTTGGATGCCAACAATAAAGAAGTCGATGTATTGACAGCATAAAGGGGGCCAACATGCAAGTCGCTGTGAAGAAACTGAATGTCAGACGTGTGGGGCATCAATATGCAGACATCAATATATTGGTATGGGGAGACGACTATCAAGAACCGTGTCAAGCAAATCGAGCTTCGATATATAGACTACACGAACCATATCGAGGATGTCGGACCTCAACATGTCAACATGTATCCAGTCTATCAGTCGGGCTTTGACCCCCATCTCAATGATTCATTCAGATGAAAGACATCAACCTTCACATCTACTCATTGAAAAACAACCATTAGATTTTTTGTGGGTTATTTTGGGCATTTGATTTCTTTAGAAGCTTAAGCGACACTTCTGCTGCACAAATGAGGAATCTAAATTCCTCAAAAGATAGTCATTCACCAACCCTGAAATTAGACAACTACAAAGCTTATAGAATCTCTGATTGTCAGGTGACATCTTTCACACCAATTCGACTCAGACAACTCAGACATATGGTGAAACATGTCTAATTTGGCTTCAGTGTTGTTACTTCCAAAAACTATTGGCTTACGCTGATTCTCCATATCCTTGGATGCATATAAAGGAGGAGATCAACCTTTAGGATGTGAGCTATTATTTTCTAAGTTGTTAATCCAAAGCATTTACTCTAGAAGTTATTGTTCCCCAAACTTTACTCTAACACCACAGCCAATCAACTGCTTTCCACAATCAATAAGAGGAGGCCGAAAGACTTTGCTTAGTTGCCATTAAGGTGAAGGGGTTAAGGACTTTACATGGATAGTCCCTTGCCTGTTAACGTGAATCCAACATTCATTGACAGGTTGAGCCGACAACTACATGTCAATTAGAAGGGAAGATTGCATATGGCCTTTCTCGCACCATATTGGCATTTGTGTTGCATCATGATTCTTTCATCTCAAGCGGAGATAGTACAAATCACCTCCTCTCCAACCTCTATTAATTTATATTTGTATAGTGGAAGGGAAAAAATGGAACACAAACTTGTTAACCATGACATTTTTGTTTTGGAGGATAGCTTCTTTTGGTTTTTTGTAAAAAAATTGTATGATGAGATGCAAAGCCAGTTAAATGTGAGGTAAATTAATTGATATATTGAGAATTAGATAAGATGTGAGAAAAATGATATTTTAATATTTGAATTGGTATAGAATAGGATATAAAATGAATTTTATATTTTTTATTGAAAAGAAAAACTTAGGCCATGGCTTTTTTTACCTTTTAAGCCAAACTGGCCCAAAGGGTATAAAGGTGTTAGGGAATGGGGGAGAGAGAGAGAGAGGGAGGGAGGGGTCATAAGAAAAAAAAACAGAGATATATGATGGGCATTTCTATCAATTGTTACTTTAAAACCATCAGATTGTAAGGAATTCATTTGCATGGACCAGATTAAAACAAATTTGGAAACTCGGGGGACAAGTTAAACAAAAATTAGAGGAAAGGACTATCGTAAAACATCTTAAAAAATGTGGACTTGTGTGGAAAAAAGGATAAACCTTAGCAATCCAAGTGTAACTTATTCTGGCATGTCATATGGGTATTACGCAATACCAGGAAAGTGCAACTAAATTCATATTTAAGATGCTAATATTCCTATTAGCTACTATTTGTTGAATACTATTCTCTGCATATGATCATATGCTGCTCCACAATACAAATTAATGAGGAACAATGGCAAATTCTGGATGGTCTGAGTTTGACATCAAAAGTGAATAAATGTTTTGGCACTGATAACATCAACATTATAAATTGATATCAAAATTGATCAACAAGTCAAACTTGTGCCTACAGAAGACTTGCTGCAATTAGATTCTCATCTAATAGAAGCTGTAATGCATATGAATCAATAGTTATAACCTAATGTCAACAGTTAACTTCTAAGAGATTGCTGTCTTTTTTGGTCTTTCTCTTTTTACATGGGCAAGATCCAATAACCAAACTCTCCTTAATGGAGATTTTATCATCTTACAATTTATATATCCAAACCATCTAAGCCAACTCTCTTTAAGTATATCTTTAACGAATTCCCAAGACCATAAAAAGATAGAGAATAGTATTTGTAATCACAAAAACTTGGTTTTTCTTACCTTCATTTAGATGATATTATTTATTAGAACACTATATAAGTTAATATTGCATGAAAGAATGTGTCATAATCATCAATAATATTAAACTTTTAAGTCAGTTGGTTATCAACGATCTATGAAAAGAGATACTATACTAGGATATAGATACGATACAATATAAGGAATCTTGAAAAAATAGGATAAAGGCATGACAAATATACTGACATAAAAATCAACTATATTAGTGTGCAAAGATAAATATTGACAACTAGGTGGAGCAATCGTTTTTTTCTATAAGATAGGGTTATATCTTGACTTAACAAATATAATAATAAAGATTCATGCTCAATTTGGTATTTGCCAATAGCACACATCCCCAAACAATCGTTCAAGTATCCAAGCAATAAATTTAATTTTGTAATCAGATATGCCTCTTTAATATGTATCTAGGGGCTATCCAAGAGTATTGGTATCATATACAGATACACTAAATCTTTAGAAGTATTAGTGCTCCTGAGCTAAGAATTTAATGTGGCATCAAAGATAGAGGATTCCACTTCGAGAACCATTGTCCCCCAATTATCTCTCAAACGTCTACGATGAATTGAATTAAACTAGCAAAACAAGTAAAGCCTATTTGTGAGGAAGCGGAGTGTAAGAACATAAAATTATCAAAAAATTTATTATTAGTTTTTGGGTCAGTTGCTTACGAAAGATTTAACACTGCACATCTAAGAAATCAAAAACTAACATTCACATAATTCAGAAATGATACCTCAGTGCGCCTTAAGAGAGTAGCAAGGATTACAACCCACTCTTTAAATTTCACAGTGCACATATGTGCAAGAAGGAATTCAGCATCTAATCGACTCTGGAGGGTACCCATTTGCAACTATAAGAATCACAAGAAATTGTCAGTACATATGACATGTCTATCAACATTAACAACATCCTTTCAAAAAAAATGAAAAAAGAAAACATCCTTTCAAAAAAAAAAAATCCTTACGACCGATTAACCACAGTTTTACATTTAAGGACAGGATGAACATTTTTGTAAACAATGGCATGGATATAATTTTGGATGTAAAATTCACAAAAGAAAAGTTTGAGAAATCAATATATTTTTGGTTGTTGAAGAATTCACAAAAATAAAACAAGAATCAAAGCAAGCCTACATGTCCTGTGAAGCAACAAAAGCATAATGCTCTCTCGTAGAAGCACAAATAATGCAGTACAATCCAATTCTAACAAAACAAAAATGGATCTATCTATTTTACAAGGAAAATTCATATGAATACTTGCTTTCCATTTGCTTATGCGTAAAAAGCAGTTTGGCCTATGTTTTGTGGATCTCTTTAATATTCTTCCTTGCTTTTCAAATTTCAGCACTTTATTTTCTCTGTTTCAACATAAACCTGCAATTTGATGCCTTGGTGAGATCATTCATGTGACCCATTTAAAGAGCTGCCCATTATGTTTGATGACCAGATTAACCACTATAAAAACAACTTCCTATTTTCTGAAAGTAACTGCAGCTTGGTCCCTCTATCTTTTGAACAGAACATTTTGGTCCCTTTGTTTGGAGAAAACCTAACAATCATATCTATCAATATTTTGAGGCTTTCCTAATGAGCGAGAGAATTGAAAATGTTCTTAAAGCACAAACAAAAAGCAAATAGCAATAATGAAAATCTACTTACAGCCCTAAACAACATCAGTAAATGTCCCTCTATCTATCAACGTACCAAAGTGGTAAATTAAATTGCTTGCTTTTCAATGACTAGATATTGAGATAGCAAATTACATCCATGAATCAAACTACAGATACCCTCACAACCTAGGGACCAAACTGTTTTTTACCTTCTATTTATTATACTTCATGAAGCCATCAAGAAACAGTTTTCATGAAGCAAATGATGAAAATGACTTCTTCAAAGTACAAAGAAAATCCTGTGTTACACTGTTAAACAAACGATTTTGTAAAATTCTTTTAAAATCACAAATCACAATTAATACCATTGGCAAAACAATTGCTTAACTTGCTTCAGTAAAATTATATGCCCAAAAGATTCGTTTATATGAGCATAACTTTACTACCAAATCAACTAAAATTTGTTCAAGATTGACCCAACGAAACCTTCCCCAAACATGCGCAACCATATAATTAAACCACTAGCCAAATGCAATTAACAGAACAACATAAATTAACAGGCCAAGAACCATTTGTGCACTTGTATCTTCAGAATCCACCAAATCAAGACAATCTTTCCTCCTTGCTTAATAATCCATACCTTACATTTCCTTGACCTTTTGGCTCAAAGATATTCTTATCAGTGACATTAAAAATATATTTTTATCATGAGATACACAGCATATCTCCAGAAAGAATATCTACTGTACTCCTTCCATTATACAAGAACTTGCCAAAAAAAAGTTTCTTGTGATCAAAACTTAAATTGCAGGAACAAAGTACAGAAAAATTACACATGTAACACTTAAGGGAAGGATGAAAAATGTGCTTGAATGTGTGAATTATAAACATATACATGCATATCTATCTACACACGCACACATATATATATAGAGAGAGAGGGAGAGATAGGGACAGAGAAGAGGAGAGAGAGAAAGAGACAGAACGAAATGTATATATATATATGTATGTATGTATGCATGCACGTATGGATGTATGTATAGGTGTGTGACATACATGAACCAAACCAAATTTGCAAAATCATAAATTGTAATTTGTGAAGGAAAAGTTAACAAAGAAATAACAATGATACATCTAAGCCCAGTATTCACTATCTCTCATGATTGGCCATAACGGAGACTAAAATGATCAAGTCGGACAAGAATGCTTGTCATAGATTCAAAAAAAAATGGAAAGCTAGAAATCATGTAAAAGGTGGCTTTTTATAGAGTAATAGCCAAAACTACAAAGTAGTTCAATAATGCATCTACCTTTCTATTTTATTATTTACCTCTTGAAACATGTACAAAACCTTAGTCTTTAAGGAATAACAAGTCCAGAAATATCATGTGTCTAGGACAACAACAGCTTCATGTTTGTTTGACTGTTATGAGAGCTGCTTACTAATAGTGATATAATTTTTTTAGCATAAATAAAACTACGATAAGGTCTTAGGTATCCAATAATAAGTTTGACATGAGATCTATCACGTTTGTAGGTGAAAGTTAGCTGAACGGTGCAATCTCACATTTCCTACTCTAACCAATATGCTCAAAACATGTACTAACAGAAAGATATCACAACATCTATTAAGTTTTAAACCTTTTCACCAGTTAATTCAAGCCCAGAAGAAAAGTTGTCAAGGCGAGCACATCCTAGTCTCTCCCGCTCAAGAAAATCCTGCATTAAATTAGAGCCAAACAATGTAAAACCTCTATCTGACAAAACAAATGACAATAGCCATGAATAACTAGACTTACCACAAGATCAAATTGAGTTCCTTTCACAAATGCTACAAGTTTAGAAAGTTCTTTTCCGGCCATCAAAAAGCTGGCATGGTTCTCTAAAATGTTTTTAACAGAAGCAATATGTGTGCTAGGCTCTTTCAACGATGTGCTATTCAAGAATGAAATAGAAAAGATCTCCTGTCAGGCCTCTAAGGTCATAGTACATCATGGCATTCTGGAAAACAATGCTCATACCTCCTCCAATCAGATAACTGCCTTCTTGAAGAGGAACCAAATAGGAAATAACCTAAAATTCTTGGAGATTTATCAGCCTCAGCAGTGGAACTTTCATAGTCCCTACCAGATCTTAACAAGAACCGAACCTACAAAATTCAGTAAAAATAGTCACATCAATTGAATCCCCTGAAAACATTGAGAAGAAAATCCATGAACTCATACCAATTCACCAGCAAGTTCATACAAAGATTCATCAAGAGTTGCCTGCAATGGTACAAGTACTAAATCCGATATTCCATAAAAAAATCAATAATCAATTGTCTGAGACAAAATGCAATGTTCATAACAAAATCTTAAAGTCACTTATTCTTACTTGTAACAAGCGAAAAGCACAGTATTGGCTGACAGCAGGACCTTCAAGTTTAGCAATCACCTATATTTGCATGCATTTTCATGATATAAGTTTTACTCTTAAAAGTTACTGATAACTTGAAACTGCCTCCGGCATAGCATGAAAGTATATGGATGTTGAACTGCATTTAACAAGTTACTTACTCACCAAGATAGATAATCTCATATATATGCAATCTACAAACAAGTGGACATATTCAGTATGATACGGATGAATGAAAAATTTTGAATAAAAAGATGACAGAAAAGTCTTCCCTGGTACAATGGATGACATCTTGGTTAGTGGCTACATAAATTCATATACAATACGATCTATTTATATATATATATAATATATATATATATTCATATATTCACTAGTACGTGTGGTTTTGCCCACAATTGAATATGGATGCAGTTATGCATGTACATTAATTGTGTGAGACAATATTCATATAGTGCATATTTACTTATCTTATCTCCCCATGCGCAAAGAACCGCATACTTGTATACAACCACACACGTGAATGCATAGACAAGCAAACATAGCACTCAATACTACATTTTAAAGAATAAGAAAAAAATAATTAAATTTCCTTAGCTTTCCTACAATATGTTATTTAAGTAAATTTTTCTATATTTTAAACTAACGGCTAGAATTGTCAAATTTTGATTAGGATATGTTACTGAAAAAGCGTTCAACCATTATTTCTAAAAACACTAGTCAGACGTACCACCTTGCACATTCAAGATATCATGAAATATGCAAGTATTTCAAACCACTTCAAAGATTCTTTAAAACATAAAGCTCGCTATAGACTAGCGCTTCATACATAAAATTTGCACCAAAAACCCACAAATGGCATCCAGGAAAAATTATTGTGTTCTATATTTAGATATAAAGGAACTTGAAAAGCACAATCAATGCAATACAGAGAGGAATATCAATAGTGTTTGGAAAGATGTGTATCAATTTAGACAACAAAAACTTAAGAAAATACATAAACAATTATTCGCTCCAAAGAGACAAAAAAAGTACCAATATATAGCAAGCAGCAGTCCTATACCATCGTCGTTGAAAACATTCTTCGAACAACCTGAAAATCGAGAATTATGTCATTCAACATTCTGTACACATATCATTTCCAAATTTGGCATTGGGACCATTTTTTTTCTTTTTTCAGTTTTTCAAGAAGCATATCACGCCATCCCCTCAAGTCCATAGATACTATCAAGGTTAAGCTTTCATATTTCCCGTGAAAGACCAAATTCTATCCCTAGATTCATATGACCGTATGCGTAGATTTACATAAGCCTAAAAACTGGACTATGAAAATAAGAACCTTTTCTCAAGGAATAAAGTAAGCCAATTTGAAATAATGATCTGGAAGGGTGTAACTTCAAACATAAGTAAATAACCTTAACAGAAAAATAAATAAAACTATGATAGCACATAAAACAGAAGGAAGCGTGTGAATAGAAAATTGTCTACAGATCTATCTTCAAAATTTTTGAAATGAACTTGTTAATGTCATTAGCAGATATGAGAAAAAAGAAAATATAAAACCCAAATGTAAGAGATGAAAGACAATGAGAGAAATAAACTCACTCAGTCGACCTTCCAGCAGCAGTAAATAGATCTGCCCAGTGCCGCCCATCAGTTTTTCTAGCAACACTAACAACCACATCTAGATATTCCGGGAAGTTTTTAATTAAATCACATGTCTTCTCCAAAAGCGAGCAGCCAGAAGATTTAGGAGAAGATACATGAATCTTACTTGTGGTTTGCCTGCTTCAAGAAGTGAAAAAATAATAATAGCTTCATCAGAATCATACTATAATGAAAATTTTATTTTTTTTATAACTTTTCTGTATTCACAAAAAAGTCCCAATTTAAAGTTAGGGTGAATTGCATCTGAGCTCCTGAAGTTGGAGAGAATGCAAAACGATTCCAATTTTAAAAGTTTTGCAGAACAGGTCCATCAAGTATGATTTGCATGAGCACATAGGTTCTCCAAGTATAGTTTGTATGAGCATATTAGCCCCCCAGTTTGATTCCCGCCATTTAACGTGGTCCTATTGACATAAACTGTCAATATTAACCAAACATGATCATTAAACCTTTTTCTATGTACGAAAATGCCCCTCATTTGACCCTCACAATCTCTATATTATTTCTCATTTTATTTTCTTGAACCTCTATTGCGGCTCAAGTTCATCTTCTTAATTTAAGATTTTTTTTTTCAGGGAAAGAAATATCTGAAATAAGTTCATTATCTTAGGTGGCGTGAAAATTCCAAACGTAAAAGTCATTTACCTTCATTTTAATAGGGCTGTAATATTTGAGACTAAATGTGCTAGCACAAACCATATCTAAAAAACTTGTCTTGAAAAATTTTTACAATTGAGACTAATTTGTACTCTCACTCTAATCTCAAGGGCCCATATGCAATTTACCCAAGTTAATATACTAATATGATCACTCAAGCATTAGGATTTCGCATCACAAAAAGAGAAAAGGAGGTTGAACTCAAAATCCTCTCATGGTGGCGAACAAGTATGATATCAAGTATTGAATAGTGCAATTTGAGCATCAAAATGCATGCTCCATATTTGAACAAAGTGACGATAATGTACATGCTTCACAAAAGTTTACATTTTTCTTACTCCTATTAAGTGTAAGGGGTTAGAGTGCTGACACAAGGATAGAATGGGCCAACAGAACAATTTAGTGTGCATTTATTCATCCTAGTTATCTTTAACTAGGTTGTAGCTAAAATCAAGTGATGAAATGTTTGCAAAATAGTTTATGATGTGAAATAGAATTATTATCTTGAGATATGTATATGATACAAAATAAAATTAATTATTTAAAATTTGTGTAAGATGTGAAATGTAATGAAATTGTAACCTTGGGATTTATGTAGGATGTGACCTGCTTAGTTAAATTTAACTGAGCTAACTTTAGCAATGAAAAATCAATGTGGAACTAACTGTTTGCAATTATGACGTACCAGTCATGTATTCCTGAAAGAGCTACATTTACTTTAAGCTAGCATAGATGAACAATCAATCTTCACAGGCATAGGAGCGATTGATGAGATATTTAAACGAATTTACTTCAACAAGAACTAATACCTTGAAATTTCAGCATCAAATACCGTAAATAGAAGCCATTCTAAACAATGGGAGAAATGACGTTGTTTTGCTGATAAACATGCCAACCGCAAAGCTTCTTCATTTTTATTCCTCTAAACAAATATTAAAATGAAAATAATATAAAGCATTATTGATGTAGAAATACAAAAAAGAAAGGAGAGAACATGAGAAGAGTGGAGTACATATAGAAAATTTTATTCATTCATCAAAGACTAATGATTACAAAAGCATTGGGTTTATTTATGGCCAACTTTCTCAACTAATCTAGAGAAAATCTATGACGCAAAAGATTGGCAATTGGCATCAAGGAAGAAAAATCAATAATATGTCGAATATCTCTTATGGATGGCAAATTCATCATGAAGCTCAAAAGACAATATCGAAAAATTCATTCAAAATACTTCTTATCTTAGGGGAATAATCAAGAAAGTCTGGAAACTGTAAAAATGTAAGACTTGTCCAGCAACAAATAAGATTTGACTAGTATGAGTTGACAACTCAAAATTTTTATTGTTCAGAGATGATAAAAGCATTTGAAATAGGAGAAGAAGTTTGATGGTCATCTAAACTTTAGATTGGAGGCTCACAAGGTTGGCAAGCTTTAAGATGATATTCTCACCATTGTACTTGAAAGTTTAAATCTTCTCTTCCTTATTACTAATGATACCAAGGTCATATAACTAAAGCCGACCTACTAAAATATATACCACATTCATGAGCAGTACATTACACATACAATACATAGCAGCCCAACATTTTGCGTGGTACTACGCACTTCTGGGTCACAACCTAGGAAGTCTTATTGAGCCAGGCCACTTCATGTGAAGTATAAGGTTCAACCATAAAGGGCAAGTCCAACGATAGCACCATTAACCACAACATTCATGATGCTGTCATAATTAATCACAAGTTTATAGGACTTATCACTGTAGTAAATAAAATTCTTGAAAATACTAGTTCTTTTAAACTCACCAACCAATTTTGTCATCGAGAGGGCACATTTAACAAAGGTCACACAATCAAACTCTAGTACAACATCACAATCTTAGCCTCATTACCAGAATACATGGACTAAATATGTATAGATGACATTGCATATTGGGAGTAGGCAATAACATGTAGTACTTTTTGAACTCGGACTACATACAATTTACTAAATTAGGATCCGTTTGATCATTACATCACTTGAGTCATGCCAAAGAATAAGATGATTCATTCATTATAAAATAATAATATTATTATTAAATTAATTTTTAACACATCTTACATAACTTTCAATATAAAAAATCTACTTTATTTTACAGGATATATCATTTTCAATGCATCAATTAATTTTATTTCATATCATATACAATTTTTAATATAATTAACTAACTTTATTTCTCATTATACACATATCTTAAAACAAGCACACAGTTTTCATGGCATGATCAAATTAATCTCTTTGCCAAATAAACCCTAACAAGTCGAATTTTTAAGTTAAAAAAATTACCATCGTAGGTATCGATTGAACTACATTGCGCAATTTTCTGCATGATGGGAAATTTTGTCGCAAAAAGGAAAGGTGGATGCCACAATTTCGCTCCATTAGGGCATAACAGAAAGTTTAAGACCATGCACTACACATGTGACATCCAAGAATGTTGATTTGGGATTAAAACTAAAGCTATTTTGGACTTAAAATAAATAAGTTTGACCAAAATATAAAAAAGTTGAACCTATTTATAAGAAAATGAAAAATTGGGGGACCATAATGCAATTTTTCCTCAGAAATGGGATACTGATGCCAGTTGCCAACGCCAGCACCACCTTCCCTTCTCCTTATTACCACCAGGCTCTCTCTCCTTGTCTGCCACGGTTTTAAAAAAACAGAGAGAAATTTCTCTCGCTCTCTATTTTCGCGCCCCTCTTTCTCGTCGTGCCTCTGTTCTACCTGCCAAAGCTGCTGCCTGACCCGAAAAACAAAGGAAGAGGACGAAGAAGAAGAAGAAGAAGAAGAAGAAGAAGAAAAGGAGGGAAGAAAGGGAAGAAGGCTATTCTCTCTCTTTTTACTCTTTGTCGTGCGTCAGAGGTGTGAAGAAAAAGAGGGGGAAATTAATATTTGTCACACGGTAAAGAAGATAGGTAATTCTTTCCCCTGAAATTAAAGTTGATTTATTTTTTTATGTTTGTATATATATAATCCTAAGAGAATATGAAATAGTGGTGTTTAACAAAATGATTTATTAATTAAAAAATGAGTTGGATTTAATGTTCTGTGAAGTGATGTGGTACTAAGAACTTGTATACCTAAAATCGACGAGGGCAAAAAGTTATCTATAACAAGTTATTGCGACAAAAGCGGGGAATGTTCACCAGGTGATGTCCTAAAAAGGAATCACTAATGTAAGGTGCGGCTCCTGACAAGGTTTCTAAGATAACAAGTTGTAGAAACTTTTATCAAGCTTCTAATTGAAGGGGTATGAGAATGATAGTTGCATATTACCATATAAAAAAGTGTTATGATATTACAAAACTAAGTAAGAAGAGAGAAATGAGAAATTATGATGACGATTGATGAATTTATATTTCACATGTTATACAGTCTTATCAGTGTGATATATGACAAAGCGGGAGTAACTTTATCGATCAATTATGTCATATGCTATGATATGATATTTCTGTTGCGCATGTGAAAGTTATTTTAATATAAGGTATGTCACATATTTATATATCTATAAATAGTTATTAAATATCTCATGATATTATTTCTATCTTTTCTTATGATATCTGTACATGTTTTGAAATTTATGTTATATTGTGGTTGGGATGTTTTACCTACATAGTTTGTATTGACAAACTCCTGCCATTTTTAATGACAGGTATGACACTAAAGGATTCACGAGATATGAAAAGGGATATCAAATGTTGCAGTAAGTATTTTAAATTTATGCTACATGTTATGAAGTGTATCTTTGACATCTCGATTACTAGTAACTCGGGCAATTTTAAAAAGAGAGGCTGAGTATGTATTGGTAGCCGGGACGTCACAACACAACTAGATGACTAAGGATGAAATGCATGTAGTTGTGGCACTGGACTAGAATTGTTGTGTAAGACATCATTGGATGAGAGATGCTGGCAACGTTGGCAAGGACACAAAATTGATTGGGACAACATGTGAATGAAGACGAAGGATCGATGCAGGGCGCACCGACTAAGTCAACAGTGTAGCACGTGAGACACAAGTTAGCTACAAAAGCTCTACAATGGAAGGAGTGCGGTCAAATGCAGATAGCGTGCATCTATCAGGATACATCCACCAGTAGGTGAGCGCTACAAATCATACGTTTGTCCAAAGAGATTGCAACGATGCGCAGAAAAGAAAAAGATAAGCAGCAGTCCTAGCACAATCATGCTATGTGCACTAGTACACAGCATCAAGTCGCGAGAATTCTTGTTGACAAATTAAGACAAGTAAGGCATCTCTGGGTTACAGATCCCTCAATGTGTGGCCCAAGGTCTTAAAAAAATTGGCTGGCCACGATTGTAAGACGGAGAGTTGTAGAGTACACAACCTCAAACTAAAGCTCTAAAGATTTGTGAAATCTCAATGTACTATGAAATGTGAAAGTGAAAGATCTGAAGTGAAGCCCCACTACCAACTCATGTAAGAATTACAAAAGAGAAATAGGAGAAGAATTAGAAGAAAGGGAGTGTACGAAAAGAGAGTGGAGAAATTATAAATAATTTTATTTATTCATTAAAGTCAAAAAAATACAAAGATATGGGAATCATTTATAGTCAACTTTTCCTAACTATTCTAGAATGAATCTACAATAAAACAAATAAAATTCTAACTATCCAAATTATTTCAATTTCAAATTTATGTAAAGTTTACAATAAATAATACTATCTAGAAATGCATTCCCTCCAAATACAATCTTAAATTCAGTCAATCAGCCTTTACTTACGCCTAAAATAAGTACGTCAAATAACTTTTATGCCATTAAGTGTGCTGCCATCGGTCACTAAAACAACACTAAAACAAATATGAAAAAGGAATTTACATGAAAGCAAGGTTTTCTAGATATATAAATCAAAAATAACAAATCCCTCAATTTTCAATAGCACGAGCTTATTGTAGTTCGATATCACTTTCAATATTAGGTGCACAGCTGCAATAGCACTACAAAAAAGGGAACTATCATAGGAGTTTTAATAATTTTCATACATGCAGTTTATTTTGAAGTAATGATAACATTAAATACTACAAACGAGCAATATTTAGGTTTATTTACTGCAAAATAAACATCATTCCAACTAAGTATTCCACCGCATAAATAAGTTTTTTTTATATAAAATTGTTAAGAAAAAAAATGCATATAAACCGAGTATTAATGCAATATATAATGATTCAATTTTGTGAGAGTCATAATGTTATCTAGGTTACAAAACCATGTAAAGATCTCAAGTTTCACACAATGCATGTGTATGACAAAACATTACACAAAAGATTAGCTTCATGGTAAAACCATTGCTTAAGATTGAAAAATAATCTCAGTCAGTACCTGAAGAAGATGCCGAAGCAAACAATGCAAGATCGTCTGAGCTTGAGGACACAGCTCGAAGCATGGAAATTCGGTAAATGCCGCAAATGACATTCTTTGAGAAATTCCAACAACAATACCAGCATTTGGAAGAAGCCCAAGAGGATATACTTCACGATCAAATTCAAGCTCTGGATCCAGCTACAGTGGGAGAAGCCAATTTACAATAATTTAAGTTCTCTAAGACCACATTGAACAAAATACAAGAAAAAATGAAACCATCCAAACAAGACTGGTTTTCATTTTACAGTTCAAAATAAATTTCTAGAGGCCAATACTACAAGGGGTGCTTTATTTAGTTAACATTTTCTATCATAGCAACCCACCAACAACAACAAAATTGCTACAAAAACAAAGAAACTCTGAATCACAAAATAATTAAGCTCATGCATATTTTAAATCTTTTGTAATAACTATTATTAGATAAATACGGTAAGCCTCATAGAATGATTGTTTACAAGTCCTTGGGTGTTAAGGGTTTTACATACTGGTCCACAGATTTTAAATCATAACACCTAGGTAAGGTTGGCAATATATTACCATTTGGTTTCTAAGCATCTTAACATTTTGCATACTTTATTTTTTTGATAATAACATTTTGCATACTTAGTCCAAATTGAATGTAAGATTATATGTGACAAGAACCACATAACAATAAGTCGCCAACCTTACAAGACTTCAAGGACCAAAGTGCTACAATTCAAAATCTGTAGGCTAACGTGCAAAAACCCTAATCTCAAGGACAAATATGCAATTTACCTCTAGGTTAACAAAACAAAGACATTACCATCCTTATTGTTGTAGACATGGGAAGTTTCTCAATTTAACTTTTCCTTAAATTTAACATATATTACTATATAGGTAATTAATTAATGGTGACAAAAAAGTTGAAAAAGGACAAACCTAAGCAAAAATTTCAGTTACATGAATATACAATTCCGGATCATATGTTACATAAAGTAATTTCTGATTTTCGAATTCAGTTTCAGTATTATAGTTTAAAAAACAATAGTTAACCAAATTGAACCAATTATGAAAATAAATGTAAATTAGTTTGATTAATGAAACAAGGCCACTAAAACTAATATTAGTAATTCTTTATCAGAAATGTGTAACTAAAAAGGGATTATGATGTATATTTTATCTAACTTTATTTTTAAAAGTAAATAACATGTTGCAATACTTAATATTTAACAAACTATTATTTGGACTTCAAAAATCTTTTATAGGTAAGATATGAGATTTAAACAATAAACATTAATTATTTTTCATCATTATTAGGAAAGGGATTATGATGTATATTTTATCTAGATAATGATGTATATTAGCAGGATTCAAGCAGGATGGGTAAAATGGAGAAATGCTTCTGGTGTGTTGTGCGATAGAAAAATCTCATCCAAAATCAAGGGTAAATTTTACAAAAATGTAGTAAGACCAGCGATGATTTATGGTGCTGAATGCTGGCCTGCAAAAATGAAACATACAAATAAAATAAATGTTGCAGAAATGAAGATGTTAAGGTGAATGTGTGGATATACACGAAAAGATATAATGAAAAATGAGTATATCCGAAAGAAAGTTGGTGTGACACCAATTGAGGATAAACTTAGAGAAAGTCGGCTTAGATGGTTTGGACATATAAATCGTAGGCCGATTGAAGCTCCAGTTAGAAAAATTGAGTTATTGGATTTTGCCCATGTACAAAAAGAAAGAGGGAGCCCAAAGAAGACATGACAAGAAACTATAAGGAGTGATCTTAGTTACTTAGACTTAGATAAGAATTTGGTAACTAATAGAGCGCAATGGAAACAAAGGATTCATGTAACCGACCCCACCTAGTGGGATTAAGGCTTGGTAGTTGTTATTGTTGTTGTTGTTGTTATTATTAGGAAAATTCTTGCATATGCTTAGATTACAAATAACAATCAAGTTTTTACCCTATTAGGTAGGATCGGCTACATGAATCCTTTGTTTCCATTTCATTCTAGTAAATAAGAGAGTCTCATTTAGCTCTATGCAAGATCATTCATTATAATTTCTTGCCATGTCATTTTTGGTCTTCCCTTTCCTCTTTTTACATAAACAAAATCTAATAACTCAAATTCTTCTTACTAGAATTTCAATCAACCTACAATATATGTCCAGGTCATCTAAGCAGATTCTCTAAGCTTATTCTCAATTGAAGCAAGTCCAACATTCTATTTTTGAAATTATTGATAATTATGAATTAATTTCCTATTCAAATTGTTTTTGAGCAATTTTGGTTAGTTATTTTATTTTAATTAACTGGTATTGGTTTTATATTAGCTTTGGAAATGCACCGCTCAAGGAATAAAAAAGTAAAAAAAATTAAAATAAATTTTGTAATTAACTATTTTGTCTATACCCACAATACTAAATGGATAATCATAATCATAACAATCAAAGCTTTAAAGCTTGATCAAACCTGATCTAAATCTTATTTTTTGAATTACTTACCATCGTGCACAGTTAAAAATTGACTTTTTCGACTAGTTTTGGGTCATGTTGAAACCTCAAGATTATGGCTAATTTTAGCAAAAGAAATTGTTGAAATAACAATCAAACCATAAGCTTTCAACATAGCCAATGGTTGTTCGTGTGAGTCTTCATTGTCCACAGGGCACTAGTGCTTGTAACACTCCTCTTAAAAGTTCCACATGCTCTCTCATCTGCCTACTGTGTGGGACTATACATACTTTAAAAATATTTCTAATTTAAAAAAAAATAAAAGTATAGATAATTTCATGCTCAAAAAGAAATTTAAAATGTTAAATAATTACATTTTCTGAAACTAAAGCCAAAATGAGACGACATATTCCAAAACTCCTAAATTGTCAAAATCAAAAGTGAGTTTTTAAATGTTTTTTGTTTCATCATTACAGTAATTTGCCAGTCCTTTTATTATGGACACTACTTATCTTCATTGACTTTTCTAAGTCTCTTCCTCCACCAACATATAATTTTATGAAAATCAGGTTATTTTCAGTCATCTAGACCTATTTGGCAATAATATTGTATATAACATATTTTCACATTATTATTTTTTGATTGAATTTTCACATTATATTTAATTCAACAATTATGTTTCCCATATCCCAAAAACCAATTTTTGAAGCATAATTTCAGCGTACAAAATAATTTAACAGATATCTTTTCAGTGCAAAAGAACATTCATCCTTAAGAATAAACAAATACCTGGCAAAAATCTTCCTGTTTGAATGGGTCAGCTCCCTGAGATGGATACCAAACCTGCAAGTTCTGCGTTATTGAAACTATAACAGACCAAAATTAAACAGTGATATCATCTTCATGAATACAACAGCAGCAGAAAAAAATTGATTACAAATCTACACAAAGAAAGCCAAGATGAACATAAGATTAATGCATTCATATAGAATAATATTACCTGCATGCCTCGGTGGCTATAGTCTAGCCAAGAAACTTCCTCAATAAGATTTTCCTTCTCCTCTGAAAGGCCGCATGTTACCCAAAACTGCTCAACTGAATTTGTTAGCACTCGCTCATGCCCGTCATCCAAATCAAGCAATGAAAGCTCGCCATTAGATCTCAACAGTAAGCATCTACAATTACAAGCAAGGCCAATCAAGACTTCATGATTAAGCTGGTATTCTAAAAAAAAACTGCAAAGAGAATGAACCTAGAAGGCTGGACTAGAAAAGTTGACGATGACAAATTGTTCTTCAGCAATCCTGCAACCGTTAGATCAGGTATGAATCGCATAGATACTGGGTGGTTCTTTGAAGTCATAATTGAAAGCTCCCTCAATGTCGCAAGCTGTTAACCATTTGATTACTAAAGTAGACATAGTTCATGAAGATCAACAATCATCTATAAACAATCTAAATAAAGAAATAAAATCTCTACAAAATGAAAGACATGGTCAGATGTCACTAAAAAAGTACTAACAACACCTAATACCCGATTACCTGTAGAAACGGTGTGCTAGTGGGAAATAGTTCTCCTGAAATGTTTACATGGAAGATATGAACATCAAAGGGATGGTAAGTTACAAGTAGCTGGTCCTGGAAAACATCCATGATTATCGGTTTCCCAGGCAATGGCTTCCGACAAAGTAAAGAGCTCTGGTCAAGGTGATATCTTGGAAAAAATAAGAGCTCATACCTGCAGAAGATAACCAAACCTTCTCAAGATGCACAGCAGTAGCATGGACCACATGAAGCTCCCAAAAGAAATAAGTCATAGATCCAACATAAACGCACACCAAAAGCATGCCCTCACGCACACACGCACACAGTGACAAGACACAGCGAGAGTGGAAGAGATATTTAGACATAATATATATTATCTGAAAAATCAGAAAATGAACTTTGAATGATGCCAAAACTCTACGACTGGTTGTAGAAGGTAGTTGTAAGAGAAATATATTCTGGAAAATTTAAATAATAGGAAAGAAATGCTTCTAATACAGCATGAGAAAACACAAGTACAAAGAAAATGCCAGGAAGAGACAATGCTCTCACGTGTTTGACGAATCAATAAAGTTGCATACGATAATAATTTTCCCCATCCACATTAGACCTTTGCATTCAATTTTCTGTTCTTGAGTAACATCACCAAAGACACGCCATCTTTTGTTACGTAGGTCATATAGGATGAGACCATGCAAGCCTGCAATTGCCAAGTACATGCCGTCTTTGCTAGCAACAACATGTAGAATTGGCCAATTTTGAGAAACATAAGATACCTGATGGATAATACCCATTATGTTAGAAATGACAAAACTGATGTGGCAATTTGCAATTTAAATAAGCAATAGCATTTTTTTTTCCTCAGAAGACCTAACTGGAAGATTAAGATGTAGTATGCTCAGTTCATCTGTATCATCACACTGCACTATAAGAACCCGATCTTCACCAGACAAAATTTGCCGGGCATATGTAGTACCAGAAAGACCTCTATTGAGGCAGCATTTACCAAAAGAAAATGCAATAATTCTATCCGATGAACTCTCCTCAACAGCATAAAGCTTGTAACCATATTCATCCCAATGCAACAGAGAGGTCCCACCAATAAGAGGCTCATTTTTCAGCTCCTGATTAGTTTTCACCACAGGTGATTGAGCAGAGTTTAATCCTATCTGTCGGATTGTGCACATCAAACGACATCCAGATACAGACCATACAGTTAGTCCTCTGAACTTCCACCCTACTGCAAATGCATAATTGTCAGGTGTCCAGGCTATACAAGTAACGGGGCCTGTATCCTCCATAGAATACCTATAGAAATTGAAAAAGCAACTTATCAAATTAGTTTGAAAACAAACCAAGAAACGAATATACAAAAGTTCAGCAAATTAGATGAATCCTCCATTAGCTCACAATGATATCGTCTTTAAGGAAAAACTAGGGTGGACAAATTGATATTATTAGCTCTGTTTTGAACTACTGTGTCCAATATTTAAGTTTGAAGATAAAAAACACTTTATCTGTTTGATAGGCTTCTTATATACAATATTCAAAGCATTTTTAAAAATTTTGCAAAAGATTTTTTAATCATCAGATGCATTTTTCTCACAAGTATCTCAAGCACATCTTTAAATAATGCTTAACAAAGGACAAACTTCATCTACAATTTTTTCTAATCATTCAATTTTTTAACATGACATGTTCACAGTACTTAAATTATATTTACTCTCAAACTACAAACTTCATTTCATCATTGGAAACTAGATTATATTAGTTTTCATCAATATATATTTCTACATATTCGATCTTCAAAAAATCTCATTAAAAATTAGTGTCATTGATGCATGATGGGAGAAGTGTTTTGAATGAAGAATAACAAGCACTGATGATTTAAAAAGTTGCAGAACTAACGACAATATATAATCTTTCACAGCTCAGGAGTCAGGAGTGAGAGACAATATGGGTAAGACTTGAGACAAAGTGACAAAAGGACAAGCAGTTATCTGTAAGTGAAAGCACCATCTTTCAAAACCCAAAAGAAAGTGCTAACTTTTCCTCTTTCACGAAAGCACTATCTTTCAAATTCCAAACTATCGAAACCTCTTCTCATGAGGAGTGAAAAGGGGTAGAAACCAAAACTCAAAGTTGGAGGAGAAACACAATGAATGGGAAAGGAAATCAGTAGAATGAATGAAGTTAGCATTTAAGGAATCAAAATATTATATATTCAAACTGTTCAGCCTTGCTCGGGTTCTAGCACTTAAATTTGATGTGAACAACTTATCGAGTCAATTTCTGGTCAACCAGAAACCTGAAGATTTCAGATATACACACACACACCAAGAATGTTTGCGTCAAGTCCAGGACAACTTGGCAGGTCAGCACTTCTTTAAGCGCCTAGCATCATTTGTATGAAATTTCGAGATGGCTAACACTAATCTCCAATTTCAAATATCGCCATAACTAGTTCATGAATCTCAGTGCTCATATAAGAATACAAGTATCTCTACAGATCATCAAAAAACAAGATTAGTTGCATCATGAATTGTTAAATGAATCGAGAATTTAGGTGGATATTGATGCCTTCTAGATATCCACTGCGATAATAAGGATAGTAGAGAATGATAAGTCATTTAATATAGAACTCATATAACTAATTAAACCATTAAATTACTTTTATTCTTATCCCCGGTCATACAGAGGCAGTCTGAATAAGAAATTATAAGGATAGTAGGGAATGATAACTCTTTTAATATAGAACTCATACAATTAATTAAACCATTACATTTTTTTAGTCTTACCCCCAATCATACAGAGACACAGTCCGAATAGGTAAAGCACAATTTGAGAGGTCATACAGCTCCACTACACCTCTACTGCAACCAACAGCAAGAATTTGCTGCTCTGGAGCTATTGAAACGCACATAGCATCAACTGTGTTTAACCACCTCTCAGCTTTAATGGAATCTATGTGTTTTAAACCCTTTTTACTTACTGAACATATGGCCACCGAACCATGCAAGTTCAATACTACCAGCAACCTCAATACCAATGATAGTTCAAGTTGAATTATAGCAGACTTTACAGCAGAATTATGAACTGGTGTGGGGATACTTCCACTCCTATTATTAGCAGAATTAAAATTTCCTAATGAATTAAGAGTGACAATGGAACTGTCAGAACTGCTTGCTTGGCACCAAACTTCAAAACTGCTAGAGAACTGGAGAAGAAAATAAATCCAGTCATTGTAATAAAAAAGGACAGGAAATGAAGTCTAGAAGGGGAGAAAGAAATAAAAAGCACCAAGAAAAGCCAAATACACAATCAGGATCTACAAATGTAAAGCAAGTACATTGATGATTACCTCCGCATTCCAACTGAAAAGTTGTAAATGTCCATTAGATAGCCCGATCAGCATGCTTTTGCTGTCACAAACCAAATTGCTCCTGAAGGAGAATGGGAAAAAAATAGCAGATTCTAAATATATCTTTGAAAAGGAAGAAATGCCAAACAATAATGTACAAAACAGATGATTTCATTACATGGTCAAATAATTCTCAATTGGAGCCTTTTCAGTAATGACTAGAGATATATTAACAAGAAACAAGCCACTGCTTTGCTTTCCTCCAATTAACAATCTCTTGTTCGAAGACTGAACCTTGTAGACGTGGAAGAATGCTGAAGAAGTCTGAAAAAGTAAACACGATAGGAAAGAACATGCCATAATGCCGAAGTTAAGTTTTGAAGAGAAAGAATGCTAGAGCAACTAAATAGTTTTCTGTGAGGACTAGTCAATAAATACAGCATGATAACTTTTTTTTAAGTAAAGAAGCGGACTAGCAAGTACTTAAAATTTTAATGTTATAGTAACAATAAAAATATTGTTCAGACACATGACTTTCAACATACTGCAAGATTATTAAAACAAAGTGATTTGGTTAAAATTTTGGAAGCTGTCATTCCAATGATCCAACAGCCAGTCATACTATCAATCGAACAGATAACTTGTCCAAAGGCCATGGACGAATTCAAAGAACAACCAATCTCTATAACCTAGTTAAAGTTAAATTCAAATGTTGAAATTTTTGCCTTAGGCATTTTTATATGATGTGAAGTAAATAGTAATTGTCATATTGAAACGTGTGTAGGATATAAAATAGAGTTAGTTTCTAAAACTAAAATAGAGTTAGTTTGAGCTGTGCATAGGACGTGAAATATAATTAGTTGTAAATAATAGTAATGATCATGCCAACTTATTATCCAACTTAGTAGCTCAAGAAAACCACAATGCTAGACAATTCATCGACTAAAATCCAAACAAATAAATCATGGCAAACCCAACGGACGATTGACAACCACTAGAGTTAACAAACAAAAAAAAGTATCTTATGAGTTGTTGGTTCCTCACATTACTGATAACAATTACTTATAGCCACCGAAAGCTAACTCTAAAAATCACTTAGATAATCCCAATATGAAAGTTGTGAGTATGTCAACATATGCCACCTATATCCTTAATGTATATTAACTCAATGCAAAATCCAAAAATTCATCGCTTGTTATAGTTAAAAAAAGACCCAATCATTCTACAATAAGGTCACCATAAGGTTACTATTAGAAACATAGCACAGAAGGTAAGTACACTCAAAATACACCAAAAGAATGGTTGAACTTAACGTCTATGCTTTAACTTTGAAGCATAGTTTGAGATTTTAAATTTTTTTAAGTTCTACAAAAGATAAAATGATAATTAAGAAAAAGAAATATAATCAAAATTTGTCCAAAAGAAGCCTTTGTTCACATTAAAAAAATAACTAGTGTGGTTGAGGTTGATACCAAAGTACCAGAAAAAGGTGTAGTCAATAACATAGGTCACTATAAAGTACAACATACTTACAAATGAGATGGAGCTTAGTTTCAAAATGACTCCACAAAAACAAAATGACATACCTTAAATGACTTGCCAAGATCATTTTTTTATATAAACAAAAACATAAATAACTACGATCTATTATACGAAGTTGTGTCAATGGTCAACTCTTCTTTCTTTGACACATGCTCCCACATCATGTCTTCTACAATACTACATTCGGCACATATCAATGTTTTCTTCTCTCTTTTCCTTTTCCTTTCTCTTTAACAGCTTCTCACCTTTGACTAGCTAGAACTTCTACAAGAGCATAATGAACAGGTAATAGGATGACATAGGCCAATGTTAATAGTAGTATTTGAAGCTTGAAACACCCTTGACAATCATTCAAATTTTGCTCAATTCCAAGTCAAACTTGATTTTTCTTGTGACTCAAAATCCCATCGCTTGACATGTACAACTTGTAATTGGCTTGAAATATGCATAAGCATACTTATTCAGGCTTTTCCAATATACATATGTTATGAAAGATGCATATTAACATCACTATGGTATAAATACACGATACCTATAAGATAAAATTATAGCATTATATGCAATATAACATGATACGCTTATTACACATTTAAATCAAAATGAATTTAGCAATTAAGCTTGTTTCAACTTCAAAATCAACTCGTAATCCAATAGATTGTAATAAAAAGTCCAATAGCTTAATTTTGAGTTCAAGCAAACTCATTCGATCCACTTACTGCCATCCCAAGTTAAGAGTGAATAAGACCATAAATGAAGATCGTTAGGATTCCCTTCTTCACATTGAAAAATACTTTGAATGGTTATCTTAATCTTACATGAAATTCTATAATTTGGAACGGCAAAAAGGCATTCCATTGGTTGGTTGCCTTTTGCTATGTAATATACAGTTATACTTTGACAAAGATCTTTTTCAAGCCAACTAATTGCAATAAGATGCCAGTAACCAGCATTTGGCATTCCCATGCTGTAAATTTACATAAAAAATGTCCGACTATATGAAAATTCCTTGCACAACCCAAGGGCAGGCATGGTCAAAGTTTGATTTCTTTTCAAACTTACAAGTATGGCAATAGTTTTGGCATCGGGGCTCCAGATTGCCTTCAAATTTTCTCCTTCCCCTTGAATTGAATTGGCATCCCTCACATACTTCCCAACTCTCACCTTGTGCTGCATAAACAGAATGAGTGATTAAACAGAAGATAATCTTCACTCAAAGAAGAGATATAGCAAAAGAAAATGATTAAGGTTGTGGAGTTAACGATAGAGAACAAAACCTGAGAGCAATTCCATAACTGGATGTGGGTTGGTGCAACAATGAGGAGGAGGTGGTTAATGATCTTTATGTATATAATTCTACTGGCATCATCAAAGTAAGAGGAAGCGACAGGATGGACGCCAGCATCCACTGGGATGACCTGTGGCCATCCGTAGGTCATGTACATCTTGGCTTACAGGAAAATCTCTATATCTGTTAAAAACAGAGCTCCTATCAGGAAAACAAGAGTAACTTATAACACAGTTCAATACCTGATTGCAATAAAGAAAGCTTTAATTGTATGTAATCAAAACTGGTGAGAACTTTTACACCTTAGTGAAAAGGTATTAACATTCACATAATATACTTTAACTTTTTTCTAATCCATAATGCGTCATCAAAAAAGTAGACTCTACCCATTTCAATGTATATTGTCAGAGGGGAATTATGTAAATAGCACAATCAAATATTCTATTTATATATCAAACACTAATCTTACTATTTATTAATAAACTCTCTCTATCCATTTTGCTTTTCACCTCAGACTACAGGCCACACTCCCCCATTTCCATCGCCACTATCCTCCCCAACTCTTCATGTAACCCTTTGGCTTCTAGATATGACATATATTTGTCAATAAAGTCATCTTGCTCTAAAACACCGTTTTTCCTAATATATTTCTTACCGAGAGGGAGATCAACTGAGTCCATAATTGATTAATTTTCACTGAATTTAACTCTTTACATCACCATTCTCCAATCATCAGAGTGATGAGGCACAATATAGGAAAACAAATATGATTAAAATGAGATCAGCATATAATAAGGCAACACTCAATAACATCAGCCTAGGAGGAGGTAAGGTCGTAGAAAGCCAAGGGGGAGTCACAGCAGCTTGTCAGAAGCATTCTGGATGCACCACTCTCATCTGCCATAGGAAGTAGGAGGTAGGGGCGATCATGGACAGCTAACAAATTCAGAAAAACAAAACATGTACCCGAAACCAAAACTAAAGACTTTTCAAAGTTGAAAATTGAAGCTAAACCTGATAAACTATTAATTGGATAGGTGATTAATCAAAGTTTCAGTTTGGTTAACCAACATTTTTAGTTTTTAACCGATATCTAATTGTTGGCAAAAATAGAATTAAAATTATAATTTTACAAAGTGTTTAATGTTAAATCTCATATCAAATATTATAAAAAATTCAAAATCTAAATAACAATTAGTAACAAAAATCCATTAGATTTAGTGAAGCACGCGTTATGGATAATACTTTTGTTAACAGTCATCTATTAATGTTCACTTGATTTAAATTGAATGAAATATGACCATCTGTGCAAATAACTTGAGTTAGATTGAATGAAACTCAACTATCTTTTTTTTGATTTAAAGAGAGAAAATTTTAGGAGATGGAAAGGTAACAAAAATGTTTGGATGAATGCTGAAACCGAATAGGCGATCTATGAGGTCTCAAGTCAATTAAGGGTGAAGCGATGACACTAGAGGTAAGAGAATATGCGAAGATCGAAGATGGCGTTGTTGCTGCACATGAAATACACAACCCTAGAGTTCTATAAGGCAACAAAGAATGGCTGACAATGCAATCTGAAAAAAATTTCAAAGGAATCTAAGGGACTTAAGTCTACTGAAGTTGATTCTAGTGATAACTAAGCAGTAGTGGTTCCTCCAGCACCCATTTTAAGGAGATCAAGTAGAACTCCTAAACCAATTCAAAAGTATTGTTCATCAGTACATTATCTGCTATTGATTGACTTTGATAAGATAAGAGTATCACAATGAAGCAAAGAAGATGAAAAATTTTATCGAGTGGAAGTTGACCATGTAGGATGGAAATTGGCCATAAGTTCGTTATCAACACATTGGTGAAGAACATAACTTGGGAGTCGTTCCTAGTACTAGACGGAAAAAGAGCTCTGTAAAACAAGTGTAATGGTTTAAGGAAGAGACTAACGATAGCAAGAGGTATAAAGCACGTTTAATGGCGGAAGAGCCGAAGAAAGGTGTTCATGAATATTTTTGTTACTTGTCAAACAAGCAGACATGATTGATCAAAGAGATCACAAGATGAAGCATAATAAAAGAAAAGAGATAAACACAAAGGATAGACCCCATTCAACCAAAAATCATGACACAAAAAATATTATAGATAACAAAAGGAGTTTGTAGTTTAGAGTTTCAAACAAGCTTTTAGATCTTAGGATCTGATGCCATGTGCATTGAGATTTGAAATATTTATATTTACAAATATGAAGCTCAGCATTTTGTATGACGAATTATGGAAATAATGTGTGATGAATGGTAGGAGCTACCACGATATTTGGGATCATTATGATTAATCTTTGAGTAACCATTAGCTATTGAGAAATCAAAGAGCCAGCCATGCATTACAAGTCTTCTTCAACGAAGAGAGGGATTAGTAAAATTCCTAATCTTATTGAAGAATGTTGTCTAAAGCACACTGATGAAGAAGGATTGTCGAGAATGTTGGTCAATGTTCTTCCTTTACTGATGTTATGACGTGTACATTTAAGATTTAAGTTAATTTTATAATATTAACATCCATTCCCCAATTGCTAAGTACTGCAATGTTTTGAGGCCTAAGTTCTTGTAGTTGTAGCCAACGTGATAACATCATATTAATTTATCATTGAATAAGTAAGAACAGTTCTTGAATTGGAAGTAAGAACAATTCACCTTCACGAAGAAAGCACTAAAAACAGCATATGGTGAAGGAGATCTCTCTCAAAGTAAGAAATCATATTTGAGAGAGATTCAATTTCCTGTTGGAAAAAAGAAAAAGATTCCCCAAAATGAGAAGACTGCCATAGAAAGCGAATTAGAAGCCAAACTATTAGTTTCGACAAAGAGAAAAGAGTGCAAAGTCAATTCTTATATCTATGGATAAATAGTGGATAAACAATGGAGAAGAGTGACCAGATTGTTGGTTTCATCAAATGATAAAATGTGCTATCTGTTTTCATTGTTCAACAAATAATTGATGAATTTAAGGGCTTATTACATAGTGATGAGCTTGAGTAGGAGATAATCTATAGAAGAAATGACTTTTGGGGAAAATATTTAAAGAGGGAAAACCCTTGCCTCTTGTCAGGAATAAGGCATGTGGAGGTAGCTATGTTAGAATCGCAAAAGTTCTTTAAAATGTTTTTTCCTGTGTGCCTTTTTCTTTGATTTCTGGACCTTTTTTGAGTTTGAATTAAGGTAAGCAGGACCAAGTTCGTCATTGAGGATGACAAAGATGACTAATGAGATTTGATCGAAGATATTTGGGATGAGAATGTTGTAGGTGAAGATATACCGATTGCAGGCATTCTGACCATGAAAAATTTTTATGGCTCTCCATATGAGAATTTGAATCTTGGAGGTAATTTCTAAAGCCCTGTTTGATGCGATGACAAAAATCAAAACCAAAACCAAAATGATACTAGGTTAAAAAATAATAATAATAATAATAAATAAATTTTTATTATATTCTACATAAACTCTAATATAAAAAATATTATTTTATTTCACATACTCAATTATTTTCAATAAAACTATCAACTTTGTTTCACATTCTAGACCAAAATATTTCATTCGAGTATTTTGGTCTAAGATGTGAAATAAAGTGGATAGTTTTATTGAAAATAATTGAGTATGTAAAAAAAAAAATAAATTATATTAGAGTTTATGTAGAATATAATAAAAAATTATTTATTATTGTTATAATTGTTTCTTAATCTGGTACCATTTTGGTCCTGAGTTTGATCCTCGCGCCAAACAGGGCCTAAGGAAGCCTATTCAATAATATTCCTCAACTCTCCTAGAAAGTTATTGACATTGTTATTCTAGATTCTTTGACAAAGCATCCTATCAAAGAGCAACCTAGTAAAGGGATGTTACTAAACAAAATCTTAATAATCTATTTCTGATAATAATGGAGGTGATGTTGGAGATGGAAGCAGAAGGACAAATATTTTCTCCAACTTTCCCTCAATGTCCTCTGAGTTGGTCATGGATAAGACGGACATTCTGAAAGCTTTTCTTTGATGCATGCTTTCTATCTGAATATAAAGAAACAATTAAGCAGCAGGAACTATTTTATATACTATGGTGATATGAAGTAGTGCTTTAAAGAAGACCAAGGTGAATGAGTGTGACATCCTGACACAATAACCCAAATTAACACAATAACCCAAATTAACAAACAAACAAGACTAGATTACCTGTAACCAAGATGTCAAATAAAAACTAACATTTATACTATTATTCTTCCTTAAAAATTTCAAACAAAAGCCATGATACAATTAACTTCAATTTAACACGTCACATAATTCATTTGGTTAATTGTCAATGGTGAGTCTGTTTCTATTTGGAAGGACCCTTGAATCAGCACTATCCCCCTTTGAAAATGGCCTACTTACGTCAACTCTAATCCTAGTGGCTTGGTGTCTACTATAGCTGACTTGCTTAATGACAACACCTGGAACTTGACCCGTTTGCAATTCGGAGTCTAGTTGATCAATAGAAAACTCTCTATAAGAAGGCTTGCCTATGTGCACTCTGACACTCTAGTTTGGGCTAAAACTGTGTCCTCTTCGATTCCTGTTGTTGCCTTATATAAGGCTGAATTCCATCAACCCAATAACCTGGAATCTGGGGCTTGGTGTTAGCGTGCTAAAGTCATCCTCAAAGTCCAAATTTTCGTCTGGAGAATGACCCATAATGTTATCCCTACCTTCCAGTGGCTGTTCAGCAGGAAGATCTCCAACTACAATCTTTGTCCGTGGAGATGCCGCCAAGTTGAAGACCTCAATCATGTCAATATTTATTGCAATTTTCTTACAGGAGACTAGGCTTCATATCTCTAAACACTCCCCTTTGATCCCCCAAGACTGAACCTGGGAGGATAAGTTAACTTCTCTTACTAACCTCACCAAATTTCGTAGAGATGACATCAAGCTGAGATTAGAATTAACTTTGCTTTACCTTTGTTGGAGAGCGAGATGTGCTAAAGTTCATGATAGGCCCTACTCTAATCCTCTCGCCCTTGCGATCTTCATCATCAACTACACTACTTCTCAATCAACTAACCTTCGCCCATCCAGATTCCTCTGGAGCCAGCCCAGCCCTCTCAGGCTAATCTATACCTTCGAAGACAGCTGGCTCCCCCCAAAATCTGGATGGCTAAAGGTCAATCTGGACGGATCGATTAAAAGCCATGGTATTGCTGGTGTGGGTTATCTTATTCGAGATAGCTGTGGCCAGGTGTGGGAAGATGGAGGTCGCAGAATCCTCACTGACTCTATTCTCAAGGCTGAGTTATTGGCTGCTTGGGAGGGTGTGAAAGTCGCTACCTCCTGGAGAAGCAAAGTAAAGGGGGTCAAGAGTATATGGCTCGAGAGCGAAACTACGGAGATGCTTGACCTTATTACCCAGGCTAGCACCACTGAGAAGCGAAATGCCAAAGCCGAGATAGACTTCATTGCTCAGCAGATTGCTGATCATCTCTTTGATTTTTCGCTCTACACCATGTCTCATCTTTGCAGAAATGCCAATGGGGGCCTCAGACTTCCTAGCCCACCTCGCTTCCTCTGGCGATTTCACTTGGGTGGGGGGCATGCCCCTCCCTAATAACTTTTGTCACCTGCTCTTACAGGACGCTCCTAATCTCCACACTTTCTATATTGTTAATTGATCCTTGGTCTAGGCTACCATTTCAGCTCTATTTCTACGTCTGCAGTCTCTCTCTTCCTGCCACGCATGGCTAGCCAGTCATGGTGGCATCCATGGCTGCCATAGTCATGGCCGACAGCCCCACCTCCTCCTCTCTTCCTCTCTCTTATTCTCCCTCTTTCACGTTCTCTCTCCTTTCTCGTGCCGTGCCTACCCAACCAAGGCCGCCGCAACGAAGAGAGTAAATGGAGAGAAAGAAAGGAAGAAGCTCACCATTTCCGTTGCACGCCGCCGGGCCGCCGGGCCGCCGGGCCTCCGCGCTGTGCCAGCTGTGGAGGAACGAGGAGGAGTGGAGCAAGTGAAAGGATCAGCTCTCTCTCTCAGTTTTGCTTCCGCCCCCAAGGAAGGGGTGGTGGCAGCCCGTCGCGCCCTAGTCTCCCAGTCCCAGATCATTCCAGGCAAAACAAAACTTTGGTGAAATTGTACATAGATCCCATTATTTCTACCAATTTGTATATGGATTCAACTATATTACAGATAGAGTTTTTTAACTTAAAATTAGGGCCGGAAAAAAATCGAAAACCGAAAAATCTAATCGAGTTCACATAAACCGAACTGAAATTTTTGGTTAACTGAATTAATGAGTTAGGGTTAGGTTTTCAATTTGTAGTTTGTAGAAATCGATAATTTTTATTTAGAGTTAGATTTTTGATATTAAAAACTGATGGTTAATCAAAACCACTTACCTAATATATTAACCTACTACACTAAATTATATTATTAAATATATATTAGAATATTATAATTATAAATTTATAAATAATAATAATATAAAATATATTTTTATTTTTAATATTCAGTTGCATGTTCACACGTATAAAAATATTTAGCTAACAATCCCCTTGTTTTTTTTACTTGAACATTAGCATTAAATTCTAATAAATGATACTTTAAATTAATTAATTTATAAATTTAATATTAAATACTTGCCATTTGATATAAAAAATAATATTATTTATATAATTTGGTTATAATCGTTTTTTATAGGCGAAATATTTTATAATATTATTTATAATGTTTATAGTTATCAATATTATGAATATTTTTAGTAAATTAATGTAAAATTTTTTATGGTATATTAATTTTAAATAATTTATAAAATTAATAATAATATTTATATAATATTTTTTATGGTATTTATATAATGGAAATATTTTATTCAGTAATATCTTGATATCATATCATGTAATTTAAATATTATGACATCTAAATGTTATTTTTTAAATGATTTATAATTTTTTAGAATATAATTTAGATATGTCTTAAATCAAATAATTGATTTCTCTAGATAATATTATATAATACCAAAATAATGTTAAATCATCACCTTCTTAGTTAAATGAAAATTATGTTGCATACAAAATAAAGTTAATTAATTTATTAAGAATTATATTGAATATAAATAAAATAATTATTTAATATTAAAATTTATGTAGAATGAGATATATAATAAATTAATATTTTTTGCCATAATTATCTTAGCCATGTTTTTCTTTTCAGCAAACCAAATAGAAGCAATATGTTTTGAGATGAAAAATATACAGCTGAAAACTAATATCTGCAGTTAATCGACCAAAAAATTTGATTAATTGAATAACCGATTAACTATTAGATGATTCTGATTTAGTTTTTGATATTGAAAAACTGATAGATATAGTTTAGGCTTTGATTTTTATATTTTAAAGCATCACCCTTACTTAAAATTTATCCAAAATTTTTCATAATTCTTTCACTTTAACTAGATATTTTATTAAATTAAAAAATATTTTCTTATATGCTAAAAAAAATTTAAAAAAACTATCTATATATTACCCTCTTCATAAAAAATAAATTATAGGATAGCATATATTTGAATTATGCAGTATGTCTATAAATGTTCTTATTTTAAATAAATTCATATATTTTTATTTTAGCCTTGTTTTATTTTATGTAAGTTTTTTTATTACAAATAGATCCTTTTTCAAATTAATTTCAATCCAAGCCAAATTTAGGCAATAGTCCGGCAGTTGTTAACAAATAATCCTGACCATTGTATGCTAGGATATATTTGTCACTGGACCAACTCATATAAATCGACAGGCAAATCTTAAGCTAGTGAAAATTATCGAATTATGAAATACTAATGTAGTTCACAATGTATCAAATGTTATATACTTTTATGTAAAACGGGTACAACCAAAATCAAGACATTCTAAAATCATATTAAAGGAGAGTTTGATTTAATATTATGTTAATATTATATTATATTATTAAGATATTTTGACATACAATCTTATTTTTAAGTCACAATTTTATAATATTTTTTACAAAATTATTTATATATATTATCAAATTAATAATAAAAAAATCGAATAACATAACACTGATCTGAACATCCCTAAATTCCTCAAAACGAAATTCAATATCATAAGTTGCTTATGTTATAGTGATTTTTTATTAGCAAATTTATTATTTAATTTGATATATATATATAACATTATAAATAGGTATAAAAACCGATTCAATGCTTATCAAGTTATATTCTTTTAATACTAATAATTATACAACTATATAAATTTTTTTTGATGTATTTCAAGTTAATAGACGATTTTAAAGACTAATTTGTTATATATTAATGCATTCGAAAGAAATAATGGTAATTATACACTTTATTATTATATAGATAAATTTTAGCTAAATACACATATTTTGAAATTGAATATTTTATACATACATGTCAAGTCAATTTAACTAAATATTTTATTTTTCAATGCATTTAAATATAGTATTAGTATTAAGGCACTGATCTGTTACATTTCAAGATATTATAAGTTATTAGTTATAGTTACACAAGTTATATTTATTATATCAAATTATTTAAACTGAATACAAATATTTAGAGACCAATTTGACATATATCAAGTTATTTCAACTTAATATTGACAATTATATAATTATTTGATAGTATATTAATATATTTCAATTAGTAGATATTTTTAGAGAACGCGCCGTTGCCCGGTCCCAAGTCCCGGATGAGAAACGCGGAGGGTTGCGTTAGGCAGTCGACAGCCAGCATAAAACTTGTCGAATCAATCATGACATGAATCCTTTAGTAGATATTTTTAGAGATAAATTTCTCATAAATTAATATAAATTAATATATTTGAACTAAACAGTGGCAATTATACAATTATTTATTGTTATATCAATGAATTTAAGTTAAATACACTGATTAAGAGATTGTTTCATTACATACAAAGTTATTTAAATAAAATACTAGCAATCATTAGACAATTCAATGATTTTCTCTATATTTATATAGAATATTAGCATTTAGGTACGTTCTATTATATATCTTAGATTTTAACTTACTACTCGTAATTACACAATTTATATTTATTATACCATTATATCATAACTGAATATATATATATATATATATATATATATATATATATATATATTTAGAGATCAATTCATTCTATATCGAGGAATGTTAATTTAATACCTATTTTTATATCTATTGTTGGAAGTATATTTATGTATTTAACTTTAATAAAATACTTTTAGAAACTAATCTGAGAATATCATTGTATTTGAACAGAACAGTAATAATTATATAACTATATGTTGTTACATCAAAGAATTAAAGTTGAATCTACACATTTAGAGACTATTTTGTTGCAAATTAAGTTATTTTAACTAAATACTAGCAATTATATGAATCTTTAATGATTTATTAGTGTATTTGAATAAAATACTAACTAGGATTTAGGAAATACTTTACTATATATTGAGGTATTTTAACTTAGTACTCACAATTATGTAATTTATTGTAGCTATATTGACTTATCTTAATCGAATGTATACATTAGGTGATCTATTTGTGTATATTTAGTCATTTTAATTAAATATTTATAATTATATTATTAGTTGACGGTACATCGATCTATTTCAACTTAATAAATATATTTAAGGAATAATTTATTACATATTATTGTATTTGAATTGAGCAATAGAAATCAAACGAGTTTTTATCGCTCTATCAACGAATTTAATATGAATACATGTATTTAGAGTTTAATTCATTCTATATTAAGTTATTTAACAGTAATAATTATGCAACTATTCATTGCTATGTCAAAGAATTTAAGTCGAACACAAGCATTTAGTGACCAATTCATTGCAAATTAAGTTATTTTAACTAAATACTAATAATTATATGATTTTTCGAAGATTTGTGAGTGAATTTAAATAGAAAAGTAGCTTTTGGATAACGATTTATTACCTATTCTGATTTTTTAACTTAGTCTCGCAATTACATAATTTATAATTGTTACATCAATAAATTCTATCTGAATACACAGTTTAGTGATCAATTTGATGTATATCAATTTAGTTTAACTAAAAACTTATAAAACTTGTAAATATTTCAACTTAATAGTATTTTTAAAAACTTATTTGTTACATAACAATATATTTAAATTGAACAGTGATAATTATACAAGTATTTCTTGCTCTACAATTAAATTTAATTTAATTACATACATTTAGAGTCGAATTTATCGCATATCAAGTTATTTTAACTGACTACTAACAATTATATGACCATTTAAAAATTTTTCAATATACTCTAGCAAAATACTAGCCTTAAAAAATTGATTTACTATCTATCATAGTATTTCAACTTGGTAGTTGTAAAAACACAATGTATTTTAAGTATATTTTTATATTTAAACTGAGCATAAATATATAGAGACCAATTCAATACTTGTGAAGCTATCTTCTCTTAATACTAGCTATAGTTATATTACAATTTTGTGATATATTTCAAGTTAATAAATGCTTTTAGGAATTAATTTGTTACATATCAATGCATTAAAACTAAACAGTGGCAATTATACATTTTTCATTATTGTATAGATAAATTTAAGCTAAATACATATATTTTGAAACCAATTTGATACATGTCAAGTCAATTTAACTGAATATTAGGAATTATATAACTATTATTTTACTTTTCAATGCATTTAAATATAATACTAGTATTATGACATTAATTTGTTACATATCAATATATTACAAGTCATTACTTATAGTGCACTACTTGTATTTATTATATCAAATTATTTAAATTGAATACCGATATTTAGATACTAATTCGATGCATATCAAGATATTTTAACTTAATATTAGCAATTATATAACTTTAATAGTGTTAACACGTGGTTCCAGTGCTGCATCTCTGCTATACACGTGGCATCTAGCTATCACCAGCTTTTATTTTATTTACTAACTCATCTATCCAATTTCACAGGTTAAGACCCCGGTCAAACCTCGGCCACGAGGGTTTAATCAGACCACGTCCACGACGAGACAGGACCATCCCTGGTAACCTCATCCCCGATGTTACAAAACGGTGCCTGTCACAATCAAGCTTGGTCCGACCACGCCGTTTTCCGTACAAGGACACTTTTTCCAGAGCCACAAATCAAGGATCTGCATGTCTTAGTTGTCACGGATCCCCAAAAATAGTACCAATATTAAAAGATGACATCTCTCGGCGCGCCGCCGTCTCCCGGAACTCTCTCTCTTTTTGGTATTTCTTGGGATCCCCTACATCCTACGTCAACATCTTCTGGTGCTTTCATTAAGACCTTGGGAAGATGGTGGCTAGAACGCGCCGAACCAACTCCGCCACTCGTAGTACCCATGTTGGAGAACCTTTCGTTCGGGCACCAGACGACAGGGTTTCGGCCTCAACTTCTCGGCGTCACGTCAAATCCGCTTCCTCCTCTAGGGGAACCCATGTCTCAGAGCTTCAAGGGATGCTGGCGAATCTTACTGACCTAGTAACTGGCCTCACAGCTCAACAGGCCGTGATTCTCGGGCAGACCAAACCAGTATGCACAGTACTTCCTCTCCCGCCGGTCGCGGCGTCCCCTGCTCCTCTTCCGCCGGTCGCGGCGTCCCCTGCTCCTCTTCCGCCGGTCGCGGCAGTTCCTGCACCTCTTCCGTCGGTTGCAGCGGCCCTAGAGCTTCTTTCGCCGGTAGCTGCGGCCCCTGCACCCCCTCCTCCTGTCGCCGAGGCTCCCGCTCCCGCGCTTCCTGTCGCGGTGCCTTTCGTTCAAACCTCTGGCTCTTCTCAACCCCCCAGGCGCCCCTTTTGCCTCCAGGGGGTTCGCCAGAATCCTCTTCCACTATGTCCGCTACCATAGCCTGCTTTTTTTCTACCTGCTTTCCCCCCTTTCCTTGCCGGAAGAGATCCCCTCTTTCCAGGCGTTCAGGCCCCCCATCATGGGCCTGACCCGTTCTTTGGACTGATGGATGGCAACGCTCCTTTCACTGATGCCATCCGGCTGGCCCCAGTCCCAGAAAACTTCAGTACACCCAAGCTTGAGGCCTACAAAGGCGCGACCGAACCCTGCGAGCACGTTCAGGGGTTTGAGGCAACGGTCCGTTACCGCCAACCGGACGAAGCCACTAAGTGCTATCTCCTAGCCAACACTCTAAGGCCTTGTTTGGCATGAAGTCAAAAATGGGCAAAAAAATATCTTAATAATATTTTAAATTTATTATAAATTTTAATAACTTTATTTCACATCCAACACATATTCCAACCTTAAAAATCAACTTTATTTCACATCCAACACAAATTCCAACCTTAAAATCAACTTTATTTCACATCCAACACAAATTCCAACCTTAAAATCAACTTTATTTCACATCCTACAGACCTCCCAATATTAAAATAAATTTCTTTCCCAGCAACTCTATAAAATAAAATATTTTCTCTTTCCTTACCCAAATTCATCCTCCAACCAAACAAGCCCTAAAAGGGGCGGCATTTAGCTGGTTCATCAAGCTGCCCAGGTGTCACATCTCCTCCTACGAACACTTGAAATGGGAGCTGATCGCCCGTTTCATCGGTCGGACCCGAAGCATTTGTAGAGAACATCTGCAATTTGATTTTAATCTTGTCTATATGAAGGTGTTTTAACATTATACTCTGATTACACACCTAATGTTTGCTATATTGATGTATTTCAGTCGAACAATAATATGTGGCGATTTATTAGGGACATTTAATTGTGTTTTAATATAATACCTATAATTACACATCTATTTGTCTGTATATCGATCAATTTTAAGAGAACAGACACATTTAGGGACTGATTTATGACATATCAATGAATTTGAGTTGAATAGTGATGTTTTTGCAGTTATTCATTGCATTACGTTGATTTCAAGTGGAGTTCAAGCATTTAGTGTACGATTCATTGCATAATAAATTATTTTAACTGAATACAAATAATTGCGCGAGTATTCAATTAGTTTTTATTGTATTTGAAGAGAATATATGCAATTTGACTTCAATCTTGTCTATATAAAGGTTTTTTAACATAATACCCTGATTACACACCTAATATTTGCTATATTGATGTATTTCAATCGAAAATTAATATTTTGTAATCTATTAGGGACATTTGATTGCGTTTTAATATAGTACATATAATTATACATCTTTGTGTTTGTATGCGATTAATTTTAATGCTTTTTTAGGGACTGATTTATGACATATCAATGAATTTGAATTGAATAGTGATGTTTTGCAGATATTCATTGCATTACGTTGAATTCAAATTGAGTACAAGCATTTAGAGTACGATTCATTGCATAATAAGTTATTTTAACTGAATACAAGCAATTGTGTGATATTCAATTAGTTTTTATTATATTTGTAGAGAATATCTGCAATTTGACTTTAATATTATCTATATGAAGGTTTTTTAACGTTATACTCTGATTACACACCTAATGTTTGCAATATAGATGTATTTCAATCGAAAAATGATATGTGGCGATCTATTTGGGACATTTATTTACGTTTGAATATAATACCTATAATTACACATCTATTTGTCCGTATATTGATCAATTTTAAGAGAATAGGTTCTTTTAGGAACTGATTTATGACATATCAATGAATTTGAGTTGAATAGTGATGTTTTTGCAGTTATTCTTTGCATTACGTTGAATTCAAATGGAGTACAAGCATTTAGAATATGATTCATTAAATAATAAGTTAGTTTAAATGAATACAAGCAATTGTGCGAGTATCCAATTAGTTTTTATTATATTTGTAGAGAATATCTGTAATTTGACTTTAATCTTATCTATGTGAAAGTTTTTTAGCATTATACTCTGATTACATACCTAATGTTTGCTATTTTAATGTATTCCAATCAAAAATTGATATTTGGCGATCTATTAGGGACATTTGATTGCGTTTTAATATAGTACCTACAATCATACATTTTTTGGTTAGTATGTCGATCAATTTTAAGAGAATAGGCTCTTTAAGGATCTGATTTATGACATATCAATGAATTTTAGTTGAATAGTGATGTTTTTGCAGATATTCATTGCATTACGTTAAATTCAAGTTTAGTACAAGCATTTAGAGTACGATTCAGTCCATAATAAATTATTTTAACATAATACAAGTAATTGTGTGAGTATTCAATTAGTTTTTATTGTATTTGAAGAGAATATGTGCAATTTGACATTAATCTTGTCTATAAGAAGTTTTTTTAATACAATACTCTGATTACACACCTAATGTTTGTTGGATTGATGTATTTCAATTGAAAATTGATATTTGGCGATCTATTAGGGACATTTGATTGCGCGTTAATGTAATATCTACAATTATACTTCTTTTTGTTAGTATATCAATTAATTTTATGAGAACAGACACTTTTAGGGACTGATTTATGACATATCAATGAATTTGAGTTGAATATGTTTTTGCAGCTATTCATTGCATTACGTTGAATTCAAGTGGAGTACAAGCATTTAGTATACGATTCATTGCATAATTAGTTATTTTAACTGAATACAAGCAAATGTGTGAGTATTCAATTAATTGTTATTGTATTTGAAGAGAATATATGCAATTTGACTTCAACCTTGTCTATATGAAGGTTTTTTAACATAATACTCTGATTACATAACTAATGTTTGCTATATTGATGTATTTCAATTGAAAATTAATATTTGGCAATCTATTACAATTATTTTATTGCATTTAAATATAATACCTATAATTACACATCTATTTGTCAGTATATCGATCAATTTTAAGAGAATAGGCTCTTTTAGGGTAAGATTTTTGACATATCAATGAATTTGAGTTGAATAGCGATATTTTTGCAGTTATTCATTGCATTACGTTGAATTTAAGTGGAGTACAAACATTTAGAATATGATTCATTACAAATAAGTTATTTTAACTGAATACAAGCAATTGTGCGAGTATTCAATTAGTTTTTATTGTATTTGTAGAGAATATCTGCAATTTGACTTTAATCTTGTCTACATGATGATTTTTTAACATTATACTCTGATTACACACCTAATGTTTACAATATTAATGTATTTCATTTGAAAAATGATATGTGGCGATCTATTAGGGACATTTGATTGCGTTTTAGTGTAATACCTATAATTACACATCTATTTATCAGTATATCGATTAATATTAAGAGAATAAGCTCTTTTAGGGTAGGATTTTGACATATCAATGAATTTGAGTTGAATAGTGACGTTTTTGCAGTTATTCATTTCATTACATTGAATTCAAGTGGAGTACAAGCATTTAATGTACGACTCATTGTATAATAAATTATTTTAACTGAATACAAGCAATTGTGCGATTATTCAATTAGTTTTTATTGTATTTGTAGAGAATATCGCAATTTGACTTTAATCTTGTCTATATGAAGGTTTTTTAATATAATACTCTGATTACACACCTAATGTTTGCTATATTGATGTATTTCAATCGAAAATTGATATTTTGGAATCTATTAGGGACATTTGATTGCGCTTTAATTTAATACATATAATTATACATCTTTTTGTTAGTATATCAATTAGTTTTAAGAGAAGAAGCACTTTTAGGGACTGATTTATGATATATCAATAAATTTGAGTTGAATAGTGATGTTTTTGCAGCTATTCATTGCATTACATTGAATTCAAGTGGAGTACAAGCATTTAGTGTACGATTCAATGCATAATAAGTTAATTTAACTGAATACAAGCAATTGTGTGAGTATTCAATTAATTGTTGTTGTATTTTAAGAGAATATATGCAATTTGACTTCGACCTTGTCTATATGAAGGTTTTTTAACATAATACTCTGATTACACACCTAATGTTTGCTATATTGATGTATTTTAATCGAAAATTGATATTTGATAATCTATTACGATTATTTGATTGCGTTTTAATGTAATAACTATAATTACACATCTATTTATTAGTATATCGATTAATCTTAAGAGAATAAGCTCTTTTAGGATAAGATTTATGACATATCAATGAATTTGAGTTGAATAGTGACTTTTTTGCAATTATTCATTGCATTACGTTGAATTCAAGTGGAGTACAAGCATTTAGAATACGATTCATTACATAATAAGTTATTTTAACTAAATTCAAGCAATTGTGTGAGTATTAAAATAGTTTTTATTATATTTGATGAAACTATAGGCAATTTGACTTTAATCTTGTCTATATAAAGGTTTGTTAACATTATACTCTGATTACACACCTAATGTTTGTAATATTGATGTATTTCAGTCGAAAAATGATATGTGGCTATCTATTAGGGACATTTGATTGCGTTTTAGTGTAATACCTATAATTACACATCTATTTATCAGTATATCGATCAATTTTAAGAGAATATGCTCTTTTAGGGACTGATTTATGACATATCAATGAATTTGAGTTGAATAGTGATATTTTTGCAGTTATTTATTGCATTACGTTGAATTCAAGTGGAGTACAAGTATTTAGAATATGATTCATTACATAATAAGTTATTTTAACTGAATACAAGCAATTGTGCGAGTATTCAATTAGTTTTTATTGTATTTGTAGAGAATATCTACAATTTGACTTTAATTTTGTCTATATGAAGGTTTTTTAATATTATACTCTGATTACACGCCTAATGTTTGTTATATTGATGTATTTCAATCGAAAATTGATATTTTGCAATCTATTAGAGATATTTGATTGCGCTTTGATGTAATACCTACGATTATACATCTGTTTGTCAGTATATCAATCAATTTTCAGAGAACAGACACTTTTAGTGACTGATTTATGACAAATCAATGAATTTGAGTTAAATAGTGATGTTTTTGCAGCTATTCATTGTGTTACGCTGAATTTAATTGGAGTACAAGCATTTAGTGTACGATTCATTGCATAATAAGTTATTTTAACTGAAAACAAGTAATTGTGTGAGTATTCAATTAGTTTTTATTGTATTTAAAAAGTATATATGTAATTTGATTCTGATTACACACCTAATGTTTGCTATATTGACGTATTTCAAATGAAAATTGGTATTTGGCGATCTATTAGGATTATTTGATTGCGTTTTAATATAATAGCTATAAATAAACATCTATTTATCAGTATATCAATTAATCTTAAGAGAATAAGCTTTTTTAAGGTAAGATTTATGACATATCAATGAATTTGAGTTGAATCTATGTTTTTGCAGTTATTCATTGCATTACGTTGAATTCAAGTGGAATACATGCATTTAGTGTACGATTCATTGCTTAATAAGTTATTTTAACTGAGTACAGGCAATTGTGTGAGTATTCAATTAATGTTTATTGTATTTAAAGAGAATATATGCAATTTGACTTCAATTTTGTCTATATGATGGTTTTTTAACATAATACTTTTATTACACACCTAATGTTTGCTATATTGATGTATTTCAATAGAAAATTGATATTTGGCAATCTATTAGGATTACTGGATTGTGTTTTAATGTAATAGCTATAATTACACATCTATTTATTAGTATATCGATTAATCTTAAGAGAATAAGCTCTTTTAGGGTAAGATTTATGACATATCAATGAATTTGAGTTGAATAGTGACGTTTTCGCAGTTATTCATTGCATTACGTTGAACTCAAGTGGAGTACAAGCATTTAGATTACGATTCATTACATAATAAGTTATTTTAACTGAATACAAGCAATTGTGTGAGTATTCAATTCGTTTTTATTGTATTTGAAGAGAATATCTGCAATTTTACTTTAATCTTGTCTATATAAAAGTTTGTTAACATTATACTCTGATTACACACCTAATGTTTGCAATATTGATGTAATTCAGTCGAAAAATGATATGTGGCGATCTATTAGGGACATTTGATTGCTTTTTAGTGTGATACCTATAATTACACATCTATTTATCAGTATATCAATTAATCCTAAGAGAATAAGCTCTTTTAGGGTAGGATTTATGACATATCAATGAATTTGAGTTGAATAGTGACGTTTTGCCAATTATTCATTTAATTACGTTGAATTCAAGTGGAGTACAAGCATTTAATGTACGATTCGTTGCATTGTAAGTTATTTTAAATGAGTACAAGCAATTGTGTGAGTATTCAATTAATGTTTATTGTATTTAAAGAGAATATATGCAATTTGACTTTAATCTTGTCTATATGAAGTTTTTTAACATAATACTCTGATTACACACCTAATGTTTTCTATATTGACGTATTTCAAATGAAAATTTGTATTTGGCGATCTATTAGGATTATTTGATTGCGTTTTAATATAATAGCTATAAATAAGCATCTATTTATCAGTATATCAATTAATCTTAAGAGAATAAGCTCTTTTAAGGTAAGATTTATGACATATCAATGAATTTGAGTTGAATCTATGTTTTTGCACTTATTCATTGCATTACGTTGAATTCAAGTGGAATACATGCATTTAGTGTACGATTCATTGCATAATAAGTTATTTTAACTGAATACAAGCAATTGTGCGAGTATTCAATTAGTGTTTATTATATTTGAAGAGAATATCTGCAATTTGACTTCAATATTATCTAAATGAAGGTTTTTTAACATAATACTCTGATTACACACCTAATATTTGCTATATTGATGTATTTCAATAGAAAATTAATATTTGGCAATCTATTAGGATTATTTGATTGTGTTTTAATGTAATAGCTATAATTACACATCTATTTATTAGTATATCGATTAATCTTAAGAGAATAAGCTCTTTTAGGTTAAGATTTATGACATATAAATGAATTTGAGTTGAATAGTGATATTTTCGCAGTTATTCATTGCATTACGTTAAATTCAAGTGGAGTACAAGCATTTAAATTATAATTCATTTCATAATAAGTTATTTTAACTGAATACAAGCAATTGTGTGAGTATTAAATTAGTTTTTACAGTATTTGAAGAGAATATCCGCAATTTGACTTTAATTTTGTCTGTATGAAAGTTTTTTAATATAATACTCTGATTACACACTTAATGTTTGCTATATTGACGTATTTCAAACGAAAATTGGTATTTGGCAATCTATTAGGATTATTTGATTGCGTTTTAATGTAATAGCTATAACTAAACATCTACTTATCAATATATCAATTAATCTTAAGAGAATATGCTCTTTTAAGGTAAGATTTATGACATCAATGAATTTGAGTTGAATAGCGATGTTTTTGCAGTTATTCATTGCATTACGTTGAATTCAAGTAGAATACATGCATTTAGTGTACGATTCATTGCATAATAAGTTATTTTAACTGAATAAAAACAATTGTGTAAGTATTCAATTAGTGTTTATTGTATTTGAAGATAATATATGCAATTTGACTTTAATCTTGTCTATATGAAGGTTTTTAACATTATACTCTTATTACACACCTAATGTTTGCTATATTTATGTATTTCAATCGAAAATTGATATTTGGCGATCTATTAGGAACATTTGATTGCGTTTTAATATAATACCTACAATTATACATCTTTTTGTTAGTATGTCGATCAATTTTATGGGAATAGGCTTATTTAGGGTCTGATTTATGACATATCAATGAATTTGAATTGAATAGTGATGTTTTTGTAGATATTCATTGCATTACGTTGAAATTAAGTTTAGTACAAGCATTTAGAGTACGATTCATTCCATAATAAATTATTTTAACGTAATACAAGCAATTGTGTGAGTATTCAATTAGTTGTTTTTGTATTTGAAGAGAATATGTGCAATTTGACATTAATCTTGTCTATAAGAAGATTTTTTAATACAATACTCTGATTACACACCTAATGTTTGTTATATTGATGTATTTCAATTGAA
>JAEMOT010001387.1:1018-12167 GCA_019297695.1 Apostasia ramifera | reverse complement strand
TACCAGCATTTAAAGCCATCATCCTTCTCGTACAGCTGCGGACCTCTCCGGTGACAGACAAGCGGCGCTCGGAGCTCATCCATCACCTTTTCTCCGGAAAACCAGGGTGGAGCTGCACACGCCACGTAGCTATAAAAACCACTGAACAGTTCTCTACGAGAAGGGAGAAGAGGGTTACAAAAAATGAGATACAAGAAGAGAGGAAAAAAGACAAAAAGGAGGATAAAATACAAGGCGAAGAAGAGAATTTTTCAATTGTAACAGGACCCCAACTGAGGAGCTCCTTTCTTCTTCTTCTTCTTCTTCCTCCTCTTCGACTCTTCCCAGAGCATTGTATAGCCTTCAGGGCTAGACCTTTTCCCCATTAGTGAAACTTCTTCGCTGACCGACCGGTGGACGTAGGGGATTTTCTCCCTGAACCACCTTAAATCTCTGTGTATTTTTTCTGGTTGCTCCGGACTAAGTCTTCTCCCTGAGCCTCTATTAACGGGCTCACCGCCTCCTTTGCGCACTGCCGTCTCCCGGAACTCTCTTTCTTTGGTGTTTCTTGGGATTCCCGCATCCTACGTCAACAGATAGATAGATAGATATAGATATAAAATGAGAAAGAGATAAACATTAATAAAGTTTTACACTCACTCAATATAACACATAAATTTGAAACAAATTTTTGTAGACATAGTTCAAATATTTATTAAATAAGGCATGCATGGGTTATCATCAAGTTAACATGATAATTATTATTATTTTGCTCTGACATGATTAAAATTTGATTGTATAGTAAAAGTACTACTAATCGGGTCAAATTTCCAGATCAAATATAAAATTAATTGCTTCTCCCTTAGAACGAATCTAGCTAGGTAGTAGGGGTGCAATTGCATCCCCTGAGTTTTATGAATTATTTAAAATAAGTATTATTTAAGATTTTTAAAAATATTGGAAATAAGTAAAATCAAATATTTACATGATTGAATTTTAAAAAAATATTTAAATAATTTATAATTCAAATTTTCATATATTTTACGTTAATTGTTTAGATTTCATGTTAATAAAAACTTTATTAACTAGAAAAATTCTGTTTGAGTATTTAATATTCAAATTTAAAAAGTATTATGTAGCACTCAAAAATGATCAATTAATTGACCAAAATTTAGAGCTTTAATTTACTAAATTATTTACTAGATTAATATTTAATTTATTGAATAATTTTTTGTATTAAATCTTTAAATCATAATTAGCTAATTAATTAGTTAATTATTCAAGATGTACGGCAGGGCACGCTTTTAAATCAAAATTTTCTATTTTACATGAAATATAATTCAAATTTTAATCTAAATTCTATAAAAAAAAATATTTTAAAAAATAAGATATCAAAAAAGTACTAGCTAGTAATGAAAAGAATATATCAATTAATTATTATAATTCTTATAGATTTGAAGTACATATAAAATTATTTATGTTAATATAAATTTTAAATTATTTAAAATTTATAACCAATCCACACTTACCATCCATGATATGGCACCAGAATGAATGAATGCAGTAAATGTCCTACCACTGTGTTCAGCTTCCCATTATCTGAGAAGCTCCCATGCCCACTGCAAATTAATTTATTCAATTATCATCTTATAATATATAAGGCTTCATTTATTTGCCCGTTTAAATTTAATTTAATTTATTTTAATTTTAATCAGATATATCTCATCACATATAAAATTTAATATTAAAAATTAATTTTATTTCACATATTACACACATTACTAAAATAATAACTAACGTACATCACATCTCTCACATATCCTAACAAAATAACTAATTTTATATCATATCCCTCATACACCTCAATATAATGACTAACTTTACTTTACATTATTTATAATTTTCAATAAAAAAATATTTCTATTTAAATTTAATTTTAATTTTGTTAAATTTTATCTTACAAACAAACAGATCCGTGTTAAAAATTTATTTTTCTTCAAAAAAAATTTTAATTAATTAATTATTATTAATAAATTTAGTTTTAAATTTATAAAATTTAAATATTAGGTAGAAAAATTGAAACTATCAATCAACAAAAAAATCCAAATGTTTGAAGTTTTTAAAAAAAAAATTATAAATAAATAATTTTTTTTTTTAAATAAGATTAAAAAAATAAAAAGGCATTTACTTATATCACCTTTAAAATAAATTTTATTATATATTTTATTTCTAAAATTATTTATTTACTTTTGTTCCTCCTAATTTTGAATGATTATTTATAAATTAAATCGCTTTCCTAATTCATGTTATCTTCTTGTGACTTTAATTTTGGGGTAAAATATTGGTCATTAAATATTAGTTATTTTAAATATTAGTTATTAATATTAATGTAATAATTTTGAGAATGAAATATATAATAAAATTTATTTTATTAGGATAAAAATAAATAAATAAATTTAAAAATAAAATATATAATAAAATTTAATTTAAAGGTGACATAAGTACATCTCCCAAAAATAAATCGGAGACGGTACGCACCAATCGTGGCCGAGGACGAAGAGAGCCCAGAACATGGTTCCCTGAGCAAGCCAGTAGAGGACCCAGGCGGCGGCGCGGTCTAGCCCGGCGCCGGCGCCGGCGAGGGCGGCGACGAAGGCTGCGTCCCGGAACACATAGCTCAGCGAACGAACAGTGCTCTTCTCCCAGCAGCGTTTCGGTATCGCCGCCCTGATCTCCGCCATCCGGAACGGCGGCACCTTCCACGCCTCGAACATACCTCCTCCTCCTCCTCCTCCTCCTCCTCCTCCTCCCATCTCTCTGTCTCCCCCTCTCTGATCTCTCTCGCTTGAGCTTGAGCTCTGCATTAGTGGAGATGAGTGGGTGCATAAATATGTGAAGGATTCATGGGGAGGGTTGAGAAGAAGTAATGGGATCAGGAAGACAGTGCGGCATTGGTGAGCAGTTGAACACGCCACTTAAATTATTAAGTAGGGGTGGTAAAATATGATCAGATTTATAAATTTTGAGTATGAATCATAAATTTTAACTCATTTATTAAATGGATAAAGTTCGAGTTGATCATAACCGGATCGAGTAGGATTCGAGTTAGGCATTTATCAAAAAAATACTCTATAAATGAGTCAGATAGACCCGCCAATTTGACCCATTTATTAATAGGGGTTGAGTTCAAGTCATAAATTTTGACCCATTTAATAAATGAGTTAGATTGAAGTTGAGGCAATTCGGATCAGGTCGGATCTGAACCCGACCCACCGACCCATTTTGTCACCCCTATGAATATTAAATCTGATATATATTAGTAATAAATTATTATATAATTGTCAACTTTTTTAGGAATAATATTTTTTAAATATATATATTTTTTATCTTTTTAAAATTCATTGACTTTTTAAAATGTTATTATTAAAGCATTTTTTTAAGAATACAATGTTTTTATTTAATTTATTTATTATTATAAAATTGTATTTTGTAAATATTTATTTAATTATTTAAATCATCACAGATGATTTGATTTTAAAACTTTGTAGATTTGATTTTGCTAGCTCTAAAATTTAATGATACTATTAAAAATTAATTTACTTTAAATAGAATTATTTTCGCCCTTTCCTCTCTCTCTCTATTTTTTGGGTTTGGAGAGCTTCTCTCTCTAAACCCACCTGCTGTGGGAGGCTGCCGGCGACTCCAAGTGGGCTGCCGGCGACTCCAAGTGGGCTGCCGGCGGCTGGAAAGGTCATCCCCTGCGCGGAGGAGACAACGCATGGGTTTTGGGGGCACACAACTCCGCTGACATTGCCCCGGCGTAGATTCTGTAGCTCTCCTTCTTTAGCCCGCAAGCTTCGCTGCTCCCAGCGTCGTCTCGAGCTCCGGCGAAGCTTGCATAAGGAGGTGTCAGTTGCGTCGCTCGGCATCTCCTGCGCCAGCGAAAGCTTCTTCTGCCACGACGCCAGGAGAGAGACATCCGATCAACGAACGGTTCTGCGGTGCCGCGGAGTCCTTTGATTGTTGCTCGTCAGGCTTCTGTTGCCGTTCGGTGGGTTTCGATCCTTCCCCCCGGTCGAAAGTCTTCGGCGTGACTGGTTACGGCTTATCTCGGCATCACTGCGTTGTTTCCGCGTAAGATCCGCGGCTCCGACAGCTCTCGCCGGCCTCCCCAACGCCCGACATCTCCGCCGGGTTCCCCGTACTGTCAGGTGTGCAGGGCGGGAGTGGCTTCGACGAGTTTTCGACGCTTTTTTGCCTCATTTTCGGCGCGTTTTCGGCGCGTTTTCGGCGCGTTTTCCACACGTTTTCCACGCGGCATCAACGCGTTTTCGACACATTTGCGACGCGTTTTCCACACGTTTTCTAGGAATCGAAGAGTCGCGAACGCGTGAAAGCCGCGTCGCGAACGCGTGAAAGCCGAGTCGCGAACGAGTCAAAGCCGCGTCGCGGACGCGTTGAAAATAACGCGCTTTCAACGCTCTTCCAACGCGGTTTCGACGCGTTTTGAATTTCTTTTTTGCCACGCATTTTCCACGCGTTTTCCACGCTTTTGCCACGCTTTTGCCACGCGTGTTCGACGCGTTTTCGACGTCGGAAGACGCGTCGAAAACGCAGCATTTTCGGCACGTTTGCGTTGCGTTTTCGGCGCGGTCTCGACGCGTTTTCGGCGTATCATCGCTGCGTTGTTTCCGCGTAAGATCCGCGGCCCCGACAGCTTCTCTCGGCGGCCTCCCCAACGCCTGACAGCTCCGCCGGTTCCCGGTACTGTGTCAGGTGTGCAGGGCGGGAGCGCTCCTCTGCTTGCCACCTGTACCGCACTTTGGTGGCGGGCCCCAGCTGCTCCCCCCCCCCTCCGCCCACTTTTGGAGAGGGCTGGGATGGCTGAGCCTTTGAGTGGGCCAGCCTATCTCGGCCCAAATCTTCTTGGGCTGGCTAAGTAGGCCCTTTTTGCTCAGTCGAAGAGATTGGCTCTTCTGGGCCAACAGATAAAACAAGCCCATCCGAGAGCCCCCAAGGCCTCTCTGCTGTCAGCAAGCCCAATTCTTGGGGAGGTAAAACCTTAGCCCAAGCTGTTTCCATTTCTTTTAATTGGCTGCAATTACAACTTGATCATGAAAATTTTAAAGAAATTCAACTCATTGATGGTAAACCAACCTTCGATTTCAAGGAAACTGTGCTCGCCAGAATGGCCAAATTGTTTGAAAACACGTCGGTTGGAAAGTTTAGCTACCTTAGACCATTGATGTCGGAGATTCTGAATTTTTTCAACTCCCTAAATTTGCTTGTGGCGATCAATATAGGCCTATACGATCAAAAACACATCTTGATATACTTTACAGATGAAATAGACCTCACTAGAGTCCGTCTCCATGGTTCATACTTCGTCAATAAGAACTCTCTTCGTGTTTGAAAATGGGAGGTAGGATTCCGTCGGGGTCATGAGTCCTCTTTCACTCTAGTTTGGTTGTCTTTTCCTGGGTTGCCAATAGAATTTTGGGATTGCTTGAAATCTCTGACTTCTATCTATGACAATTATAGTCTATATCCAAGTTGATAAATTCACATGTAATTTTTCTAGACCATCTATGATTATAAGCATTCGATAAATATAAAAGTATTTTAATTGAACACTAGTAGTTATATAACTGATAAACGGATGTAGTTTTGATGCGTTTTCCACATGACTTCCGACGTCGGAAAATAGTAATTTCATATTAAACAATCAATTTATTTCATATCTAACTTAATTTTTAATAAATTAATTAACTTTATTTCATATTTAATATAATTTTTAATACAATTAATTTATCTTATTTCACATTATATATATTTTTAAAAATAAATAAAAAAATTTTAAATTATTTTTTTTATTCCGACCGAACTAAGCCATAGTTTTCTACTTTAAATTTTTGAGAGTTAAAGTAAAGAATTTTAAAAAATATTAAAATACTAAGTTAGAAAAATTAAAAAATATAATTATAAATTAATTATTGAGACCTATCACTAATTTATCCAAAATTAAACTAATTTAGTTGTTGAGTTGTTCTCAAAGATTTGAGTAAATTTAACATAAAAAATGATTTGAGCAAGTTTTGAGAAAAATTTATTGTTTTATTGAAAGAAAACGAGCTTAAATTGTTTTTTTGAAAATGAAAAAAAAAACTTAATTTTTTAGTTCAACAATAAAAATATAATAATATTAAAAAAGCTAACAATTTCACTTTGGCATCTAACCATCCATTAAACAAAGATGCCAACTTTCAGCCGACGCAATACTTTGGCGCTGTCAAATCTCTAAACGCATCTCTCTTTTCTTCTCTCCCGTCGGTTCTTTCTCTTTTGATTCAATCGGAGTTGTTTCTTCCCCGTCGCCGCCGCCGCCGCCGTAGCTGTTTTTCTTCCTCAGGTTGTTCTACAAGAGGTCGGTCCTCTTCCCTCACTCTTTCTACTGCCTTGTTGTCGCTCCCTTCGCTTCGATTCTTCTGGGTCTAGGGTTTTTCTTGATTATCGCTTTGAGATCCGGCAGTCTTTGACGTTTGGTTATTGTAATCATTTTGCGCTTTATCTTCTCCGCTCACCTGGAACATTGGCAAAGAAGCCCTCTCTTCTGCTGGAATGCATGCGGTTTGCTCTGATGAAGTGTCGTAGATCAGTCCTTTGGTTTACTCGTTTCTTGAATTAAATCTACTCCAAGCCGTCACAAAGTGATTTTGTGCTACTTTAGGGTAGTTATTACTTACATTTCACGCATACCCATACCGGCCAAGAAGATTCGTATCTTCAGGTCTTTCTGGAGCTACTTATCTGATCTGCTTTGGCACGAGATATATGGCTATGGCTTGGCTGGTTCAGTTTGGATATCAGAATAATTTGATCTTTGTGCAATCGAAGATTGCCGTGGACACTGGACATCATCTTTAGTAGCCTTATTTCCACTATTTGCATTCAACTTCATTGCTGCATGTATTGTAAGTTCTGGCTTTTGTGTATAAACTACATCAAGTTATTTTTAGCATGCCTTTTTTCCTTTCATAATCCCTTGACCATAATGTTGTTCCACGGCTGTGAAGCACGAGTACAATACGATGATGTAAATAAGATACAATAAGAATACAACAATATGATAAACTTAAAACAAGTAGGATATAAATACGTTAGGATGTGACAGTTATATGTGTGTGTATATAATACTCCATATGGTAAACCAGGATGACTTATATACTATGTTGATATGAAATTTCTTTAAATTAATTATATTTTTATCAAATATTTTTGATACAACTAAACACAATATTATGGATACTAACTTGAAAAAATAAAAATAACTATTGAATTTAAAAAATTTAAAATTTAAAATGATGTCATAAAATTTATTTTGTTGTTTCTTAATCTGTCATATATTATCTAGGTGAGATGAAAATTTAAATATGTATCAATAAGTTAAGTTCAATTTCACTCTAATTTTGAATCAAATCAATTGAATTGATGCAAATGAGATATAATTGATAAATAATACATGTATTGTGACCTGAACTCAAATATACTAATCTAATTAAAATAGATATATGCTCTTCTTTTTTAGTATTTGATTTAAAAAATAGATAATATAAAAAATCTAAAGTCCTATACTTTTCACAATATTAGCTCGATTGAGGTAAAGAGGTGTGATTGACGATAAAGTAACAATTGAGGTAAAAAAAATAATAGGGTTTTTAACATTTGTATGACCGTAAAAATGGGTCAATTAAAGTAGAGGATGCAACAACTTTTGAATACTAAATTCATTTTGCTATCAAAATACTAGCGTGCGTAAAGCTCTTTGCAATCCCAATTACATGAGCTTAGTGCATCGCTCTCCCAATGCTAATGTTCGAGTCTATGCATAGGTTACTTTTCATATTAACTTATTTTTTATCATATGGGACAGACTGATTGATCCAGTATTTGTTTCTCTAATTAGAAGTATCAGAAAGTATCAGAAAGTATCAGATAATTATCAGATAAGTATCGAATTTTTAAAAAGTAAACATAAAAATTGATACGTCAAGTGACATGTCAGATAGTAGTAGTGGAGTATCAAAGAATATCAGTATTTGATACAGATATAATATGAATAGCTAGGCTTCGTGAAGTATCAGTGTTTCATAGTTTTATGGTAAATTCTTTCATGTATTGCTCTCCATCTGCCTGACCAAACAAAAAATTTAAAATCTTAACTTTCATATATTCATAATTCTCTTACTCTGAAATTTATGCTCTTATCATATATCTATCCCAGCATTTTCTTTTCTCCAGTGCTGAATTATATTATTGGCTATGCATTTATTGCCCAACTTCCAAATTCTACATAAAAAGGTGTTATTGTATTTCTAAGTTCTTTTTTAACCTCCAAGGAACTTTCCCTCACACAAAAGCCATAGGCACTTCTTTTTTCTACCGAGCTTAGGTAGTTTGATGTAATAGTGATTTCCTGATCTATCTCCACTTTTTTTTGTATAGAAAATCATACATTTAAAGGCTATCAAATCATTACAATTTTTTGCTTGCTCCTTACATTTATTAGTTCTGGAATTTGGCACCCTTGAAAATAAAAACTCACTCTTTCTAATGTGAAAACCTTTAGTTTTGGCAAGTTGCATCATCAAAATCTCTAGGGTGCAACTTGCTAAAATGAAACGTTTTATGGTGTAAAGTGTGAGTGTGCCAAGTGAGAAAATTTTGAGGGTGTGTATATTGCAATTTACTTCTTACTATTTGTTGATAATTGTTAGTATCATATGCACTAAAATTGCAAATTGTTTCTTTGTCCTAAGCTTTTGTTATTTCTTCTAATGCACTTCCCAGCATTAAGTGGTTTATAGAGTTTAGTATCATATAGAGTCCTTTAAATACCTTGGTGTTATCTTCTTTATTACTGTGTTTAGCCATCCCTTCTCTTTTGCAATTTTTGATTTATTTATAATTACCTTATTAGACCAAAGTTTTTGCTGTAATGCATAAACTATTTTTACGTTTTTCTGTCAACTTTTGCTTTCTTGCAAGGATATCAAAGCTTACTCTATCTTACTGGCTTGGGTAGAGTTATTAGTGTAGATGAAGTGACTATTTCATAGTTGACTGCATATTATATGCTTCATTGTTTTTATCTAATATACAACTCTTGAAATTATGTCAACCATGTTTTTCTCTGTTTTAGACGATGATAAATCTTTTCAAAATTAAGGACAAAAAGAATCAAGATGCTGGAAATGCCAATGGAAGACCTCCTCTGAAGAAGCAAAGTGCAGGAGAATTACGTCTGCACAAAGGTGTTCTTTATATTTCAAAGCTCTTGTCGGAGCTTCCTTTCTTGTAGTTTCTTTTAAATCTCAATTAAGTTTTCACTGTTATACACAATTCCAAATATATTCCCTCACAGGCGCGTGTGTGTTTGTGTGCATTCTATCTAGCATTGATTCTTATGTTTGTTTTTATTTTAGTTCTACTTGTTATTGGGCTATAATTTTTATTTGTATTTGGTGTTTTCTTTATAACTTCTTGATAAATTCTAATTGGTTGAAGAATTAATGAGCGATGCATTATTTTGGTTGGGATTTTAAGAGTTGTGAAACTATTTCTTGTACTGAATTTATGTTAATGTAGATTGGCCATTTATAAAGTTAACTATACTGAATTTATGTTAATGAAGACCTCCTCTGACTGTTTATGACTTTATAGCTGATGGTTACCTTTTGAATCTTTTCAACTGAAAGAATGTTTTTTTGAGGTTAACTGAAAGAATGTTGCGTATTATGATTCATGGGGCCATTGTGATTGTGTTTGGAAATGCTTTCTGTTCAATTGTTGTTTCTCTTGCCACTTTTATTGCCCTAATAGAAAAGATGATTCACAAATTTATGCTTATATGTATATTGAATCTCTCTCTCTCTCTCTCTCTCTATATATATATATATATATATATGAGGGAACTTGCACTCATCAATCGATTATGCTCTAATTTCCTAGGCCATGCATGGTCATGAAGTTGGTCCTACATGCAAAAAATTTGTAATTGCTGTTTTCTAATGGCATTATTTGTGATATTTTCAAATCAGACTGGGAGATGTAATGGCATACTTCTTGAGTGGTATTTTGCAGATATCACTGAACTGAATCTTCCAAGTACCACAACCATATCATTTCCTAATGGAAAGGATGATTTGATGAATTTTGAGATCAGCATTCGACCTGATGAAGGTTATCATATGTAAGTCTTTTTGGTTTTGCTGATATAACTGATTGGATCTGCTGACGATTAAGATGATAGTTGTGCTGGTGTTAATTATGGTGGTTGTGGTGGTATCAATGTGATGTTTCTTATTGTGTGATAGATAAATAGATTAGAAATATAAATATAAACATAGGGAAGAAAAGATATATCATGATCGTTTTAGTTTAGTAATTAGTCTGCTTAAGTTCAGTGTTACTATTCCAGTAATGATGCAGAGCCAGATCACCAGCGTCAACGACTGCATTATAATCTACGACCTTGAGCGTAGATTATAGTAATTTTATCTTGTACATAGTTATCTTTATTTCTGCATGTTTTATTTGGGTCAGTTATTGAGTCAAATAATATGTTTTTATGTCGGTGGGAATGCCCACTATGGTGTCCTGTAATTATTTTGAGTGTTATTTGATCAATTTGAAGTTAATTAGATTCAAATTAAATTATTTATATTTAATTTGAGTCAAGTTAAATCCAAATTAATCAAATTAGGTTGGATTTGATTCAATTGAACCCAGTAATACTGAGTTAAGGTTCAATTGGGATCAAATTGGGATTAGTATGAGTCTTGTTTGGGTTAATTTGATTCAATTGGATTGAGTTAGATTCAGTTCGAATCAAATTGGATTCAAAATGATATATATGTGGCTCTGTTGGTGAAGGGGCAAAGCTGAATGGTTTTGTTTGTGAAGGAGTAGAACTTGGAGGACTCACTTGCAATTTCCCTTAAAATCCCTAAATGTTCCCGATCGCTGCAACTGGTGCCTCCTCTGGCTCGTCGCTCGCCTTCGGTCCGCGTCGCCGACCCCGCCGGACTCGGCGGTTCTTCTCGCTGGCCACGCGTCCACGACTCCAACCGCCGGCCACGACTCCAACCGTCGGCCACGACTCCAACCGTCG
>JAEMOT010001386.1:208101-276588 GCA_019297695.1 Apostasia ramifera | reverse complement strand
ATGCTCTAAATACTTGTATTCTGCTTGAATTCAACGTTAATGTAATAAATTACTATAAAATGAAAATATTCAATTCAAATACATTGATATATCATAAATCATTCTCTAAAAGTTCTTATTCGCTTAAAATAGATCGATATACTGTTAAGAAGAAGTGTAACTGTTAGTATTACAATACAATTCAATTAGATGTCCCAAATAGATCGCCAAATATCTGATTTTGGCTGAAATACATCGATATGACAAAAAGTAGTTGTGTAATTAGAGTCTTATGTTAAAATGCGTTCATATAGGCAAGATCAAAGTCAAATTGCTTGTATTTTCTTCAATACAGTAAAACATGATTGAATACTCTTATAATTGCTAGTATTCAGTTCAGATAACTTATTATTCAATGAATCATACTCTAAATGCTTGTATTCCATGTGAATTCAACGATAATGCAATGAATACCTGTAAAAATATCACTATTCAATTCAAATACATTTATATTTCATGAAACAGTCTCTAAAAGTGCCTATTCGCTTAACATAGGTCGATATACTGTAAAAAAGATGTGTAATTACCAATGTCACAATAAAACTCAATCAAATGTCCCAGACAGATCACCAAATATCTTATTTTCAGCTAAAATATATCTATATAATAAATATTAGTTGCTTAATCAGAATATTATGTTAAAATACGTTCATATGGATAAGATCAAAGTCAAATTACTTGTATTCTCTTCAAATACAAAAACAAATAATTGAATACTCATATAATTCCAAGTATTCTGTTAAACTTACTTATTATGCAATGAATCGTACTCTAAATATTTGTAGTTTGCTTGAATTCATCATTATTGCAATGAGAAACGCCACTATTCAATTTAAATACATCTATAAGTCATAAATCATTCACTTAAAGTGCCACTTCACTTAAAATAGATCGATATACTAATAAAAAGATATTTAAATGCAAGTATTATGTTAAAATACTTTCAAATAGATAAGATTAATGTCAAATTGCATGTATTCTCCTACAATACAATAAAAAGTGAATGAATACTCATATAATTGCTTGTAATTAGTTAAAATAATTTATTATGCATTGAATCGTACTCTAAATACTGGTATTAAGCTTGAATTCTACGGTAATACAATGAATAATTGTAAAAATATCACTATTCAATTTAAATACTTTGATGTGTCACAAATCTGTCTCTAAAAATGCCTATTTGATTAAAATAGATCGATATACTACAAAAAAGATGTTTAATTGCCGGTATTATACTAAAACTCAATCAGATATCTCTAATAGATTGCTAAATATTTATTTTCAGATAAAATATTTATTCATATTACAAACATTAGTTGTATAATCACAATATTATGTTAAAATACCATCATAAAGAGGATACTAAGGTCAAATTTCTTGTATTCTCCTGAATTACACTAAAAAGTGAATGAATACTCGTATAACTGCTAGTAATCAGTTAAAATAACTTATTATGCAATAAAGCATGCTCTAAATACTTGTATTCTGCTTGAATTCAACGTTAATGCAATAAATTACTATAAAATGATAATATTCAATTCAAATACACTGATATGTCATAAATCATTCTCTAAAAGTTCTTATTCGCTTAAAATAGATCAATATACTGTTAAGAAGATGTGTAACTGTTGGTATTACAATACAATTCAATTAGATGTCCCAAATAGATCGCCAAATATTTGATTTCGATTGAAATACATCGATATGACAAAAAGTAGTTGTGTAATTAGAGTCTTATGTTAAAATGCATTTATATAGCCAAAAATAACAAAAAATAACTGAATACATATATAATTGCAAGTATTCTGTTAAAATAACTTATTATATAATGAATCGTATTCTAAATGCTTGTATTTTGCTTGAATTCAACATTAATGTAATGATAAACGTCACTATTTAATTTAAATACATCTATATGTCATAAATCAGTCACTAAAAGTGTCACTTCGCTTAAAATAAATCGATATACTGATAAAAAGAAGTTTAAATGCCAGTATTATGTTAAAATACCTTTATATAGATTAGATTAAAGTCAAATTACATATATTCGCGTGTAATACAATAAAAAATGAATGACTACTCGTATAATTACTTGTAATTAATTAAAATAACTAATTATGCAATGAATCGTACCCTAAATCAAGGTTTTAAAAACTGGACCGGACCGGCCGGTTCAACCGGTCGAACCGTGAACCGGTCAGCCAACCGGTCCGGTTTAACTTTATAACCGGATCCGCTCAAAATCGGCCAGAACCGGTCTAAACCGTAGTTCAACCGGTCAACCGGTGAACCGGTACGGTTAGACCGGTTCAGTTTAAAATTAAAAAGACCGGTTCCGGTTAGACCCTAAACTCTGGGTCCTTAACTCAGCCTCAGTTCTGCGGCTTCTACTCGCGCGATTCCTCTCCAGCCCCCATCTTTTCAAAATAATTTAGTATTTTAGAATTTTAGTGATATTAAATGATGAAATAATTTAGTATTTTAATATTGATAAAACATACATTTGTTCAGATCTTTTAATATGTACTAAATATTATACTCAATTTATGATTTGCGAATATTTTGTTGTGTTATTGTTATTTCGATTTGCTTGAAATTATTTTTTGGGTTATTGACATAAGATATTATTTATTAAATTTAATTATTAAATATTCATTTTATGTCTAATTATTGTGTTGATGTGTGAATAATATATATCTTAACTATATTTATATTATATTTTACTAATTTTTTTAATTTTTACTCTATCCCGGTTCGACCCCGGTTCGACCCCGGTTCGACCATTGAACCTTGAACCTTTCATTCTACCGGTTCTAAAGTCGGTCCGGTTTTCAAAACCTTGCTCTAAATATTGATATTAAGCTTGAATTCTTCGTTAATGCACTGAATAACTCTAATAACGTCACCATTCAATTTAATCACTTTGATGTGTCACAAATCAGTCTCTAAAAGTGCTTATTTGATTAAAATAGATCGATATACAGCAAAAAAGATGTTTAGTTGCCATTATTATACCATAACTATCTCAGATATCTCTAATAGATCGCTAAATATCTATTTTCTGATAAAATATATTAATATTGTAAATATTAGTTGTGTAATCACCGTATTATGTCAAAATACCATCATAAAGAGGAGACTAAGGTCAAATTGCTAATAATCAGTTAAAATAACTTATTATGTAATAAAGCATGCTCTAAATACTTGTATTCTGCTTGAATTCAATGTGAATGCAATAAATTGCTATAAAATGATAATATTCAATTCAAATACATTGATATGTCATAAATCATTCCTTAAAAGTTCTTATTCACTTAAAATAGATCGATATACTATTAAGAAGAAGTGTAACTGTTGGTATTACAATAAAATTCAATTAGATGTCCCAAATACATCGCCAAATATCTGATTTCGGCTGAAATACATCGATATGACAAACAAAGTCTTATGTTAAAATACCTTCATATAGGTAAGATCAATGTCAAATTGCATGTGTTTTCTTCAAATACAGTAAAACATGATTAAATACACTTATAATTGCTACTATTCGGTTAAAATAACTTGTTATTCAATGAATCATACTCTAAATACTTGTATTCCATGTGAATTCAACGATAATGCAATGAATACTTGTAAAAATATCACTATTTAATTCAAATACATTTATATTTCATAAAACAGTATCTAAAAGTGCTTATTCGCTTAAAATATGTCGATATACTGTAAACAAAGATGTGTAATTACCAGTGTCACAATAAAACTCAATCAAATGTCCCAGACAGATCACCAAATATCTATTTTCAGCTAAAATATATCGATATAATAAATATTAGTTACTTAATCAGAGTATTATGTTAAAATACCTTCATATAGATAAGATCAAAGTCAAATTACTTGTATTCTCTTTAAATACAATAACAGATAACTGAATACTCGTATAATTGCAAGTATTCTGTTAAAATAACTTATTATACAATCAATCGTATGCCCAAGCGGTCTTCTCTTTGAAATATAGTGAAATATTTCGAGCTTTTTCTCGATGGACGTAGGGGATCTCATCCCTGAATCATCTTAAATTCTCTGTGTGCTTTTCTGGATGCTTCTTTCTTTTTCTAAGTCTCAACCAGTAGGTTTTAGCCATCTGTGCGCCGTCGTCTCTCGGGACTCTCTCTTTCTCTTGGGACCCCTTACTTCCTACATCTTCAACATCTTCTTGTGCTTTTATTGAGACTTGAGAGAATGGTGGCCAGAACGCGCAGAACCATCTCCGCTACTCGGAACGCGCAAATTGTTGAGCTGCGCGAGATGCTAGTAAATATCACTGACTTTGTTACTGATCTCTCCACTCGGCAGGCGGCGGTCCTACAACAAACTTGGGCAACCAATGCCTCCACTGATGTGGCCTTCCCGCCGATCGTAGCAGTCCCTGCTCCTCGTCCGCCGATCGCTGCGGCTTCTGCTCCGTTCCCACCGATTGCGGTGGCTCCGTGTCTATCACTGGCAGTCGTAGCGACCAGCACTCTTCACGAAGATTGCGGCGAACGCCCCTCCTCGTCTTCGGGACCAGAGGGGGGCTCCCCTTACTTCAAGAACTTCCTCTGCTCAGGCCTCTGGCTCCTCCCATCCTCCTAGTCAGGATTTTTCTCACCGGGGGGCCCCTCAATATGGGCCTGAGGTCTTCTTTGGACCTCTTAACTTCGATACCGCTTTCTGCGATGCCATTCGCCAAGCATCGGCCCCTGAAGACTTCAGACCGCCATGCTTGAAAGTCTACAAGGGCACCATAGACCCTCGCAAGCACATCCAAGGGTTTGAGGCAGCCCTCCGTTACCGCCAAAGAGATGAGGCGACGAAGTGCCACCTTCTTGCCACCACGCTGAAAGGAGCTACGTTCACCTTGTTCATTAAGCTTCCCGAAGGCTCTATCAGCTCCTACGAGCACATGAAACAGGGGCTAATCGCTCGCTTCATATGACGAATCCGCATGGCTCTCTCTGATATGATGCTAGCCAACATCCAGTAGGGGAGAGAAGGAGAGCCTACGAAGTTACACCAACCATTTCTTCGCTGTCGTGGCAGAAAAGGAAGACGTCAACCCCGCCGTCACGATACACAACTACCGCAGGGGGCTGATTAGTGGTGATCTATCCAAGTCTCTGTAACTGGTGAAGCCTAAAAGTTTTCCTGAGCTAGTGGCAAGGGCTAACTAGTTCGTGCTCCTAGAAAATGCAGGAAATGGCGCACCTGATATTTCTGACCCCAGAGCTGAGCAACGAGTGAAAAGGAAATATCGAGACAGTGAACCTGCGAACCCAAGGGATGGAGAATAGGCCTGATCCTCGTCCACACATCATCCATGATGTTTAACCCACTGGCATGGGCCTCACTCCCTCCATCATAACTTTCTGATAAAACTTTACTCGATGCTTCATTCTATGATATTTTGGATTTCTTATTCCACTCATGACATGCAAAATTCATTTTTGGAATTCGTACATTCGGCATCATGGCTTTCTAGAATTCACGCTTTCTGGGAATCATTTACTGCCGGTCTTGTAGAATTCAATTACAACAGTTCTGTGTACTTTTCTGGATGCTCCTTTCTTCTTCTAAGCCTCAACCAGCAGGTTTCAGCCATCTGCACATCGCCGTCTCTCGGGACTCTTTCTTTTTATCTCTATTTCTCTTGGGACCCCCTATTTCTCACGTCAACATAGATAAAATTGAAGTTGTATATAATGTACTTGTAATGTATTGGTGATGCGTAATATCTGATCTTTAATTTTCTTTTTTGAAAGTCCTAGGATTAGTTTTATGTGAATGGTAAGTAGGGGTGAGAATAACTTGAGTTTCGAGTAAAGTCTAATCCGAGACAAACACAGCTCGAGCTCGGTTCATCTTAGTTTAATATGACTTTGAGCTAGCTTGTGTTAACTTCGAGCTAGTTCAAGCTTTAGTCCAGCTAACTTAAGTTTTTCAAAGAATTGAAATTTTTAAAAGATTAAAAGATAAAAATATATTAACTATTAGAATTTAAGATTGTGTCAATTTAGTAAATATTTTAACTACAATCAATACATATTTATATGAAAATAATAAATAATTATATTAAATCAATGAATACATATAGATCTAAGCTTTATCTGAGCTCACCATCACTTGTGGCTTGGTTTTAATGAATTTGTGTTGAGCTCGATTCCAATTAAATATCGATTCAAACATTCAAATCTATCTTTTGATTGTTCTGATATTCCTTGATATAGCAATGCTACTTTTTGTTAACTACTTTGGTTGGCAATCCAACCTCTATTGGATGTCCGTATTCATTCGATTTCTCGATTTCCCAATCTCATTTGAAGAATTTAGCATGTTCGCATGATACCCACAATTTCAGTCATAATGACACTGACTATTTACTTACTCTAAGTTGACTAGACATTTTCTTCTAAACTCTTTTACTAATCACCTACTCACATCGCATAGAGTGAAGGATCATCCACTATGCTTTAAACAATACAAGTTTCCATTCTATAGGACAAGATGTTCAAAAGCTAAGGCTTCTCTTTGTACTTGAAACTATGTAATATCATACTATATATGGTACATTATCGTTGCAGACACCTACTCTTAGTTCCTCTAAATAAATGAAATCACTTGCTCTCACTTTATGAATGGTATAAATTTTTTATTTTTTATTTTTAAATTGTAATCTAAGATCTCAAAGTACAAATAATTGTTTACTAAATATTAACGTTGAATAGACTAAAGTTTAAGATTTAGGATGAGTTAAAATTAAGTGTTTATAATATTATTTTGATATTTAAAGTTTTTATAATATGATATAAATATATTTTTAATATTAAAATATAAAATTTAAAATATAGTCTAATATATGTGGAACCTGAAATAATGTTAATAATTTATTTTGAAAATTATGTAATATTTAAGAAGTTATTTAAATATTGAGAATATGTAAATTTGGTCTTTTGAACTACATTTATGTCATTTATAAAGTAATTTTAGTTTTTTCATAAAAGTTAATTATTCTATTATTCCCTTATAGTGAATTTACCATTAATTATTATAATATCATAAGGATCCAACTCCGTTTTAACCTCCTCCCCCCTCTGAGCCTCGGATCTCTGCGAAGTTTCCATTTGCGGGAAGTTGCAGGAGGCAACGGTTGTAAGGTGACAGCGATCTCGTCGTCGTTGCTCGAGAGCCCTGTCGTCTGGGCTGGGAGGCTCTGCCTCTTCTACGCCCTTCTCGAGGCCGGTCCGCTGGTTCTCCTTCGAACCCTTTCGTCTTTTCAGGTTTGAACTTTTCGCTTTTTCGTTCTGTGAATCTCCAGATTTTATGCAGAATTGGGAGCTGTCGTTACGTATTTGATGGGGATATTTTGGTATTGCGTTATTTCGTGCCAGTATTGGAAGATGCCGGCGAGGCTGTAGGGTTTTCTAAATGGATTGAGAGCCTCCATGGTGGTAGATCAGGTTTGTGAATCTTCATTTAACTGCATTTATTTCTGCGATTCTTCTATTCTGTTCCAAATTTCATACCTTTGTTTATCATAATGGATGTAATTTTCATTCAGCAATTTCTGTTTGTGTTGCTAATGGGCCAGACTTTGTTCCTTCATATTCTAAGTGAAGTGAAATTATGCTTTGTACTCGCATTGCAGTACTAATTTTGCTAGCGTTTCATCTATAAGTGCTGTCGAGCTGCTATATCACTCCTATGGTTAAGGATTACTGATGGACTGTGATCATTATATCGATAACAATTGAGAGGAATTTCATAAATGGAATCTGTTATTTCTATTTTATATGCAAGAATTCACAAAACAGTTGAGAGGAATTGCCTAACCTTTGTGTTATCATGGATGTAATCTTTATGCAGCAGGTGATGTTTATGTCAAACATGGCCTAGAGAAGGATTTTGTGGCTGTTGTGACCCAAATAACTACTCTAGAGAAGAAAGTAGAGGACAAGAATGCTAGATATATTTAAAAAATTTGGCGATAGGGAAGTAGACTTTGAAATTAAAGGGTTAATATGCGAGTTCAATCTCAACGACATGCATAGTTGCTTTGTCGATCTGATGGTAGGCAACATGAAGTTAACTGACCAGCTTAGTTTGGTTCAAACCAAGGAGCACAAGGAATTGTGGAGTGGGTAGAAAGTGCGCATCATATCCTGAAAGGAATGGAGGAGATTCTATTCAGAGAAAATGAGCTCATCAGCAAACTCAAGAACTTAGCCCATTTTTGTTGGAGGGATAATTTTTGGATGGAGAGAGAAAATGCATTATTTTATAAGTTTGATGTGATTTTAGCCTACTATTAGGAGAAATGTAAGATGTGATATAAAATTGAGTTTAATATTTGAATTTGTGTTGAATATGAAATAAAATTTTAATGTTGAATTTATGTGAGACGTCAAATTTAGTTATTTCAACTTGTAATGAATTTGAAAAAAATAGTAAAAAAAATGATTGGGAACTTTTGAGCCTTGAATGAAACAAGGGCTTAAAGTCGATGATGGAAAACTGCAGGATATAAAGTGATCTCTCCTTGAGTGACATAGGAACGATTGTTGAAAAAGTGTTGAAGGTGTTAAACTACTCAATCGTATGTGGGAAATTAAACTTAACGTGATATGGAGCATCCTTATGTGCAAATTCTGTTTTAACCTGAGGTGGTTGAAGATTCTTTCGAGCTTCCAAGAAACGGTCGAGGGATTGATCCATACCTCAGAAGGTTGACTTAGAGATCCTCGAGATGTCCCTTCTAGTTCACGATGAAGTTCTACTTTTGGACCTAAAGGAATTGAGCATGGACTTGGCTCATCGGGAAGATAAGCGAAGAAATGGTTTGGGAAAACATCGGGCCAATTGACATTGTGAATGGAAGTGTTGTGGCATGAGCCTCTAAGGAGAAGAGATGGAATTCACCCCCCATTAGAGTTAGGATCTTTTTCGATGTTTTGTATAGATAATGTTATTTGATTTTTGCTTGTGGGATAGTTAGCAAATTTATAAATGGAAATATTGTTTTGGCATTTGATTTAACTTTTGCTTTTTATATGAATTTTCTTGTATCATGATCCCATTGAAGCTTTTGATGGCTTTTTGTTTAATATGATAATTTGTATTTATGTCCATTATTCAAGCATTGTTATGGGAGGAGATTCGAGGGTCTCACTTGTTAAATTAGAGCAAATTCTTACGGATTACTTGTGTGACCTATTGGCTTATTATTCATCTTTTTGGCTTTATCTTTGCAAAATCAGTTGCACACGAGTTATTATTTAAAGAAATAAACTCTATCTTGGATTTAAATCGATTCACCTGAGTTGTCTGCATACACTCCTTGATAACTCTGCGGTTATTTTGTTGGACATGCGATACTGCGATGCAATGAGGAAATAGCTTACGTGAAGAAACATGTTTTTGAAGGGTCTCGAATAGAAGGGCTGGATCATCTTCCATTTAAAATCTAATCTATGATGCAATGATTGAAATCAAGCATTAGATAAAGGTATCTAATATCACACCTCATTGGTATTGTTCACTTTTGCTCCATTAATCTTCTTGTGCTCTTGCGATTCTCTTATGTGCTTGGTTCTTCATTATTGCTATATCTTCTTCTTTCATTTCAAGATCCTGTTGTAGGGAAGATGTTGGTTCAAGATGGTGTTGTTTGAAATGACTAGTTAGTCGCTAGACAAAGAATTCCTTGAGGCCATGAAGGCCCTAAGGGGGAACCGCAACTTTGACATTTTTTAATGCCATCATGGAGTATAGGCGAAAGACGCCTTCAGAAGGGTCTGTGTGTCTCCACACAGTCCAGTTAATGTACTAGTTGTTGATTTCCTTTCAACAATACTTTCTAAATATTGGCACATTTTGGATGGTTCTCTAGATTTCACCCTACTTTGTGGCTTTCATTCACACCTTCGTCAAGCTTCTTAAACAATTAAGCATCTTGTGAGGCATGAAACTATTTTGTTTGATGTTTTGGTTGATTGTTGATAAGCAGTACTTGGGATGCTATAGTCTGAAGGCGAGGGCCAAGAAAGCAGTTTTCATCGGAGTTGGTTGTTCTCACTCTGACTAGAGATATGGGTACTTCATTGTAGGCGAGGATCTGAATTTGGATGGTATCAAGCTAAAAGCTTGTACTTCAACCTTATGGGAGATATCGTACCTAGGATCCAATGACCCGTTATTGTGGTTGGAGTTTCAGGACGATAAGATCCAGCTATACAAACTTATTGTCTGTATTCCTTAAAAAAAACAAAAAAAATGTTGTTTTGGGAAAGATCAAACATGAAAGAATAGAACTACAATAAACTGATTTATCTTTTAACCTAAATCACACATTCATAAATATACATGTATGCTTACATACATACATAAATACCAATTGTTATATATAAGCTAGGAGAACACCACAAAGAAGTTTGCAAGTTTTGCTTAGAGGAGAAGAGAGAATGTTTAGAGCTTTGAGGAGGAGAGCTAGGATTGCAGCAAGCTTGGAAAAATATTTTTCAAGTGTTAGCCGTTGCAACCTAGTGGAGAAAAATGCTACTCATTGGAAACATGCCAGGTGTAGAAACTAAAGCATGGATTAATTGATAATAGCCAATAAGGGTGAATCTTTTAACATTTTAAAAGGAAAAACCTGATTATAAATCAGGTTTACAGCACAAAGAAAAAATTCAGCAATAAGGACCAAGTATAGACTCAAAAATGCTTTGTAAACCTAGTGGACAAACAGATAATGTGGACAAATAGAAGCATGCCACCTAGGATAAAACATTGACTTGATATGAGGCTTGGAAGACTGTTTTTCCTTCAGCTCAATGCTCAAAAATTGCCATGGAGTATATGGAATGTCGACTTCAGCTTTCTTTTTATGGCAAAGCGGAGAAACAAGATTTTCACCTTTTGTGGGTGAAACACAGGAGATGAAATTGTCCTCTTCCAAGGCATGACATGTGCCTTTCAAAGGACAGTGAAAATCATGGAATTAGGACAAAATATAAGCTTTCAACGGTCAAGAAATGAAGAAATGCTAGCTGGCTTGAATTAGGCTTAATTACCAACGTCATAACCTTGTTCATGCTCACAGGTAGGATATTGGAGGGGTGAAGAGTGAAGATAGTTGAGATTAAGAGCAAGTGGTGAAGATTAAATGGACAGTAGTATAGAATTTGAAAAAAAGGTGGTCATGATTAAATTGCAAGATAGCAGACCACTTGTTGACGTGGGAAGTAGGGGATCCCAAGAGAGAGAGATAGAGAGAGTCCTGAGAGAGCGGTACGCAGAGGGCTAAGTCTGATGATTAAGGCTTAAATGAGAGTAATATGCATCCAGAACAGCACACAGGTATTTAAGGTGGTTCAGGGAGGAAATCCCCTACGCCCATCAAGTGATCAGCAAGAGAGGATTCCACTAGAAAAAGAGTGGGGTTGTCGAAAAGACTAGTACAATGAGCCAAAAGAAGAGAGAGAGAGCTTTCTTATTTTAAGCTCTTAGTACAAGGGTGATAGAGAGATTGTGCGGTTCTCCAGAGCTTGAAAGTGAATCGTATTCCATGAATATGATATCTATAATACTTGATATTATTAGAAATGCCCAGAAAATATCATATTCGTAAAGCAGAAACATAAAAGTACTCCTCCGTTGTAAATAAATGACATTATCATGATCCATTATGATCTTTAAATTTTCTAAAAAAAAGAAAACCTTTTAACGAAAAAAGACCCTTTTCTTGAAGCCTGTTTAAGGGTATTTATAGGCAGGAGATAGTGGAGCTCAGTCCGAGATTTCCGAAAAAGGATGAAATATTCAATTGCTGAGTCCACACTGGTGGTCCCACCGCTGTCGGCCACCGGAGAAGCCGAAAGTAGTGGAAGGAGAGCTTGGCTTCTTGATCTTGGCATTTCTTTTAAGGGTCTGTGACGACTGAAGCATGTGGACCCTTGGTCTTCGAGCGTGAGAGAAGTATGCTGCATTAGAAACGGTGCGGTCGTGGCACGCTGACAGCAACAAGCACAGCTGGGATATATCGTCATCGATGTTGCTGGAAGGTGATCTTGAATCGTCGTGGACGATGTTTGGCCGGTCCCTCGTGGCCGAGGTTTGAGACCTGCAAGAATAATAATAACAATAATAAAAATAACAATGGGTTAGCTCCCACAACGCCACGTGTACGATTGAGATGCAGCGCTGGAACCACGCGTTAACATCAGTCCCCCGCATTGTCAGGGCGCGGACATTAATGTGGGTCTTGGAATGCGAACCATCGCGATGATGGACGCGCTACCCAAGGCCTGTCAGGATAAAGCCGGAGCGACGCCCTGCCGATTCGCATTCTCCTTCACCAACCTCTGAGAATCCTGCAAGGAAAGGAGCGGATCGTTAGAGAAATGAAGGAGAGCAACAAGTGGTCGATTCTGATGGGTCTTCCACTGAAGAAGAAGAGGGCTAGCAGCTTTCTGGTTGATGCCCCTCCTCCCGAGAAGAGGAGGGTCCTGGAGCCTTCTGAAGGGTCGCCGGAACCGGCAGCTGAAAAGACCGTTGCGGTGCTCCAGGAGGAGGAAGCGGGAGCTTCGGTTGCAGTTTTGTCGGGGGAGACGCCGTCGATCAAGGTTGCTAGGGTTCTGGCGCGAACTCTGGATTCTTCACAAGGACCCGCAGATGAGGCGGCGGCGGCAGAGGTGGTGAATATCTCTAACTCTCCGGTGAAGGCGTTTCTGAGGACTGGAGGGCGGAATGAGCTGAGCGTGGTGCATCAAATGCTCGTAGGGGAAAAACTTGAGCCAGGGAAGATTCTGCTCAAAGATGAAGACGTTGAGCAGCACTTCCCCATGGTAGGGGCCCCACCTGAAAGGGGTTTGATGAAGATGCCCCTAGTGATTTGCAGTTTTGCTCCTCTTGATAAGCCGGTCCCTCCTCCTCCTAAAGCAGGGAGACCTTCCTTTCCTTGTCTCCTTCCAGCGAGTGCTCGAGATGATGAGAAGAAGGAAGAGAAGGGAAGGAAGAGAGAAGAAGGCAAGATGGAGGAGGCGACTAAGAAAAAGAAGGGGATTCCCCAGGTCGCCTCCAAGGTCGCACTTGGCACCGAAGGGACAGGAAGCATTCTGGGGGAAAGACTGTTTGAAATAAGGAGAGAGGAAGAGAGGATCCTGAAGAACACCTCCCAGATCATGGAGGTGGTAAAAAATTTAAAAAGTCAGGAGGAAGGGGAAGCTCGCCATCTCAGGAAGATAGCAGAGCTGGAGAGTGCTTTGTTGCAAGCCACAAAGCGCTCTCAGGTTGATCACAGGGAGGAGCTAGGGACGTTATACAAGTTGGAAGATAAGTTGACTTCCCTAGCCCTCAGCAATTCAGAGTGGGCAGGCAAGGTTGAGACTGCGAGGGTAGAGTTTCACCGCACCACTTCGGACATAGGCCAAGCCCATTCCACCCACGTCAAAGACCTCCAGAAAAGAATAAATGAGTTGGATGATGAGAATGAGGCTTTGAGAAGGGAGAGAAATAAGCTCAGGGATGAAGTCGTGGCTGCTAAGGAAGTAGAATCCAAGGCGAAGCAGATGGCCTTCGAGACCCGTCGCCGGGATGAGTTGCTGAAGTCTGAAATACACTCCATGCGTGCCTTGATAGACAATGGCCTTGGATGGAGGGGGCGACGCATAGAGGACCTGGAGGAGACAGTGAGAAGAGCGGTGAATATCGTTAGTTCCTCAGCCGTAGGTCACCATGTGAAGAGCCAAGCAGCCTTTGATGTTCTCCTACAAACATTGATTGACCTAAGCATTCTGAACTAGGAAAACATTAGGGGTCCAGCCGTTCTTTTTTGTGGCCCCAAAGGCCCAGATAGGTTTTTCGACACTGGAAGCCATGGCTCAGGGGAGATTCCCCCTATGGGTACCTATGTCGGCTGGGGATGCCAGCCTGCTTCCTCTTGCAGAGGTCCTGACAAAGGTCAGAATGCTCCTCCTGAAGTGCAGCAGCAGACGCCTCCCAAGGGTTTGCCATGACTTGCTTCCTTCCTAATCTTCATCCTCAGACTCATCATCAACACAATTGATGGAATGATTTGAGAAGAAAGGTGTCCAAGTCATCTCCCGAGGGCGCGCCGCCGGTTGGTGAAGAGGGATATAGGTCAATCTAGAGGGGAGGTTTCCCTCATATTTGAGATTGACACTATAACCCTAGTTGTCTAAGTTTTGAAGTCTTGTGTTTTTCTTTAATTTCATTGTATGTCCTGTACTCAGAAAGAAACATGTAAGAGAACAAAGAAATGAAATTTATAACAAGTTGTCATGAATAGAATGTATCCTTTTGAAAACTTGTTCTGGATGAATTCTGTTTGTTGTGTTTTCTTTCTTTTGTCTCCTCTCTTTTATCTGAAAAAGATATGAGATCAAAAAGAAAAGAACAAGAATTCATAAGTAAATGAAGGCATAAGGCTGATGATAAAATCTGAGTTAAAAGGTTCTTGCAACAAGAAACAGACTATCGTCGTAAACGATATTGCATTAGACAGATGAAACATCGAGAAACGATAGTTGAAAGAATAAAATGAACAGTGCATTCTGATGTTTCGAAACATCGTGCACGATATCAAGAAGAGTGCATGTAAAAAGACGCTTTGATATCCGTGTGTCGCTTCGGATTTCGAAACTGTCAGAAAAATGGATGGTCAGATTGGGCCTGCACGTCGATCGATAAGATCAGACGGCCAAAAGATGAAGAGTTGCAGTTGTTCCCCATAAAGCCGTGGTTCAAGGAAGGAAGTTTGAAACGTTAGCCTTCGTGTCAAACCCTGAAATCCTCTTTACGCTTGTTCGTCGCCAAGCTTCACCCTAGGGGAAAGAGAGATTGAATGGGCCAAGCTAGCCGAACAGTTCCTGAGCGACTCCAGCTACCAGGAGAGTCTTCTGATGGAGCACGAAGTGCTCAACACGACAAGGGGGTTCAGAGGAAACCCCAGCCTCATAGTTATCCAGCCCACCGCCGAGCTCCGTCCAAGTAGACCCCCTGAAGGAGTGGTGTGCGTCTATCGGGCGCAAGTGGAGTACGGGATGATGCTTCCTCCGCAGCCGGAGTTCAGAGAGATCCTGAATTCGTACCAGATCGTGCCGGTGCAGCTCTCCCCCAACGTCGTGGCATACATATACTCTTTCTTGAAGTTGTTGCAAGCTCAGGAAATTCCATGGAGCATGACGTTGTTCAGGGGCCTCTTCAGTTGGATGGCGGTGCCTGGATACGGAGGATGCCTGGCCCTGAAGTCGAAGACGAGGAAGGCGATGTTTTTCAGGGCGAGTAGTTTCCACTCAGACTGGAGGGACTATTACTTCTTCGTAGGGGGAATTTGAGCATCCCTCTGAAGCCCGGAGTTTGCCCATCTGAGTCATCGAGGATGCCAGGTGGATGGCTGGAGAAGGGACCTTGAGGAACATGGAGAAGCTGAAGGGGCAAAATTGGCCCCTGAAAGATTTTCTCAGGCACGTGAAGAACAACATATCCCTGCACGCGAAAGCGTTAGGATATGCCGTCTTCAAGGAGACAACTCCTCTCCCTGGCACTGTTCTAATGAAGAGGGCTAGGAGAGGACAGCCCCCAACCGCCCAACTCAGCAAAGAGGTTACTGAGGTGGTGGAGGAGTAAGGAGAGATAGAGGTTCCAGAGCCAGTTTGTGGCGGAATCGCCGTCGACGTGGTATCTTCTCCAGAGGATAATGCTGAAGACGAAAAAACTCTAGCTAAACTGTTCGAAGATGCAGGCAAAGGGAAGGAGCCTGCATCACCGGCCAAGCTCAAGGCAATCCCCAAAAGTAATAAGGGGATTGTTCTTGGGGGAGATGAAGGAGGGAGAAGGCCGAAGAGAAGGGCCAGAAGAAAGAAGAGAAGGGCCAAGAGGAAGCCCTAGAAAAGAGAGCAGAGGGGGCGACTGCGAGCCCCTGCCTGGACCTAGTGCTAAGAGAGGTCCCTAAGAGGAATAGGGGCCTTCCAGAATAGAGGAGTCCAGAGCCCCCTTCGAAGAAGGGGAAGGCCGTTGAGGAAGAATAAACGATTGCCAAGGGAGTTCATGAATGGCAGTAGAGTGTGGAGCCCCCCTACTGCGTCAACTTCACAAGGAGGTTTGGGGACGATAGCGGGAAGATTGCTGTGGAGACAGTGAGAAATAAAAGAAAGTTAGCAATACTCTTCCAGCAATCATTCGGACGAAGCCACGCAGTCCCAGGAGACATGGGGCTGGCAGTAGGAGGTGGCTTGGTTACCAAGGATCTGAAAGCTTTTTGTAATTAAGAAAACCTCGACGCCGGATGCCTACGCCAATGTAGCCAACAGGATGGTCGCTGTTAGGGTTTATGGTTCTTTTCACCTCCTTGATAACTGCCTAGCTGAGATGCACTAACTTTATTTTGTTTTTTAGGCGCTCGCTCGTCTGCCCCTGCTTCTGAACAGAACCTTGCGAACGGAGGAGCAAGTGGGACGCCAGATTCAGCAACAAGGCGAAGAAATAGAAGCCTTGAAGGCCCAATTTGCAGCAAAGTCTTCTCAGCATGATGCTTTGTAAGAGGAGCTTTCGATTCATAAATCCGCCATGGGAGCGCTGAAGGCTGACAATAAAGCTCTGCGGGAAAAGTTGAATAAGGTCGTCAAAGACCAAGAGGCCACTATTGCGGCGAAGTATGCGACAGCTATAGAGGCCTACAAAATAAGCTTATCCTGCAAGAAGGAGAGGTTAGAGGGGATCAGGAGAGCTTGGGAAGGCCTGGTCTCCACTTTGATCCGGGAGGACAAGATCACTGCGAATGACCTCGCGGAAGTGGAGCCCATCCCATGCCCAGTCACTGATCCCGTTTACAAGGAAAAGGGGTTGGACTTGGCTGACGATTTTATCCAACAGATATTTGATCTTTTGGATAAGGTCAGTAAAGATCAACCCACTTTGATGTAAGATGAGTGAATGCAACCTCGATATTGTAATTTGAAAATGAATGAATGAGAAGCTTTTTCTACATACTTGTCTTTTTGTGATGTAAGATAGGTACCTTGTGTAATTCTGAATTGTATGAAATATGATTGTAGTTTCTAATCTTAAGTTTAGATTGAACTAATTTAGCAGAAAGAGCGTTTAGAGCTTTGAGGAAACGTCTGGGTTGAAAGGTGTTTCTGAGCAATCCCTATCATAGCAGGTTCAGAATAGGATAGAACTGATAGTGTTTTCCCAGATTTAATTTGAAATCATACCCCTTTACACACCTGAACAGGAAAGAAGTAATGATAATAGTAGAGATTTTGCCTAGGAGGTATTTGACTCGATGCCAAAAGGACTTTAGATCATCTGAAACATCGTGATCGATGTTTGTACTTGAGGCATGAGCTGACTTCCGTTAGAGCGGCAGATCCTAGTGGGAGGCGAAGACACTCTGCTTAGGGGGGAACTGTATCGTGAGTAGATAGCAGGGACTGCCCTAAGGTTACGAGCAGGCCTTCTGGCCCTCCACTAGCCGGGTGGACTTATGGAAGGGTTCCAAATGTTGATAAGAGACCCTGTTTACCTTTAGGCGTGACTAGGCTCAGTGACCTCCGTATACGGATAATAAAGATAATGAACCATCGTGTACGAGGTGAGGAACCTCGAGTACGATGGTTAGAGAGTTTGAGGTTAGAATCATACTTGTCGCGCGACGCTTGAATAATAAATAAGCTAGCCATGCTTTAGATAATATGAAAACCTCAGTAGGGATTATCAATCATAGGATTAATAGCATAAGAATCCCATAACACAAGATGCCTGAATCAAGGATTTTGTACCAAAAAAGGTCCTCATTAATTGTCGTAATGATGATTATGAATCAGGGGCAACTGAAATGCTGGAATTTAGAACATTGATACCAATGTAACCTCCGGAAGACCATAATAAAAGGAACCTAGATGAGCATAAATATAAAAGAATTTTTGACGTATCTGCACAAATGAATTCCAGGTGAATCTGTATAAATGAATCGCATTCACAAAGAATGAGAATAAATAGATGCCAGAGCTTAAGCATAGAACTTTTTTAGATCATCTTCGCTCCATGTCCTAGGGAGTTGAATGCCCTCGGAAGTCATAAGATAATACGCATTAGGTCCCGCAACCTCGCATGATGTATGGGCCCTCCCAGTTGGGTTCAAGTTTGGGAACCCCCAGGTTGCTGCCAGCAAGTAGTCGTCGTTTAAGCACCAGATCTCCCTGAGCGAAGTCTTTGGGGTTGACCCTGCAGTTGAAGTATCGTTCAACTCGGCGTTTAAGTTCCAGACGTTTGAGCGCGGCCAACTGCCTTTTTTTGTTCCAAGAGATCCAAATCAAACCGCCGTGAATCATCGTTCTCATCCATCCAGGTTTGCAAATCTTCAGAATTGAAGTTGGCGGCTGCCTCCACTCTAGGGGAGTAATGTTCCAGCTCAACAGGTATGATAGTGTCCATCCCGAAGGCCAGAGAGAAAGGAGATTTCTGGGTAACCTCGGATGGGGCGGTGTTGTAAGACAAGAGAGCGCCCGGCAGTTCATTTAGCCAGCGGGCTTTGGCACCGTCGAGGCGTTTCTTGATGATATTCAGGACATTTTTGTTGGCAGCTTCAGCTTGTCCATTCGTATAAGGATGCCAGACGAAGGCATATTTAAGATTATTCTGGTGCTTGCCACAGAAATTGCGGATTAGCTGATTGGCGAAGGGAGTGTCGTTATCTTTGATAATCACCATAGGAACACTATATCTGCAGACGATGTTTGCCCATAGGAAATTCTCGACATTCTGGGCAGTGGGTTAAGCAAGAAGCTTTGCTTCTATCCACTCTGTGAAGTAGTCAACAGCGACCAGCACCCATTTTTAGCTCCGGATGGCGGTAGACATTGGCTCCAAAAAGTTGAGCCCCCAAACGGCGAAGGGCCAAGATAGGGGTGGCAATATATGACCTGACCCGCAAATTTCGAGTATGGGTCATAAATTTTGACCCATTTATTAAACGGGTCGAGTTCGAGTTGGGCATAATCGGGTCGGGTAGGGTTCGGGTTGGGCATTTATAAAAAATACTTTATATAAACGGGTCGGATCGACCTGCTAACCTGACCCATTTATTAATCGGGTCGAGTTCGGGTCATGGATTTTGACCCATTTAATAAATGGGTCTGATTCGGGTTGAGACTATTCGGGTCAGGTCGGATTCGGGTTCGACTCGAACCTGACCCGCCGACCCATTTTGCCACCCCTAGGCCAAGATGAGTTGATGGGCCTGAGGTAGTCGGCAGGCTGTCTCTGCATATCAGCATAGTACTGGCATTGAGGACATTTCTCCATAAATGTTTGAGCGTCTTTGTGGATGTTGGGCCAGAAGAACCCCTGGCGCAAGATCCGCATGACTAGACTTCGACCTCGAGCTTGAGTTCCGCACTCCCCTTTGTGAACTGCCTCCGTGACTTCTTGAGCTTCTTCAGGCCTCAAGCATTTAGTGAGTGGCCTAGCATAAGATCTTCTATATAGTTCCTCGCCAAGGAGGACGTATTTGGCGCATTTGAGCCTCAGCCTTTTTGCTTCTTATTGGTTGCTGGGTTGGACTCCGTTCTTCAAATAATTAAGGATTCTATCCATCCAGCAAGGTGGTTGCTCAGGGCTCTGAGTCTCCGCACACTCGTAGCTAGGCTTTCCAAATGTCTGGTGCTAATGGAAGTCAGGGAGCCCCCCTTTGGCGAGATGATCTGCCACTTGGTTCTCCTCCCTAGGAACATGCGTTAAGGAGAATTCGTCGAATTGGGAGATCAAGGACTGGGCCTCACCAAATACTTCTATAAAACCTTGTTCTTTGTCTCGTAAGCGCGATTCACTTGATTGACGACCAACTGTGAGTCGTTGAATACTTGTATATGCTTCACTGACATCCCTAAGGCAAACTTCAGCCCCGCAATGAGAGCTTCGTATTCTGCCTGATTATTGGTAACTTTGAACTGAAGAGTTACCGCTCGATGTAAGGCAACTCCCAAAAGGCTAGTCAGAAGAATTCCTATTCCTTGAGATTGAAGTCCGGAAGCACCATCGACGTGGAGAGACTAGGGTATGACCTTGCTTTTAGTGAACTCCGAAGTGGAAAGTTCAGCGACGAAGTCCGCCAGCGCTTGAGCCTTAATCGGCATTCGCAGATTGTATTTGACATCGAACTCGCCAAGTTCGATTGACCATTTAAGGAGCCTTCCCGAAACTTCAGGGGTGTGTAATATCTTTAGAAGGGGATGATCAGTGACCACCTGGGTAGTATGCGACTAGAAGTATGGACGCAACTTCCTTGCTGCCATCAGAAGAGCAAGAGCAAGCTTCTCCAGTGTGGGGTACCGAGTCTCAGTGTCAAGAAGTATATGACTGACATAGAAGATAGGGCGCTGTATCCCCTTATCTTCGTTCACGAGGACAGTCGAAACTGCTGCGTCAGATACCCCTAGATAAAGAGACAGAACCTCTCCTGCTTTAGGTGCCACAAGCATCGGCGAAGTGGTAAGGTATTTTTTTAACTCTGCGAAGGCAGCTTCGCATTCATCAGTCAACTGGCCCTTCTTGCCGTTGCGAAGACACCGAAAGAACGGTAAACACCGATCACCAGCTTTGGAGATGAACCTTCCCAGACTGTTGACCCGTCCTGCCAGCTTTTGAATTTTTTTCAATGATCGGGGGGAAGGCATGCTGAGGACCACTGATATCTTGTCTGTGTTCGCCTCTATCCCTCTGGCTGATACCAGGTAACAGAAATTTTCCTAAGACCGCGCCAAAAGTACACTTGGCAGGGTTGAGTTTGAGGTTGAACTTTTGGAGAGTGTCGAATGTTTCTCTGAGGTCGGCGAGATGTTCCTCCATGCTTCGACTTTTGACCAGAATGTTGTCAACATACGCTTCAAGATTCCTCCCCCTTTGACCTCTGAACACGGCATCGATCATGCGCTGATAAGTGGCACCGGTGTTTTCTTAAGACCGAAGGGCATGACATCGTAACAGTACGTGCCGAAGTCAGTGATGAAGGCAGTTTTCTCTGCGTCCTCTTTGGCCATACGGATTTGATGGTATCCAGAAAAAGCATCCAGGAAGCTCATGACATTATACCAAGAAGTACGGTCTACCATCATATCGATGCGCGGAATGGGGTAGGTGTCTTTGGGACATGCTTGATTGAGTGCTCGGAAGTCCACGCACATCCTCCACTTTCGATTGGTTTTTTTTACCATGACAACATTGGTAAGCCATTGAGAGTATTGGACTTCTCTGATGTATCCTGCCCTCAATAATTTGTGAACTTCCTCCTCGATGGCGCTCTGCCTTTCTCAGTCATGACTCTCTTCTTTTGTTTTATGGGAGTAGCATTAGCAGACACATTCAAGTGATGCTTACAGATAGCCCTATTAACTCTCGAGATGTATTCAGGAGACCACGCAAAAACATCCATATAATCGGAAGCAGTGGTATCTGCTTGCTGATTTGCATTCATGGAAGAAGATATATTTACAAGTTTGGAAGAACTTTTCCTCCCCAACAGTACATTAATAACCTCCTTTTGTAGTACAACAGGTTGGGACTCTTTGGGGTCCACTTGATCGACGACGAGCTGCGCGGTGATCTGGAAATATTGGGTGGCCTGTTTGAGGTCTTCTCTGATAGTGACAACGCCGCTGGAGGTAAGGAACTTCACGCAAAGGTATAGCGTAGAGATCACCATCCCGAAGGAGTTGAGAGTAGTTCTCCCAAGGATGACGTTGTAGCCTAACTTGCCCCTGATGACAGCGAAGTTTACCATGCTCATGGCGTGACCGTTGTCGTCACAGAAAGAGACTGGCAGAGAGATGAATCCGAGCGGTTGAATCCTCTCTCCGGAGAAACCTAGCAAAGTGGTTCCTGCACGAAGGAGGTTTGTTTTCTTGAGCCCCATCTAGAGGAAGGCGGATTCGAACAGGATATCAACCGTGCTTCCTGAGTCAAGGAGTACTCACTGCACGTCGAAATCAGCGACGGGCAGTGACCACTATCGGGTCGTTGTGAGGGTTGCCTTGACGGGGAAGGTCTTCAAGACAGAATGTAAGTGAGATGGAGGAAGAGGGTTGATAAGAGATACCGCCAACCTCTATCACCTGGCGATGAGCAGTGGAAGGATCAACGCTGAAGATGGCGTTGATAGTTCTCGCTGGAGGGGGGTAGGACCGCATCGACTGACTAGGGCTTGTCGGTGGTAAAGCCTGGGCTGGAGTCCCCACGTCTGCTGGGGCCTTGCCCTTCTGCGCGGCATTGAATGTAGGCGCCATCAACATGAACTCTTCAAGTTTGCCCTGATCCACCAGCTTGTCGAGCAAGGCCCTCAGTGCGTGGCACTTGTGAAGCTTGTGCCCATAGTTCCCATGGAACTCACAGTAGTTCTCCGGATTTACTCCGGCCGGTGGTGCTGGTTTGGGTCCTGCATGACGAACCCAACGTTGCTTCACGGCCGCCGCGTATACTTCAGTAAGCGACTGGGAGAAGAAATGCTTTTGCTCATGGGTCGGTCGTGGCCTCCTTTCGTCCCTGCTATAGTTCTTGCCCCTGCAGTTCATTGTGGACGATGATTCGTCGCCCCAATGTTTTCTTTTGGGGAATAGGAGCCACCGCAACCGGCGGGAGCGGTGCAGGGGTCGCTGCATTCGGCGGGAGAGGGTCACGGGCCGCCGCAACCGGTAGGAGAGGGTTTCAAGCCTCCGCAACCGGCGGGAAAGGGTCTCGGGCCGCCGCAACCGGCTGGAGAGGTGCAGGCGACAGTATGGCAGCGTAAACTGGCTGAGTCTGCCTGAGGATCACGGCCTGCTGGGCTGTAAGTCCAGTAACCAGGTCGGTGAGATTTGCCAGCATCCCTTGCAACTCTGAAATGCGGGTGCCTCTGCAGGAAGAAGTAGATCCAACGCGATGCCGGGATGTGAAGGTTGAAGCTTCATCACATGGCACTCTGATAGAAGGTTCACCTGCATGTGTGCTACGGACCGTGGAGTTGGTTCTGCATGTCCTAGCCACCATCTTTTCAAGGTCTCAATGAAAGCACCAGAAAATGTTGACGTGGGAAGTAGGGATCCCAAGAGAGAGAGAGATAGAGAGAGTTCCAAGAGACAGTGGTACGCAAAGAGCTAAGTCTGATGATTAAGGCTTAAATGAGAGTAATATGCATCCAGAATAGCACACAGGTATTTAAGGTGGTTCAAGGAGGAAATCCCCTACGCCCACCGAGCGATCAGCAAGAGAGGATTCCACTAGAAAAAGAGAGGGGTGGTTGAAAAGACCAGTACAATGAGCCGAAAGATGAGAGAGAAAGAGCTTTCGTATCTTAAGCTCTTAGTACAAGGGTGATAGAGAGATCGTGCGGTTCTCTAGAGGAAAGAAAAAAAGAAAAGTCTTTTAACGAAAAAAGGCCCCTTTCTTGAAGCCTGTTCAAGAGTATTTATGGGCAGGAGATGGTGTAGCTCAGTCCGGGATTTCCGAAAAAGAATGAAATATTCAATTGCTGAGTCCACACTGGTGGTCCCACCGTTGTTTGCCACCGGAGGAGCCGAAAGTAGTGGAAGGAGAACTTGGCTTCTTGATCTTGGCATTTCTTCTAGGGTTCTGTGACGACTGAAGCACTCGGACCCTTGGTCTTCGAGCCTGAGAGAAGCATGCTGGATTGAAAACGATGCAGTCGTGGTACGCCGACAACGATAGGCGCAGCTGGGATATATCGTCATCGATGTTGCTAGGAGGTGATCTTGAATCGTCGCAGACGATGTTCGGCCGATCCCTCGTGGCTGAGGTTTGAGACCTGCAAGAATAATAATAACAATAATAAAAATAACAATGGATTAGTGCTCCTACAGCGTCACGTGTACGACTGAGATGCAGCGCTGGAACCACGCATTAACACCACTGTGATCTATAAGTAAATGAAATACTAAGAAATCAAGATATGCCTGATTCCATCTAGATCAAAAATATTCTAGGAAAAATACGAGTAAAGTTCTTGGCAAGCAAATGCATGCTCACAGGATGGATCTAGAGAAGAAAATAATAAGAAATGATGCACTTGTCTGCTTTTGGACTTAGACAATTTTCTTCAAGCATGGTATTGAACCCGATTACACATTAAGTAAGTTGATTAGGCTATTAAATTTAAAGTTATTGTAATCATTAAAATAAATAGGGTTCAACATAAATCAAATATATATTTCTCATAGTGTGTATGTAAGGTTAGTTTAGGAGCCAAGTTACCTTCATTTGAATTAAAACTTTTATCTTAATAATTATATAATTCTATATATGTATTTATGTAAGAAATGATATAAATATTTCCTTTTATCCCAAGAATCATGTAGATTTTATGATAGAGATTAGTAATGTATTAAGAGACATACAAGATATGAAATAGAAGTAATTGTTTATTTTTAAGTTTTAGGTGTCATTTGAAGGTGTATGCTCTTCGCAGATGATATTGTCCTTATTGAGAAAACTAAAGAGGGAGCTAAAGCGAAACTAGAGCTTTGGAGGAATGCTCTAGAATCTAAAGGTTTGCATCTCAGTAGATCAAAAACTGAATATATGGAGTGCACATTTAGTCAAGAAAGAAATACTTATATTGGAGATGTGACAATTGGTGATCAAATTGTCAAGAAGAGTGAGCGCTTTAGATACCTTGGATCAATTATACAAAATGATGGCGAAATAGATGATGACGTTATTAGCAGGATTCAAGCAGGCTGGGTAAAATGGAGAAATGCTTCTGGTGTGTTATGCGATAGAAAAATCTCATCCAAAATTAAGGGTAAATTTTATAAAACTGTAGTAAGACCAGCGATGATATATGGTGCTGAATGCTGGCCTGCAAAGAAGAAACATACAAATAAAATAAATGTTGCAGAAATGAGAATGTTAAGATGGATGTGTGGATATACACGAAAGGATAGAATGAGAAATGAGTATATCCGAAAGAAAGTTGGTGTTGCACCAATTGAGGATAAACTTAGAGAAAGTCGGCTTCGATGGTTTGGACATCTAAATCGTAGGCCAATTGAAGCTCCAGTTAGAAAAATTGAGTTATTGGATTTTGCCCATGTACAAAGAGGAAGAGGGAGACCAAAGAAGACATGGCAAGAAACTATAAGGAGTGATCTTAGTTACTTAAACTTAGATAAGAATTTGGTAACTGATAGAGCGCAATGGAAACAAAGGATTCATGTAGCCGACCCCACCTAGTGGGATTAAGGCTTGGTTGTTGTTGTTGTTGTTGTAGGTGTCATTTGAAATTAAGGGGGTGTTTGGTTTAATGTTATGTTAATATTATGCTATATTATTTAGAGAAAATAATTTTTTTATTTGATGATATTTGAAGACAATTTTATAAAAAATTATAAATTGTTACTCAAAAGATAATATCTAGAAGTCAGAACATCTAGATAACATTGAACCAATTGTCCTTTAAATGATTTTAATATTAAAATTTGTATATTTTATGAAATACTAAATTTACTTAAATTATGATAGTTAGAGAAGTTTAACTCAAGTACTGAAAGAGAACTCAAGTACTCAACTAGAGAGTTATGATTCTTTAAAAATTAAATATATTTAATTATTTAAGTATAATTAATAGTAATTTAGCAAAGAGAATATGTTTTGAGAGAAAAAGTCAGCTCGGTAAACTCCTCCAAAGAGAAGTTAATTAAATATTCTAAATTTAAAAAAATCCTCATGTGATTGTTTGATTTGAGATTAAAAGGCTAAAAGAAATACTAGCCCAATTTGGGCCTTTGGGCTGAAGATGGCCTTCGGTTGAAGGCTTTGTTTGTCAGCATCGGGGCGAAATCGCATTAAGATAACGATTTTTTGTTTGGCTTATGTAGGTTAGTTCTAGTTTTGCTGATCTTGAAAAATCTCGTTCTATGCCTGATTTTCATCAATTCTGAATGGTTGGTGTGGCATGACGGATTCCCCAATCGGTTTTTGTTCATCTCTACTTTTTAAATTTTATCTAACTTTTTTTCATCCATATGACGACCATGAAGACCTGATCGTTAAATTGTTTTTGCGTTTTCCAGGAATTTCTTAAATGAAAGAGAGGAACCCTTCTGTGCTTAAGCGTGTTCTGCTTAATTGCTCTTCCCAGGTGTAGTTCTACTTATCTATGGCATAACTGTAGTAGCGTTCTTTAAGCTGATGCTCCTCTTTCCAGTTCTTTTCTCTGGTGTTTTTTGTTTTGCTCCAGTATAATTCGTCCAAAAATGAATCATCAGCTAAGAGAAGATACATAGAACCTTCTCTGCTACAATATACTTCCAAAATTTGAAGCAAAGATCTCATGTTGCTTTGATTTTGAAGGTGAAAGAATATGGAAGATGCATAGCCATGAAGGTTCCTGAGATTGAACGTGACATGTGCTCAAAAGAATTTCAGGCGTTGAAAACATGCATGCAGAAAATGGTATAGCTTGCTTTGTTCTTTATTTATGCAACTTTAACGCAATCTGTTAAGTGTTGCATATTAGTGATTGACTGGATAACATCTTTTTTGTGCTTGAAGTTCAAGAAGTAAGATATGTGGCAACTTATATCTACAGTAAAGCTCTGCTGGAATATTGTATACATTGTCATGTGTAGGTCTTCTTCATCTATATTTTAGATAAAGCACATTTTTGTATCTCATGTTGTAGCCAACGAAATTTCATTACTTGCTGCAGTCCTATTTTGAAGCAGGCCCTTCATTGAAACTACTTTTGTACTTAGTGTTCTTTTGGAAATTCTTAGACAATCATGTTTGAAAGGTCATCAAGAGACCAATCTCGGGCGGGTTTTAGTGGTTCAGGTGCTCTGTCTCATGTTTATATCCAGCATCCACCTCTAAGATGCAACATCCCTGAAACACAGGGACTTTATTATGATGATGGGAATAAGCTTCTACTTTCTCCGACATCTGATCAGGTAAGGCTAGTGTATAACTATTAGGTCCACTGTGACATCCCACAAATCAACTTGGTCACAGTTCTAATTTGGCAGGTGCTATCATGGAAAGTAGCTCCATGCGCTCAGCAAGATCCACCTGATTCTGATTCAATTACTGAGGGATCTGTTCTGTGTATTCGGTACTCTCTTGATAGAAAGGTCGTAGGTATTCAACGATCAAATCAGGAGATCCAGTTCAAAAATAGAGAAACTGGCCAGACCTTTAGTAGGAGGTGCAAGCCAGACTCTGAAAGAATCCTTGGATTTTTTTGGACTGACTGCCCATATTGTGACATCATATTTGTAAAGACCAGGTTTTTTTCTCTTCATCTTATTGTTAAAGATTACACTTAATATGAGTAACTCAAGTCTGAGGTTGTCTTACTTTTTCATATTTCTTCTTTTTGATGAAATTCACAGTTTGGTTTGGCTGATCTATGCTTTCCTGTGGTTGTTTTCTCTTCTCTAAATCCAGAGACTCATCTTATCTTTGTCCTGTTGTTTAGTGCTTATGCTTGTGATGGTTTCTTTTAACTTTTATTATACAAAAATTTGAGCCATATATGATGCTGTTTCCCGGTGAAGGTATTGTTCACCATTTTAGTTTTTCTTTCCAAGCCAAAACCTAAATCCTGGCACCCACACCTTAACAATTGACCTCAGGATTTCTTTACATATAAAAGACCATTACAACATAACATACTTTTTGAAGCCTTTTTTGTAAGATTATGATTTCATTAGAAAAGAGTGCTTCTTGGACATTTGATGATGTTTTTCTGGCTGCCTTGGGTTCCCAAATGCTCTTAATATACTGTTCATTTCATTTGTTTTTAACCTTTGATTGAATCGGGCAAGTCATTTCAGCATCTAGCAAACTGGTGCCTTGAAATCTTCATAATTGTTATTAGCCTCTGAATGGTGATGGCATATTGTCCACTTTGATGGTATTTCATCCTCAACGTATTGTACTATCTTAAGTACTGTTCACAATCTTAGCATGATTGGCATGGGGAAACCTTTGATGGTATTTCTTCCTCAACCTCTCGTACTGATCTTAAGTTTTGTTCAAAATCTTAGCATTGCTAAATGTAAAAAACGGAAAATAATGAGCACTTTGATGGGACTTCTTCCTTAACCTGTGAATTCGAGTTGTTCCAGTGAAAGATGCTAAAATAATGTTCTTATTCCGCTGTCAGTAGGAAAAACCTTTATTGGTTCCTTATGATTTTTGAAACTCCCAACCTTATTTGCACGTACGTTTCTGGCAGTGGTTTAGATTTACTCTTGTATGAAGCTGAGTTGAACACCCTTCGACTGGTGGAAGCAAAACGATTCAACATAACCTGGTATATTTACACGCATGAAAGTCGGATGGTTCTTCTTGCTTCTGGAACGCAGTGCACAACTTTCTATGGATATCAGGTATTTATCTGGTGAAATTATCATTTTTTGCCCTAATATTGCTGGTTTTCTTTGTTTAATTTTTATGTGGAATAATTTATTTTGTGATCATTGGATTTGATTCATTAAATGGTATGACAACTACATAAACAATTGAACTGTTGCCTTCCCATACTGTGTAGGTTGGTCATTGGAGCAGTTTAGCTGATCTTGTGATGTGGTTTCACGACCCCAACCCGACACCTTATCTAGCTTAGTAGGCCAGCCACCCTTGACAACATCGTCACAATTGTTCCCACCTCGGTGGTAACATCCCCATCAATAAAAGATGACAATGCCAGCATCACGACTATTGATTGAAGGCATCAGTAGAATTTTTGGCTTCTCCTTTAGTAGAGAGGGCTCCTCTACTCTCACCCTCTTCGGTTTTGGCTTGGTGATAGACTACACCTCCTTCCTCTTGAACTGAGTGAGGAACTTCATCATCGCCAATTTCCCCTTCGGTACCATTCTCTTTAATGCCCGCAGCTCAGCAAATAGCTTTCACTTTGTAGTCGAAAGGTTATGGGAGGAAGAAGACAAACTGCTTTTGTGACGCTTGTGGCCAAAAAGGGCGGGGAGTGATCGTCGGGTGATGTCCTAAGAGAAAAGAATCACTGAGGCAAAGTGCGGCTCCTGGCAGGCTTCTAGGCCGAGTAATGAGTGGTGAGAGGGGCACAGGAATGAATCGTCCTACATTAGAAAGGGAGGGAGATCCTGAGCTGTATAAGTAGATAGCGTGATCTCAAATTGTAGAGACGTCTTTTGGGGTAAAATCAGGCTAATGATGGAAAACTCCGTAGTTAAGTATGCTTGGGCTGAAGTAGCATTAGGATGGGTGACCTCGTGGGAAGTGCTCAAGTCACGCAGTTTTTCTAAATCCAACGTGGGCAGTACCTCTACATTGAGATCACGGGATGTTACAATATGGTATCAGAGCCGATCTCCCGCAGTACGATGTGGTTCGAGAACGAACCAAGCGGAAGCTGGTGGGCCTGTGATGCCCGTGGCCGAAGAGGGCGGGGAGTGATCGCCGGGTAATGTCTTAAGAGAAAAGAATCACTGAGGCCAAGTGCGGCTTCTGGCAGGCTTCTACGCCGAGTAATGAGTGGTGAGAGGGGCACAGGAATGAATCGTCCCACATCGGAAAGGGAGGGAGATCTTGAGCTGTATAAGTAGGTAGCGTGATCTCAAATTATAGAGGCGCCTTTTGGGGCAAAACCGTAAGGCTAATGATGGAAACTCCGTAGTTAAGCGTGCTTGGGCTGAAGTAGCATTGGGATTGGTGACCTCTTAGGAAGTGCTCAAGTCACGCAATTTTTCTAAAGCCAAAGCGGACAATACCTCTACATTGAGATCACGGGATGTTGCAGCTTTGATGCGTCGTTGCCTTATATATGTCTCTCTTTGTCCATGTGTCGCACATTTAATACGACTAATTTGAATTAACATAATTTGAAATGAGCTAAAATAGAAAATTAATATGGCTAAATGTTTGAATCTGTGGGGAGATTGGACCGTTTGTTTATGGTTAATCAGATCGTTCGATTTTTTCGGATGTCCGTTCCTAGCGTACTAAGAAGAACAGACAGTCCGGTCCTTGATGGCACAGATCAAGCTAAAATAGAAAATTAATATGGCTAAATGTTTGAATCTGTGGGGAGATTGGACCGTTTGTTTATGGTTAATCAGATTGTTTGATTTTTTCGGATGTCCGTTCCTAGCGTACTAAGAAGAACAGACAGTCCGGTCCTTGATGGCATAGATCAAGCTTGATCAGACCATCCGATCCCTTCGATCGGACCATCCTTTCAGTTCGAATTTTAAACTATTTAGGACGACCGTTTTACTTTCCATATTGATTAAGTAATATTAATACTCATAATATGTTATAAATAGCTTCGTGATAAAGCAATGTTATAATAATCAAATTTATATTTTATTATTTAAAGATTAATGATCCAATGATATTTCACAATATTATGATACATTCTAAACATAAATTTTATTTTGAGTATACTCCAATATCTATGTATATATATATATATGTATCTCAAAGGTATTTCAAATTTGAAGAATTCCAAATTTATTAACCATGAATTAAGCTGGGTATTCAATTAAGCATTAATGACCTTGACTTAAAGTAATACAAATGATATTCCATCCATGCTCTTTAGGCGAGAGAAAAATCAAGTCATTACTCTAATTAATATTCATAATATTTTACATAATTTTTGTGATTAATAACAACAACAACAACAACCACCAAGCCTTAATCACACTAGATGGGGTCGGCTATATGAATCCTTTTTTTTCCATTGCGCTCTATTAGTTACTAAATTCTTATCTAAGTCTAAGTAATTAAGATCACTCCTTATAGTTTCTTGCCATGTCTTCTTTGGTCTCCCTCTTCCTTTTTGTACATGGGCAAAATCCAATGACTCAATTTTTCTAACTGGAGCTTCAATCGGCCTATGATTTAGGTGTCCAAATCATCTAAGCCGACTTTCTCTAAGTTTATCCTCAATTGGTGCAACACCAACTTTCTTTCGGATATACTCATTTCTCATTCTATCCTTTCGTGTATATCCATACATCCACTTAGCATCCTCATTTCTGCAATATTTATTTTATTTGTATGTTTCCTCTTTGCAGGCCAGCATTCAGCACCATATATCATCGTTGGTCTTACTACATTTTTATTAAATTTACTTTTAATTCTGGATGAAATTTTTCTATCGCACAACACGCCAGAAGCATTCCTCCATTTTACCCATCCTGTTTGAATCCTGCTAATAATGTCATTATCCATTTCACCATCATTTTGTATGATTGATCCATAGTATCTAAAGCGCTCACTCTTCTTGACAATTTGATCACCAATTGTCACATCTCCAATATAAGTATTTCTTTCTCGACTAAATGTGCACTCCATATATTCAGTTTTTGATCTACTGAGATGAAAATTTTTAGACTCTAGAGCATTCCTTCAAAGCTCTAGTTTCGCTTTAGCTTCCTCTTTAGTTTTCTCAATAAAGACAATATCATCTGCGAAGAGCATACACCAAGGCACTTCATCTTGGATATGTCCAATCATGACTTTCATAATCAAAGTAAAAAGATACGAACTTAAAGCCGAGCCTTGGTGTAATCCAACTGTAATAGGAAAATCCTTGGTCAAACCTCCTTGTGTCCGAACACAGGTAACAACTCCTTCATATATGTCTTTAATAACTTAAATATAAGCAGTGCAAATCTCTTTCTTTTCTGAAACTCTCCAAAGTACTTCTCTTGAGGCTTTATCATAAGTTTTTTCCAAATTAATAAAAATCAAATGTAGGTTTTCCTTTCTCTCCTTAAATTTCTCCATTAAACTTCTTAATAAATGAATGGCTTGTATAGTAGATCTACCCATAAAATCAAATTGATTCTCTGATACCTTAGTATTATGGCGTAACCTTTGTTCGATCACCCTCTCCCAAAGTTTTAAAGTATGACTCATTAATTTAATTCCTCTATAATTGGCATAATTTTGTACATCGCCTTTATTTTTATAAATAGGTACTAATATACTCTTTCTCCATTCATTTGACATCCTTTTAGTCTTCAAAATCATATTAAACAATCTAGTGAACCAAGAAACTCCTTCATCTCCTAAGCACTGTCAAACATCTATTGGGATGTTATTTGGTCCTACTGCTTTTTTATGCTTCATCTTCTTTAAAGCTTTCCAGACTTCAGCTTTACTAATACGTCAGATGTATGAGCTAAAAGCTAGCTCATGGGGGTGGAGAGCCCAAAGTTCATATAAAGCCCACATTAGAATCTCATATTTCCAATGCAGGACTCAAGTCCCATACCTTGCAATTAGATCGTAACAATCCACCACGCTCCGCAGTCCCAGCGCCCACGCCGGCTAGCTTTGCACTAGCTCTTTCTAGCCCCGGGCGAACACTGCAACACCGGCGTCACCACCGGCTCCGCTCGATTGCAACTCGGACACGTAGTGTATGGCTCTGATACCAATTGATATGGACCTTGGGAGAATCACATCCCAAAAGCTAGCTCATGGGGGCGGAGAGCCCAAAGTTCATGTAAAGCCCACATTAGAATCTCATACTTCCAATGTGGGACTCAAGTCCATACCTTGCAATTGGATCGTAACAATAATTTTTGTGATTAATAATAAAATAAATTATTAAACATCATGCAATATTACTTATTCCCAAATGAAATAAGTTACATTATATTTGACTAACATAAATATAATATTTTAATTTATTATTTCATAATATTCATATAGTATTTGACATAACACTTTTATTTTATGAATTAATATAATATAATATTTATTACTTCACCTTTGAGAGCATAGAGCACAAGTTTATATATACTATTTTAAAATAAAATTTTGATTCGCCATAGTATTACGACGTACGAATAATTATATTTACTCTAAATAATTTTCGTGTAAATTACGTCACACTCAAAAGCCATTCTAAGAGATACGTGTCCTTACATAATATCCTATGTGGGATGAACACTTAATACTTTAAGCTTGGTCGTCTCTTTATTGTTTTCTTGTGATGTCTTCATGTGTTCTTGTTAAGGCATGATATAATCAAGCTTGATTTTCATCTATATTGTGTAACTTTTCTAACACAAACACTAAATCACAATATTAGATGATCACTATTTTTGAGTTTGTTATCATCAAACACAATAAGACCATCAAGGCTCTTGAGGCTAACAATTGTGTTTCGACCCAATTCACATGCAGGTGGGGAAAGCCAAACGTCAATTCGCGTCTTTCGAGTGATCGCTAGAGACAAACCTGGCCCTATTTGGGTCTGTACGATGACTACCCAGCTGATTGATGAGCTTCAGTGGTAGTATGGTGCTGGTTGTAGAGTTTCAGTGAGGAAGCAACGAGGTTCAGCTCGACAAGGCCTCTCAATGTCACTGCTTCTCGCACACTTCTCTACTAGGCAAGGCTACAAGATTAAGAGTAGCCTACCGTTTAAGTGAAGGCTTAACAAGCGTTGATGGCAGGGGTGGCGATGTAGCATTGTTCATAGCAGAGTTGGTGAGTGATTGTGGAGCAAGGTGAATGTTGGGAGGGAGTGAGAGGAGATGGAATTGACCTAGAAGGAGACGAGCTTGAGTGGGTGGGGTTAGGGATTCTCACTTAAGGCTCTAGCCGTTCCCTATTTGGGATATTGGTTTAATCCAAAATCAAACAATTTAAAAGAAAAAAAGGTAAATTTTGTTCATTCATCATTATGAGCAATAAGATATTCTTATATAGACATTTATATAGACTGACTCAATAAAAGGAAAGCACAGCATAACATAATTTTCTTACACAAAAAAGAAAATACTAAACATCATAATTAATTGAACTCACACATACTAAAACTAAAATTGCTAGAAATAAAATCATCTCAAAGTAACCTATCAATCAAATAAGCATAATAAAGAGGGGATATTCAATCAATCATGTTAGAAACCTCAGCAGCCAACTTTTCCAATCAGTCAATTCAGATTGAAGCAAAATGGTCAAATTTATAGGTGACAATTTTTAACCAGACCCATAAACCCAGCTTAACCAAGTATGAGTCGAGCTTATACCGGTACGAGTCATAAACAGGTTAACCTAAATTTGGCCCTTCTAAAAGGACATGAGTGTGGGTTGGAAGGTCAACCCGACTTTGACCTAGTAAGGACCTTGGTATGGGTTGGCGGGTCAACCTAAATTTGACCCGGTAGGGACCTGTTTATCAAAATTTATATATTTTCATTTTTATTAGTAATTTTAATTTTAATTATTTGATATGTATTACATAATTTAGTTGTATTTTCAATGTTTTTAATTAGACTTTATGGTTATATTGGTTTAAAGTAAAAAAAAAATTGAATTTATTAAATATAATATCTCTAAACGTATATAATAAAAGGGTTGGTGGATTGGGTTGGGTAATCAGTTTATTAAATGGGTCGAGTGCGAGTCTTGAATTGAGTTAAGTTTAAATAGGTCAGGTTAATAAACAGATTGATCCGAACTCGACCCACCAACCCGAGTTGTCTCCTTTAGTCAAATCTCGGTTGTCAATGATGAGAAACTCTGTCTAGGATAAGCCATGTGTCCCCACCATGAGATGATCTAATGGAGATCAAGCAGCAGATCTAGTCTTTACATATGGCTACAGGGAATGGTCTTCTTTATGTGGACTATGGAAAATGAGCCAAATGGCTAATGTGCATGCAGTTAGACATGGACTTTCACGTGATGAATTTGCCTATTGAAGAACTTGTATGAGAATTTTTAAGTGTTTCTTCTGTCAAAGCGTGTAACATTGGGAGTATGGGACAATGGCATGTTTTCGAGATTTGAGAAAAGATGACGAAGGATTGTTTCTTCTTTTCCTCCTTTCTCTTTCTCTCATAGGCATGGTATAGAGTTTTTCACCCAAAATTCTGACTTTTCTATTCACTGAAAAATGGATTTCACCTCTACGAATCATAGTTGCACTCAAGCTCAAATTTTTATTCACCAAGGTCTCCTCAAAATATGCAATTAGATGATCTAATCTCACCCTTAAAGCGATTAGACAATGTGAGACTAAATAGAATCTAATTGACTCGATTAACTAAATATTAGAGTTGGCTAAATTAGTTCAAATTAACACAATGGATTTGATAAGTTAAAATGACAAATAAAATCGTTATGAACTTTGTTTAGTTTTCTTGTGACCACAACTATTAGCTGCATATTGTATAGCACCTATTTCCTTGTGCTTATCCAGGTTTTAATACTTGGATGTTCGCATGTACATTATTTGTGAATGTGGATGCACGTATGATGTGTGCATTGGAGATGCATTTGTGTCAATGTAAGGGTCTTGAATGTTTTGTTTACATGCATAGTTTATGATTATTAAGAAATGCTTCTTAAGCCATTCTTGTTGAATGTTGAATCTTTTAGTACATTTATGGGACTAGATTATTGCTCCCTTATAAACTCAAATTCTCTTAAAACACAAACTTTAAAATGTTGATGAAATTTTGTTCAGTTTTCATCAGGAGGTACAATTCGCTTGCCTAAATTTGAGATGACAATGGCGAAAACTGAGGCAAACCAGAGACCTATTCTTGCCGCTGAAGATGTTCATATTGTCACTATGTAATAAACTTTTATGCCAGATACGATACTATTATATTTTTGAGTATTTTGTAGCTAATATTTTTTACTTTATGATATTTTCTCTTTCTTGTAGCTATGGGAGGATATACTGTTTGCAACATGATAGAGCTGGAATTGTGCTAAAGTTATATAGATTTTATCGTGATGCTATAGTACATCAGGTACTTCTATGAATGTTGAAATTGAAAGTTTCCTAGTGGTTCTTTACTTAGAATGTTGCCTTATCCAATGCATGCATGTGTGAGCATTGGTGGGGAATCCTACAATTTTGTAGTTGTACACTTTGTACCTATAGATTGGTTATTGAAAGAGGTGCAGTTTTAGCATATTTTTGTCATGTGCAATTGTTCGTCTTATAATAACCGTTGTACTTTTCGTGTTTGATAAGCTAAAGTTGTTTGCTATGATGACATTAAGAGCATTTTTTATTTCCTTTTTCTTGATTTTTCATCTTAGATTTGTGCTAACTACAGAAGGTAGAATGAAAGCATGAATGTTAAATTTTTAAATCAACAATAATTAAACAACAAATTATTTTAATTAGCACGAAATATTTTCAAAATATAAATAGATGACATATAAGATTTAAATTCCATAAATTAAATTATTTTAAAATTAGAATAAACTTAGATCTTTTGATAAATAAAAAATTATCAATTAGATTAGGGCATCAATCTTTTAGTTCAATAATTCAGATTTAACATTTCAGGAGGTAAGGATAGAGATCTCGTGATTAAATTCAACAGTAATTTTAGTCTCAAACTTAAGTTTATAGTTATACAATTACAGCTAAGAGAATAATCAAGTTGGTAAAGTAATTTTATGAATTCAAAATCTGTAAGTAATTTGATTAAGTCAGAGATTATACCAAACTAGAACAACCTGAGAACTTATATGCAATTTTCCTGAGGTGGAGAAAATCAGTGGTACTACCTGCAAATTCCTAAGGATAGGCTCGGTCTTCGAGCCGCACTGTGGAGAGCAATAGGGTAAGTCGAGCAGGAGGAAGGGCCACGCAAGGCACAGTCGTCACGCCAACTCAGGCAGACCAATGGGCTCGGCTGAATAGTGACTTGATGTAGGCGGGCTTGGCCAGACGATGTGGCTTCATGTGGGGATGACAGCGACAGTAGTAGGGCGTTTGAGATGTGGAGTGTCGGCGAAAAGTGGCGTGCCTGTGACATGCAAGATAGTGACAATATGAACATCTCTAATCTTTTTTTTGAATATAAGATAAGAATAGTTGTATCTATGTATAAGAAGTTTCTGTGATCATCTCTGTTCATTTTTTTAAATTAATTTCTTATATATTGTTTGATATAAATATGTCGGATTACAGGGGAGCCTCCCAATTTACTCCAGTAGAATTTCTGTCGGTGTGGTGGACAACATACTTCTTGTTCATCAAATAGATGCAAAAGTTGTTATACTGTATGATTTATTTCTTGATTCCCTAGCCCCAATATCTGCTCCTCTGCCCCTCCTCCTCAAAGGCACGTACAGTAATGGGAAGCAAGGAGTGCAAATGGAGGATAACCTTGTAAGTTTGTATAGTGCTATGATCTATGGAGATAAATGGACCTTTTTTGTACCAGATCTTATCTGTGATGTTGAGCATGGGCTGTTGTGGAAGATTTACTTGGATTTAGAAGTAAGCTATATCCCTTTGGCATAGTATATCAAGATTTTTATTTGTATATTAAGCATATTTTGTATAGCAGGCTATTGCTGTTAGTTGTTCAGATGTACCTTCTCTTCTAGAGTTCTTGCAGCGTCGGAAATGTGACCCAAACAAAGTAAGTTGCTCTGTACTTTGATTTGTTAATAGAAGCTCTTAAAGACTTTCCAACTTGATGTAGGATTTGGAACTAACAATGACCCTTTTCTGCTATTTGGTAAGAGCAAATTATTATGCCTAGCAATCATGCGCTCTATTATTCTTGAAAGAAGGCCTATCTCAATTGTTTCAAGGTCAATCGATGTGCTTGTTGCTTCTTACTCTTATTTAGCAAAAACTGGAAATGTTGTACATGGTGGAGATAGAAGAACCTCAGAAGCGTATCCACATTCATCTTCTCAGCATATAGGAAATAGTGGGACACCGTCTGTCGAGTCCTCATGTGAAAATCTTGTCAAAGAGGAATCCTCAAGAAGACCAGAGGGCAAGCCTGAACATTCTGCAATCATAGAAAATGAAGCCTCCAAAAATGCTTCTGGTGTCCAAAGTTTCTTGGCCTCCAGCTCTGATGGTGATACCGACTTGGAAATGAGAAAAGGCTTAGTCTGGCATCCCACAAAGTTATCCAGTGATGACAATGCTACCGGAACTGGAGAATTGACAAATGAAGACTTCAGAAGAAAAGAGTCACCACTACACTCTGAGGCCCTTGGAAACGGTAACAGTTTGATTGAATCTTGTGCTTCCATTGGACATGGATCACAGTTGTCTACTGCTGCAATTTCACCAGATGAAATGTACCACTTTGTCTTTGCCATTGTTGAAGATGAAATGGGAGGTGATCCTGCGTACTTGATATCAGTTATTGTGGAGTTTTTGCGAAGGTAAGCTACCTGATCCTGCATGGGCATGTTTTGTATTCTATTTCTGATCTAGGTATAATGATGCTAACTTCCAAATGTGTGGTTTCTATTACTGAATGTTTGGTTTCTCTGCCTTTGAATCGCAACTTCAATTGATGCTTATCTTAATGTGATAATATTTTTTCTTCTTTGCTGCAGTTCTTCTAAGGAAAAGCTTAAGGTTCACCCCAAATTACATGTTATGGTTGTCCTGTTGCTGGTGAGAAGCAATCGCTATGCTGAACTTGGGTTCTTTGTTGCAAATAAGGTAGTATTTCAATTTATGAATTGTCAATATTGTACAGATTTTCTCTGTTACAGATTTATTTCCTTAATGGACCTAGTGCTTATAGCTTTTTGCCTCTGCGTTGGCACTATTTTTCATCCACATACTCGGGATTTGTACCCTGCCATTTGCCCTTAATACTTTTAGGTGGCTTAAGTTGGCTATATTTTGCTTTGAATAAGAACGATAGATAATAACCACAGTTATCAACTTATAGTGCCTGTTTGGTTTGGGGATTTAAGTAAGCCTACTTATATTTGAACTTAAATCCATTAGTGGTGTTGAAGCTGTATAATCCTTAAAGATGTTTGGTCGGTAATGAGATGAAATTTGGATTAAAACTTTGTGATGAGGTAGTGATATGAGATTGGATCATAGGTTATAATGTTGTTTGAGATTAAACTTTAATGTTGGATTTTTAAAGTTTGTAACTTAATTCTTCTTCACGCCCTTCATTCCCGTTTTAAAGAGAATGATTCCACATTTATATAATTTCTTTGCAGATCCTCGAGCCCTCCAAAGAGGTTGCTTTGCAGCTGTTAGAATCAGGTCACCAGAATTTACAGACACGGAAGTTGGGCATGCATATGCTTAGGCAGCTAGCTCAACATCATGATTATGTTAATCTTTTATTAGAAGATGGACAATATCTCGAAGCTCTACGCTATGCTAGAAAGCATAAGGTAAACTCCATTTGGATATGGAAGTATATTTGTCTCAAGAGTCGTTTCTACCTATCGTATCAGTGTTTTATGGTTCCCTACTAAACCAATTTACTATGAATAAGTTTTTATTCTTGGTAATTTGGACCGGTTCATAGTCAAGTTATTTACTGCAGCACTCTTGAGAGCTAGCGAGGTCTGAAAGCTGCTTTAGTATTGAAGATTCACGTTGCTACCTCTCTATTGTGCAGTAGTTTGTTTTATTCGTCAATCACCTTCAAACTTCTAGACAGGTGCTTTGGGTATGTTGCCTAATATACACAGGGGTGTCAATCTAGTTTTAAGAATGAAGTTCAGAATTAAAACTGGGTTTGGAGCGAGCCCAAAATTAATTCTATCTGAAATTTTAGGCGAACCTGACGTAAAACTCAAACAGGTCCATGCACTAACATGAAGCCAAACCCGCCTGATCTCAAACTTTTGATCTGAGAGCTATACATCCCGGCTGCTTTTAATATATTTTAACATTGATTGGGAAAATTGTGGAAGAATTAAATTAAAGTGTTACACTGTATTTGACCTTCCATTATCCTAAAATCATCAGAAAATCGAGAGGGGGCTATTCATCTCTTAGCACTTTTTATCCTAAATCTCATTTGTGAACTTCTGGATCATGATTTTCAACCAGAATTCGTCCTAAAAGCTTAAACGAATTGGTCCAAACTCCAACAATTTTTTGCTTTGAGGACTATCTGTCAGGTCATGTCCGACCTTAACACCCCTAAATCGCCCTTAGGTTCGTTAGATACGGAAATTGTTATTCTACTGATATGATGATCATTTCTTGTTCTCATTTGTCCTCTTTCTGTAGTCTGATGCTAAAAATGTGCATTCAAAATACTGCTTGTAGGTTATCACAGTGAGGCCATCTTTATTTCTGGAAGCTGCTCTTTGCAGCAATGACCGGCAACAACTCGCAGCAGTGCTAAGGTTCTTCTCTGACTTCACTCCAGGCTACAAGAGCACAGCAGAGCACAATAGATATCACCAAATTTTAGCTGAAATGAGCTGAAGGAGATGATAGAGGAATTGATGTGAGATATTTGTGGAAGCAATGCATTTTCTGTGCTTGCTGGTATAACTTGGAGTTGAACATGATAAAAAAAATTTGCTGGAATGAATAGATAAATTGAAGTTGTATATGATGTACTTGTAATACATTTGGGACTGAATGTAACTCAGGTGAAATTGAATTAATCTAACATATATTTTAATTACAAATAATATAATTTTATATACAAATAATAAATGACTATATTAAATTAATGAATATATTATCATATTAATTACAGGAATCTGATTTAAAATGGTTAAATGATTACAGTGGTCTTCAAGATGTAATTTAAAATGATTAGTAAATGCGATATTGATGAAGATTTAAAGAATTAGTATGAAATTAGCATACACTAGCAAGCCACAATTGCTGTTGTAAAACCAGATCAAATTGTCTGGTCCGATATTTTTATAAGATTGGCCGCAATTAGATCATATTGCTTTCGGAGTTTATACATCTACCTTGATTGATACCATTTATCGAAAATCTTAATTTTGCTAATTTTGATAGCATTCTTATTTTTTGCTTTCATCTCCATCACTTTCAATCGAAAGTAGACAATTGCGATAGAAAATATTCTGATTGATTTATATAGTAGATGATTAAAATTTAAAAATTTTATGATGAGCACATATTAGAATTTACATTATATGCTCTTTATGTTAAGCACATTCTAGTTAAATTATTTGGGAATATAAAAAAGTCGATTGAAAGTTTTTGGATCCTTTCTTTGGGCAGTGGAACACTAGCTAGTGTGTAATGAATTATATTATAGAGCCAAAATGTGAGTCAGAAGGGAGTAATGGAGGGACAGATAACACTTTTCCTTCATTTATTTACTCATTTAAAGCTTAAAAAAGACTTGAATTATTATATTAGCTTAGGACTTATTTGGTTGGAGGATAAATTTGAATAAAGAAAGAAAAAATATTTTATTTTATAGAGTTGATGGGAAAGAAATTTATTTTAATATTAGGAGGTGTATAGGATGTGAAATAAAATTGATTTTAAGATTGAAATTTGTGTTGGATGTGAAATAAAATTGATTTTTAACATGTTTTTTTTACGAAAGATTTGGGTGGCATGAGCGGCGCTTTATTGCCTTTTACTACTTGCTCTATGCTTTAATGTGTTGTAGAGATCTCACAAATCTGATGTCAAATTAGATCATTGGTCCCATGAAATAGCTGAAATAGTAGAGAGCGAAGTGTCTATTGGCTCTAATGCATGGTTGACTGTTGACTAGCACTTCTACCATATGTGCTCTTTTGATTGATCATCATTTCTTTGATATTGTAATGCTTCTTTTCATTAACCCTTAAATTTACACAATAAACCTTAATTGTACATATATCTTTGACATACATCAAATTAAGGGTAGCTCAACAAATGAAAATTGAAGATTGAAAATTGACTTTCACTACTTTGGTTAGCAACCCAACCTCTATTGCATGCTCGTACTCATTCGAGTTTCCAATTGCATTCGAAGCATTTAGCATGTCCACATGATGTCCACAATTTCAACTATTATGACACTACCTACCCGCTTACTATTTGACTAGATATCTTCTCCTAGACTCTACAATTAATCACTGCTTTACATTACACCGAGCGGAGAATCATCCACCATGCTTTAAATAATGCAAGTCTCTATTTATTTATTTTTGATAGTACAAGACTCCATTTTGTAGAACAGATATAAATTTAAAAGCTAAAATTTCTCTTTGTACTAGAAGCTTTGTAGTATCTAAGTTTCAAAAGAAGTTATATGTAGTATCTTATTATAGTATATTATCTTTCAAAATGCCTACTTCTTCTAGTTTTACTGAGTAAATGAAGTTGCTTGCTAACACTTTACGAATGATATAAAATTTTATTTATTTTTTAAAATTGTAAATCGGGATCTCTAAGTATAAATATTTTTTTTACTAAAGATCAATGTTTAATAGACTTAAGATAAAATTTAGGATTTAGGAGGTGTTAAAATAAAGTTTTTATAATATTATTTTGATATGTAAAGTTCTTATAATGTGATATAAATATATTTTTAATATTACAAATACAAAATTTAAAATATAGTTGGAACATGAAATAAAAATAACAATTTAATTTGAAAATTATGTAACATTTGAAAAAGTTATTTAAATATTGAATGATGGGGTCTTTTAAATTACATTTATTTCATTTATAAAGTAATATTTGTTTCTTCATAAAAGTTAATTATTCTATTATTCTCCAACTCCTCTCTCTCTCTCTCTCTCTCTCTCTGAAGATCCTCCTACCAGACGAAGGCACTGGCACGAACGGTGTCACTCTACGCGGATGATTTTGTATATTCTCCAAGCCTCATCTTTCTCACCAACTCCATTCGTTCGCTGCCGCCATGGGAATGGGAAGCATCTTTCTCTCTCTAAAACCCCATTCCTCCCCCCTCGTCAGAGCCTCGGATCTCTGCGAAGTTTCCATTTGCGGGAAGGTGCTGGAGGCAACGGCTGTATGCTGAGAGCGATCTCTTCGTCGTTGCTGGAGAGCCCTGTCATCTGGGCTGGGAGGCTCTGCATCTTCTACGCCCTTCTCAAGGCCGGTCTCGCTGGTTCTCCTTCGAACCCTTTCTTCTCTTCAGGTTTGAACTTTTCCGTTTTCGTTCTGTGAGTCTCCAGATCTCATACAGAATTGGGAGGTGTTATTACGTATTTGATGGGGATATTTTGGTATTGCGTTATTTCGTGCCAGTATTGGAAGATGATGGTGAGGCTGGAGGGTTTTCTAAATGGATTGAGAGTCTCCAGGGTGGTAGATCAGGTTTGTAAATCTTCTTTTAACTGCTTTCATTCCTGCGATTCTTCTATTCTGTTCCAAATTTCATTTCTCTGTTTATCATAATGAATTTAATTTTATTCAGCAATTTCTGTTTGTGTTTCAAAGGGGCAAGATTTTTTGCCTTCATGTTCTAAGTGAAGTGAAATTATGCTTTGTACTCTCATGACAGTACTAAGCTTACTAGTGCTTTCATTGAAAAGAAGCTGCTATCTCTTTATTCTGGTTAAGGATTAGTGATGGGCTGTGTTCATATCGATGACAACTGAGGAATTTCTTACATAGAATCTATTTTTTCTATTTTATATGTCGGAATTTACAAAATAATTATATATGAAGGAGAATGTGAATACAGCAAGGAAACTAGAAAATCAGGAAAATTACCAAATAAAGAAGTAGAATATTGGACACCCCTATGTAAAACATCGAAGATCAATAGAAAAATGAACTATGCTAATAATGAATTAGCAAACTGAGAAACTAGAAACCAAGGAAACTATAAATAACAAAAAGATGAATTATATTGCTATAAATAACAAAAAGATGAATTACATCATCTTACTGTTTGGTGATGAAGATGTGAGTTGCAAGAAGATGGCCAAATGAACTTGCACAAAGAATAACTTGGTTCGCAATGAAGGCCTGCGAGGAAAGAGAGCAGCAAGCAAGAAGAACCTATAGGATCTTGCATGAAGATGATCCTTGTTAATAGCAAAGCCTTGTAAGAAAAAAAGGCAGAAAGTAAGCAAACCATAAAAACACGAAATGTTTACATGTTTCAGAGGTGAGGTTCTTCTACTTAGACTAAGACAAGCAAGAGAAATCTACTAGTAAAAGAGAATTGTTAGAGGCGATTACAAGTGGATGGTTCCAGAAGGATCTCTCTCAGAAGCTTTTAGTGGGACAACAGTGAGGGCTTAATTTTTTCAGAGGTTACTTGGTTCATAAATGAGAGGGGATGTCTGCTATTTATAGTTAAAGAGATGTCGCGGCTAATGGGAGATCGTCGATGAACTAACCAACATTCGGTCATTAACACTTTGAGTTGTTGTTAAGCATATGCAACATGTCTTCTTCGATTGTTGGGAGGGGATGACATGGTAGTGGGGGGGACTGACCGAGAGTTGCCGTGAAGTATGCTATGGAACTGACCAATGCTGAGGGAGAAGTTGCTAGCATGATGAGGATTAGGCTAATTCTAAGTCAATGAGTTGATGGACTATTATACCTAACCAGGCTAACCATCTCAGATTAAGGGATATGTCTAATCTGAACAATGCTAGAGCCGAAGACGTGATCATTCAATAAAAGGACCTGTGGGAAACAAGAATGATGGTGCGCCGGAGTGGTAGTTACGGAATGTCATTTATTTTGCTTCAACTTCCTAGAGAGTCCCAGAAAAGAAAATCAAAGGGAGGAATACAAAACAAGCAGACATGCTTCAGAACAGGTGAAGCTGAATGAGCAATCCTAAGACAATTTCATTGCATCTCAATTGCAGGTTGGACAAAGTGAACACTGTCGAGATTCATTTAGTTTAGAAGATGTCTTTTCTGTATTACTTTGTTGGCAAGGACTCCTACCAATGAAACATGGGTTGAAGAAGGATTTTAGGCTGCTAAGACACCCAAATAACTACCCTGGATAGGAAACTAGAGTATGAGAAGATTAGATATATTTAAAAGTATTTTGGCGATAAGCAAGCAGACTTTGAAATTAAAGGGAAAAAATGCGAGCTCAATCTCAATGACGTGAACAGTTGCTTTGTCGATTTGATGGCAGACAACATGAAATTAACCAACCAACTTAGGTCTGTTCAAATGAAGGAATTGTGGAGTGGGTTGAAAGCTATGAAGCACCGATACTTCGTGGAGCCTAACGTATCCGTATCGTATCCGTATCGTATCTGTATCGGATACCGATACTCTCCGATACTCCACCGATACGTATCCGATACGCCACGTGGCGTATCGATTTTTATTTTTAATTTTTAAAAATCCGATACTCGCCCGATACTTGCCCGATACTTGCCCGATACTTGCCCAATACTTGCCCAATACTTGCCCGATACTTTTCGATACTTCTAATTAAAGAAAAAATGTTGAAACAGTTGGTTTGACCTACACGATAAAAAATATATTATACATAAAACACAACTCATGTATAGACTTAAATAATAAGATTGAGAGATATACTGAACTCACACAATTGGGATTACAAAATGCTTAATGTACGCTAGTATTTCGGCAATAGAAAAAGAATTTAGTATTTGCAAGCAACTGTATTATCTAGTTTTTCTATATCAATCATACTATCTTTGCTTCTGTTAGACACCGATCACTTTCTTTTTACTTTAATCAAGCTCATATTATGAAAACGATAGAACTTTAATCTTTTTTATTTTGTTTATTTATTTAGTTAACACTCAGAGAGATGAGAGCATATATCTATTTTAACTAGATTAGTATATATGAGTTTATGTCACATTATTTATGCTATTTTCAATTATATGTCGTTTGCATTGAGCTAATTAGTTTAAATCAGATTTAAATTAAAATTGAAACTAATTTACTGAAATATATTTAAACTCTCATCTCACTTAGATGATCTGTGATAGGTTGAAAGTAATTAAATAAATTTTAAATATTATTTTAATTTAAAATGTTTTAAACTCAATAGTTGTTGAAGGATATTTTTATTTTTTGTAGTTCAATTGTCTAATATTTTTTTAGTGATATTAATAATGTTTAAAAAAATATAATTAATTTAAAAGATATTTTTGAAAATTATAACAACAAAATGTATAAGCTAGTATAATTTACCATAGATTTATATCTTAAATATGAGAATATGACGTATTATACATAAATATAACAGCCGTATCCTGACGTATCCGTATCCTACTTTTTTTAAGTTCGACGTATCGTCGTATCCCTATCGTATCGTATCCGTATCGCCGTATCGTACTCGTGCTTCATAGGTTGAAAGGAATGGAGGAGATTGTATTCAGAGAAAATAAGCTGATGAGCAAACTTAAGAACTTAGCCCATTTTATATGGAGGGCTAATTTTTTGTTGGAGCGAGAAAATGCATTATTATATAAGTTTGATGTGAGGTTATTTTATTGTTGGTAGTAATGTAAGATGTGATATAAAATTACTTTTAATATTTGAATTTGTGTTGGATTTTAATGTTAGAATTTATGTGAGATGTCAAATTAAGTTATTTCAGTTTGTGATGAATTTGAAAAAATAGTAAAAAAGTGAATCGACACTTTTGAACCTTGAATGAAACAAGGGCTTAGAGTCAATGATGGAAAACAGCAGGATATAGAGGGATCTCTCCTTAAGTGACATAGGAACGATCGTTGAAAGAGTGTTGAAGGTGTTGAAGCACTCAGTCCTATGCCGATCCATGGGAAACCAAACTTGCTGGGATATGGAGCATCCTTATGTGCAAATTCTGTTTTTACCTGAGGTTGTTGGAAATTCTTTTGAGCTCTGCAGAAGTCAACCTGGATGGAGGTGTAATGGAGAGCGTGAGTGAGTGGTTCTTCAACGTCCATTCCAGGCGAGGTTGTTGAGGAAAGGAGCTCCATCCCGGCCATCGGGGACACCGGAGCCTGGTTACTGATGTTCAGAGAGAAGACCTCCAGGATAGGCATTTTGGGGCCATTGGAGTCGCTCAGCAAGTCTTCGGACGTGAAGAAAGCATAAGGAAATTGATGGAGGACATCTCTTTGGGCGTAGGACCCATTGCTGCCTAGTGAGGTTGGGGATCGTGGTACATCGTGGGTGGAGGCAGCATCGACAAGACCAAAGGGCACCATGTCTGTGTTTGAGTTGGAGGTGCGGCGATTGTAATGGTAAGGGAAATCAATTCTGGCTCCACATCAGCTCTTGGCGGCAGCAGTGATTGTTTGGTGAGATCTAAAACCTCTGATGCTAGTCCAGCCGGGTTTGATGCTGTTGGGGAAGATGAGCGGTGATGCCAACCTGAGTTGGCAAAGCAGTGGGAGTTGCCGCAGTGGCGGTTGCTCCTAGTGTGTCCGGGACCTAAGCCACTACCCTTGGGGGTTGTAGTGACAGCTAATTGGAGAACCTAGAAGGGGTCGGAGTTCGATGCAGCACCCCTGCTGCAATGGGTAATGGCAACAGTAAGAACCTTCATTTGTCTGGTGAGGTTTGCCAAGGAGACGCGCATCTCCTCCATCTGCACATTGTGTAATGTGGAAGAATCTGACCTGGAGCAGATGTGTGTTATAGTTGGAGACCTTATTAGTGACGACCTTCCTTTTTTCAGAGTGTTGAGAGGGGGTGCATTGGGAAGAGCGTTGAGGCCGCACGCTTTGCCAACCACGTTGCCAAGTTTTAATGAAGGCACAAGAGATGTTAACGGAAGAAAGGGAGTGCTCAGCTAGCAGACGGCGCACAGGTTTCTCATAGGTGATGATGGGGAGAGAGTGCAAAAAGCAAAGAATTAAGTGGTTTTGAGAGGTCCTACATTCATTGGTCAAGCCAGTTCAGTCCAAATTTCACTAGGTATCTCTGAAAGGGTGAGTACAAAGTAGTGGGGAGAAAGTTTATACAATAGTTGGTAGTTAAAGTGAGGAGAAGAACATCCTTTCTATTGGCCAAGTTTTAGTATTTATGACCATGGTAGGAGGATTAGAGGGGGAGGAAGGGCTTCTTCTCATCTCAGCTGCATGGGGTGAGCTGTCCCCCAAGATGGCTTGGATCTCGCCACATAGGCTTTTGGAACTGTTATTTGATAAAAGGATGGGCTCGACATGCCATGGTGTTGGAGAAGGGCCAGACAGTTGGTCCGACTATGTTGGGGGCATCCTTGGTCCGGACTGTCTGCATGGTCTTTACTCGGAGAAGGCGGATAGGACTGACATGGAACCGCGCCTACATGCCACTTGCCTAAAGCAAGGGTGACAACTAGAGGTCAACAATCATACCATCTTGGGCTGGGTCCTGAAAGTACAATAGGGTCAGACCCGGAGCATGATCCATGACTTCACAATTGTCTGAATTGTTTTGAGACTGGAGAGATGATGGAACAGACCTTTCTCTGGCTGTTGGACCATGCATCATGGCCAGACTGGCTTGGCTTAGGGGAGATCTAATTGGTCCTTATGCTCGCCACATGGACGACTGAGTTGCTTTTGAATTTCCCGCTCAAACAATATACATATATAACTATCGTATCCTGATATATTTATATCTTACTTTTTAAAGTTTTTCGTTTCATCGTATTCATATTGCATCATTTCTATATCGTTGTATCGTACCCTTATGTCATAGTGAAAGAGAGCACTATTGCAAATATTTCTCATCATCTTCTTGATCTTCTGCGTGAGAACTCCAAAGATGTTAACGGAGATTTAATTTCTAAGAAGATGAGTAGACGATTTTGCATAGAGAAATATCTTGATTTACCGTGAAGCCTTGTAAGAAAAGAGAACCAACAAGCAAGCAAACTAGAAGAATGCTCAAAGTTGTACAGTTCGAAGGGAGGGTCCTTTTACATCCATGGATCTAGCCTGAGGAAGAGAAATCTACCAAGTAAAAGGTAGTTGCCTGAGGTGATTACAAGAGTGTGATACCTAAAGGACAGAGATATCTTTCAGAAGTTCTTGGTGGGACAATATTAAAGAATTACTTGTTTTGTGATTAAGATTAGAAGTCTCGTATATATAGCTGAGGGAGACACCATAGCTGATTGGAGATCATTGCTAAACCACTGAACCGACCAAGTTATAGGTGTTACACATTTGAGTTACAGTTGGGCGACTGCTACATGTCTTGGACCATTGGAAGATTGGATTACAGTGTATTGGCTATCGGGGGAATGACTAGGTGTTGTCATGAAGTATGCTATTGAGGTGACTAGCACGAGAGGGACATGCTACAACTTGGCAAGGATGAGACTAATTCTAAGCGAATGAGTTGGATTGGACATTTCAGATTGTGGATTTCCCGAATAACATAGTCTTAGGTCTAAAAGATTCCGTATTAGTCAATGACAAAGAGTACGCCTAATGTAATAAGAGATTGCTGTGATTTACTACCGTAGGAACCTTCCAAGGGAAATTATATTTACAGCAGACTAGTCCCCAACTCGTGTCTTGTTTCTGAATAATCAGTTCACATTGATACAAGTTAGATGGGAATATTTAGGATTTACAAAATCAATTTGGTTACTTAGGTACTACGTGGTCGGCCAGGATTGAAGCATCGTTTGAGCCATCAAGACTATTAAAGAGTTCTTGTTAAAGCTATGAATTTAAATAGAATCCCTTCTTTTGCATGCGATCATGAATGATTGCTATAGTTACCATCTGCTTGTGTTGAGTAGTAGTTCTATTGTTGGTAATATATGATGGAAATGTAGTGACTGATCCTGCATTGAAGTGATTTCAAAATGGGTAATCTTGGCAGTAATCTTCGCAAAAATGAGGAGAAGATTACCTTTATAATGAACTTGTAAAAAGTCCTGAATGAAGTACTTCAACTATTAATAACTATTATTTGGTTTCATACTTAACTACAAATGGCACTCCCCAGATGAAAAGGAAGCTAAGGAAAGAAGGAAGCTTGTTAGCAAATGGCATCCTACAACAAAGGGTACATTGAAACGGAGCTACAGGGTACCTTCTAAGGCTGAAGGCAAGCGCCTTCTCCAAGCCATTGCTTCTTTGCTTTCTGAGGATGATCATTTTACTGATGCAGCCTTACACAAGGTAATATTGCATTTATTTTCTCAGTTCGTTTTTCATTTTGCAGAATTATAAGGCATGTTTGCTGTAACATGGAAGTTAAGCTTTTAGATTGTTTGATGAAAGATATTTATATGGTGTTAGACATAGAAGTCTCAAGTTCGAGCTAGGTGTCTCAGCTATTTCTAGCATATGACTACTAGAAAAGACGTGTTGCATTAAATTCACTCCTTGCAATGCTACATGAATTTGTATTTAAGACGCTCTGAATTTTTGGACCGTAAATTTCAAGCTTATGCTTTTAACTCTATTGTTCACTCCGTCATAAGATGTGTTTGGAGGAACGATTTAGTAGATGAGGGGGCAGCAGTTTTGGTAAATAAAGAAAATAAACTACTAAGCGAAAGCTACTTGATGAATTTTAGGGTGCGCAAATTGTTGAAATTCAATTTTTGAGTGTACATGATGAATAGTTTCTGTGCCTATTAAATCTATGAACAGGTAAAGTTTTGAGGGATACGAGTGATTATATCATTTATAACTTAAAAGGCTAACTATATTACATAATTTTTGTTGAGTTTCGCCATCATAAAATTAAAATCTATTTTGTGTCATTCTTCATTGGTTTTTAGGGACATTTACTTATATACCACTTTAGAAAGTTACACTTACGCACGCCATCTCGAGATTTGGATTTTCCTTGTATATCTCTCTATAAACATAGTCTTTACTTGAATACTAATTTTTATGTTATTCTCAATCATTTATTCTTTACGCTTACATTTGGTGGTGTACACAATTTTAAGGTCGTCGAAAATCATATATATTTATGCATGTACATGTATATTTGTATAGATAAAAATGTAATTTATATATGTGTATTTGTTCATATAAGTACATATTATAATTATATATATATATATATAATGCAAGGGCAAATATATTATAAAATGATATACAAGTAATATTTAAAGTTTTGGATGATATGATTATAAATGCCACTTTCTGTAGTAGTATACAAGTAAAAATCTTGTGTTTAATTTCTAACTTTGGAGAGCATTCAGGGTTGTCGAATTCGAAGAGAAAGTGCGCATGGGGAAAGTGTGTGCTGCAATAATGTAAGAGCCCTCTTTGATGAGCTCCCCACACCACACCTTGTTGTGGAGATCACTGCCTTTCCTGCTGGGCCGCTGACAGATAAAGATTATGTGAAAGCAGAAAAGCTTGAGAAGGTGCTGAGGTCTGGATCCTCCATTTGATTCGTTTAAATACGTTGTATTTTGCTGATGCATGTCTCGCTCATATGTGCATTAGAATGGTGTAATTTCTAATGGGAACTGTAACAATCTGAAATTGCTTATTACAAGGTTTTAAGTATCGCCGAAATTGGTTAGTTTTGTTAGCTTTGTTTCCATTTCAGTTAAGATTAGTTTGAAATTTATCACTTTCGTTTCAACTGAAACTCACATTTTTGGGATTATTTTTTAAAACTTTGATTTTTAAATATCAAAGATCATGACATGACATGTATTATGCTAAAACTATTGAAACGGTTAAACCTACTGAAGCTAATGCTTTCGATTTATGAGCGGAACATTTTAAAACCTCACTTTAGCTCATTACAGAACAAATTTTAATCCAACTAGAATTGCAGTAGCTTAAAAAAATTATTAATAATGTGGGAAGGGATATGGAAAATTATTTTCCAGTAACCTTCGCATATTATTAATGATTTTTTTAATCATGATTAGCCCAAAAGTTTTAGTTATAAGTTCTAAAGTATTGTAGTTTTTTTATATTTTATTATTTACTGTAGTCATTTTTTTACTGCTACTTATTGTATGAAAGCTATTGTGCATGTAGTTTCTGTTGTCTTACCGGTAAAATATCTAAAATTCTTACTAAAAGAATTTATATGTGCATTTATTGATTTAAATCATAAAATTTTAATTGAACGCAAAGAACTTGAGCAGTAGTCATTTTAAGGATGCCCTTCCACAGAGCCTTGTCATCATCAAAATAGTCCTTAAAATAACCAACTCAGCATAGCACGCAATGCAGCAACTGTAGCAATACGGACAACTGTAACAGTGCGGATATTGTAACTATGACAGTGCGGATGCTGTAGCCATGATAATATTGTTCCTGTAGCAGTGCGGATACTGTAACCGTGATAATACGTTATGATAATACTATTCCTGTACGCTTTTTTTGCATATAAAAGGATGATCCCTGACTTGTAGAAGGACATCCGGAAGAAAAACGAAGCATCATCCATCTCCTCTCCATCCAGTCCGGTTCTCTACTGTACCTCTTCCTCTCCGTCCCTGTATCTCATCCCCATCTGGTATCAGAGCCTTGTTCTAGTTTGTGAGTATGAATTAACCATGTAATAAAAATATCATATTTTATAATTACCCTACTTTTGTTATGTCTATAATAGTAGCTTAAGAGATTCTGTTTTTTGATCTTTTAATCTTTTAAGTCGAACTTTAAGTTCATGCCTTAAGATTAGTATGTATGTTTGCTAAAACTCATACGTTCTTCCGTAATTATATTTGAAATCTCCTTAAAAGGCCAGTGTTGCCGTAGAATGGAGAATTATGAGACAATCCTGAAAAGATTGGGTGAGAACATCGATCTTAAATACCATGCAAGCATGTTCTAAACATATTAAATCTGTAAGAATGCTTATGATCCTTAGACTTAAAATTTTAAAAGAAATCTAAAAACGTTTGCTTATCTGTGATTCTGATCTAGTGATTCGGTAGATCTGTATTAGTGTTTTTGTATTTCTGTTCTAAATGATTGAAAAACAGTAGTATAATTGAAAAAACTGAAAAAATTTTCTTAAATAATATCAAAAATGAATTCAAAATTAAAATAAAATATCTAAAAGAAATAAGTAGTACGAACTTAGCAAATAATTTTAAACTAATTATAGAAATGATAAATAAAACTTATGATAATTTATACATTCAAAATAATAATAATATAACTGAAGTAAAAGAAGATATAAAAAATTTGGTTAATGAAATAAAAAAACCAATTAACATCAAATATAAGGAAAATATAGATAATAAAAAAAATATTATCATTGGATGAATGTTCCTCTAAATAAAAAATAAGTTACTTAAATTCATGATAAAATTTAATATATAAATATTATAAATGAAGTAAATATATTAGAAGACTTTCAAAATTTTGAAGAATTATATAATTTATTTTTAATTAATAAACAAATTTTAGAAGAAAAAATCAAAGAATATATAATTATAAATCCGATTATGAACTATATTCTGAAACAGATAATAGTAATGAAGAAAGCAATACTATTCAAATAAATGAAGAAATATATATATGAAAAATAGGAGAACCCTCTAGAAGAAAACGATCACATGACGCACCACATCATAACACGTCACGTCAACATTTTAATGAATACGGAGATCAACACTATCAACCTAAAGAAGAAGACCCATACGATGACATCTACACAAATGATAAAGATTATTTTAAAGCCAAATATTCTAAAAATGACCCATACATATTTAATATAGATAAAATTATGATCTTAGAACTAAAACAATATATCTCACCATGAATACAATTAGTAAGAGGATTAAAAAATATATATGCCTATATGGCAATCCAACAATTATTAGAAATGATAACTTCAAAATTTGAAGATTCCGCTTCAATGGTTTTAAAATCTTTAGAAAACTTTCCTCAGTTCCAAAAAATAAAAGAAGAAAACAATAAAGATGATGCTATAATTTTTTTAAGAAAATTTTTATTAGAATTCTTTGCTAGCGGATCTGTAGATAACAGTGAAGATATTGAACAAATAAAAACAATCCCATCCCGTATGCAAATAAGAAATATATGCTTTATAGAAGAATTTTCACAAAAATACATAAATATGTTTGAAAACTACCAGTTTCGCAATATGACCATTGGACTCAAATATATTTTAATAAATTATCTAACTCTTGGGATGAAAAATGTAAAAGGGAATATACTAAATTTATTGACAAAACTTTAACTAAAGATATCCAATATTTAAAATTTGATACATTACCATTAAAAGTCAAATGTGCTATGAACTTGTTCATGAATTTTTGTAAAGAACAAAAAATACATAAATCATTCTATAAACATAAAAATAAAGCAAAACATACTAAATGTTGTATGAATATACTTCCAACTTATAAATTTGGTATACTTCCTCCTCGCAACAAATATAGTAGATACAAACATAAATCTAAATATAGAAATTACCACTACAGAAAATATTGGAAATCAAAATATAGAAAATATTGGACTAATCAAAAATTTAATATATGATACAAACCAAAATAAATCTATAAACATAATAAATATTTTAAAAGAAAATAAGATTTTAAAAAGAAACCATGTAAATATTTTAAATGTGGTGAAGAAGGACATTATGCTAATAATTGTAAAAAAAGAAATAAAAATATTAAAAAAATAATAATTTAGAATAATAGAAGATTATTATGATATTTTATTAGGAAAAAATTTATCTAGTCTATCTGATATTGATTATGATATATCCTCTATTGAAGATATAGATAATCTAATAATAAAAATAGAAAGTGAGTCTGATAATACTAACTCAAATTCTCTAACAACTTCAGAATCTGACGACAAATGAAAAGGAAAATGAAGAAAATATAGACTATATATTAATGTTGAAGGAAATAGTGATGAAGAAAATATAGAAAAAATTGTTAATACAATGATAAATGAACATAATGAATAATTTATATTTGATAATAATTTATATCAAAAAATAATTAAACTTAAAAATAATATCAAAAGTAAAGATATATATAAAGAAAAATTTAGCCTACAATTAACAAAAAAAATAATACATTTTATAGAATATTTTGAAGGTAATTCTGATAGCTCTGAAGAACCAACATCAATAACTAGATTACAAATCATCACAAAAGATAAAATTAAAGAAATATTAAAAAAGATTAAAAATAGCTATAAATTAAAATATCTACACTTACGATGTATACAAATTACAATAAAAGCTAATTTTAGAGCAGGACTTGATTCAACTATAATATTAATAATTTCTGATAACAGGTTAATAACTACAGAATAATCCCTTATGGGAATAATATAATCTAATCTTTTATATCAAGTAATAAATTTTAAAATATTCCCTAATTTCTCTATAAGTTTAAAAGACAAAAATTTAGACCAAAGTCTAATGATATTTTATAAATTACAAAATATTTCTATGTTAAAAGAAAGTAAACTTTTAACCTTTACCTGGAGATTACTATGACACTTCTTTGAAACTAATAATATAGAAATCCGACTTATACCTTCGGATATTAGATTAGATGATTTACATAATCAGTACTCAGAAATTATATATCCTAGATAATTAACAAATAAAGACATAAAACTTCCTACCGAATGGAATATAAACTTGGAAGAAATTAAAAAAATTACATTTTAGAAAAATCTTCAATAAAATAACTACAAATAAATGAAGATTATCCATAGGATATAATAGATCATTAAATAAAACTGATTCTATGAATATTTCATCTAAAAAAATACAAATAAAAGATCTAAATCAAGAAAATATTGATTTACCTAACACCAGCCTAACAACAGATAATTCAAAAATTAGATTTAAGTATAATATAAGTATTAGTTAATTTTAAAGACAAAACTATAACACTAAAAGCATTAATAGATACAGAAGCTTCATTATCACATATAAAATCTGGATTAATTGAAAATAATATATCAAAAGCTGAAACAAAAAGATATTATACATTTGATAAGAAAATCCACGAACTTATATATAAAGCAAATATAGACAATATAATGGTTATAGATATATATGATGAATTATATAACTTAGAATTCGAAACTATTTATAGTGATGAAATAAGTACTTTTGATATATTAATAAGACAAGATATACTAAAAGAATATTACCCTTTACAAATAAATCATGAAACAATACAGTTAAAAATTCAAGGGCAAATAGTAAATATTAAAAGATCTAAAGAATGCAATCTACATACCATTAATGCTTTAACTAATGATAAAACTCAAAACAATCATAAAAAATTATACTTTCATAAGATAGAAAAAGATGCTAAATACCCCACTGAGATTGAAATAGATTACAAATTTTATTCTTTTAAAGACATTTTATTAGAACATAATATTTTCGCTAAAATAAGAATAAGAATTAGTGCTAAAATATGCACAGGATATTACGGACTCATAAAAGGAAAAAAATAGATGAATATTTAATAACGATATGACCATAATAGAAGGAATAATAAGATCAGATTATGAAGGCGAAATAAAAACTGTCATAAGAAATAATGAATAAAATACAATGATTAGAATAAGAAAAAAACTATAAATTATTCGATTTAATAATATTTCATATTACAAAACTTGAAAATAAATCTTCATGAAATTAATCATTTAAATAAAATATGTATTAAAATAGAATTTCCCGGATATAAACCTTTTCATATATATACTATTGCAGACACAGGTGCTACTCGAAGTATAATTAATGAACAACTTTGAGTAGAAGAATTTTTAGAAAAATTATAAGAGAAAGTCTCTTTCACAGGTATAAATAGTACTATGAACACTCTAAGATATGTTAAAAATATAATATTAAATTACAAGCAAAAGATGATTATGTAGAAATAATATTTATATATATATATATTTGTAAAGACTTCTTATGTGACATGATTATAGGAATAGATATATTAAACTAATATTTACCTATTACTATTCATCAAACATATTACACGTTCACTATACAACAAAAAATAATTAAAATACCTAGAATCTTTAATCATCTAAAACTTATTAAAATAAATGATAAACCAGAAGCCTTATCACTAATTGAAAATTATAAAAATAAATATTAACACTCTTTAAAAGAATTATTTTTTGATATCCATTATTATATTTTAACAGAAGTCCAAAATTCTATAAATTAAATACTCTAAATGATAAAAAATTATAAGAGTAAAACTTTGAGTTTATTCAATTCAAGATACAGAAGATTTTAGAAAATAAATTTCAGAATTAAAATAGATAGGATTAATAGAAAACACTAATAGACCACATTCATCACTTGCCTTTATGGTAAGGAATCACGCTGAAGAAAAAGAGGTAAGGCCAGAATTGTTATGAACCATAAAAAATTAAACGATAATCTTAAATTTGACGGATTCTTCATTCCTAGTACCGAAAATATAATAAAAAATATTAGCGGAGCAAAATGGTTTAGCAAATTTGATGCTAAGTCAGGCTTTTGGCAAATAAAAATAAAAGACTAAAAATTTAAAGAATTAACAGTATTTTCTACTCTTTTTGAACACTTACAATGGCAAGTAATATCATTTGGACTAAAAAATGTACCACAAATATTCCAACAGTGGATGAATTCTATATTTTTACCATACAATCAATTTATCCTAGTATATATTGATGACATACTCATATTCTCTAATAACTATGAAGAACATATTCAACATCTTGACATAATAAAATATTTATTTATTAAATACAGAATTATTCCAAGAAAAAATAAAATAGAATTATATAAATAAAAAATTGAATATTTAGGTAGGATTATTGATCAAGGAGAAATAGCATTACAAGAACACATAATTATCAAAATTAAAAAAAATTCTGATATATTTGAAACCCTAAAACAATTACAAAACTTTTTTGGCATATTAAATCATGGAAGAAAGTATTTACCTCGATTAAGTCAACATACTAAATATCAATAAGAAAAACTAAATGAAATCAATAGAAAGTATAAAAAAGATAAAGAAAAAATAATATCAAGATGGAAAACTGATAAAATAAGAATACAATTAAATGATGATGAAAAAAGAAAGATTAAATATCTTAAAATATTAGTCAACAAAATACCAAAAATAATTAACTCTAAACCAGAAGACAAATTAATACTTTATACAGATGCTAGTAATCTTTATTGGGCAGGAGTTTTAGTAACAGATCTAAAAGAAGTCATTGGATACACCTCAGGAAAATTCGCAAAACTAGAGATAAATTACTCAACCTATGAAAAAGAATTTATAGCCATTTTAAAATCTGTTAAATATTTTAAATTTTGGCTATTACCTACTAAGTTTCACATAGCTACGGACAATAAAGGATTATATCATTATATAAAAAATAAAAAACATGACAACAATAGTCGGCGAATAAGATGATTATTACAATTAGATCAATATTGTTATGAAATCTCTTTTAGCTCTGGATTTACTAATATTTTAGCTAATTTTTTTTTTCAGAGAAAATATATAATAGCGGCATATACAAAATAATGGCCAATATATGGAAAGGCAAAGTACTGGCTCACACTCCTTCTTCAAGGGTATATAATATTCCTTCTTCCAGAATATATCAGAAAGATATAATATTCAGAGAAGGAAAAATTAATATTGACTTCCTCGACAGATATAATCAAAATACAATATCAGCACTGGTGAAAATCTCCAGTAACTATAAGTCCGATATTCCGATGTCTTCCAAGACATTCAGTATGATAAATGATCTCTAGAAAATAATAGGAGAGTTACAACATAACCCTTCCCTAATATATATGCTTCATGAAATAGTATTATATATATATAATATGGAGGCCTCTCTTCATAATATATCCCAAAAGCTTCAGAAGGAAGAAGATTTCTCCAAATATCTTCTTCAATGTTGTGAAGAATACCAGCCTGAACAATATAGCGATATTTATCCTATATTAGAAGTCATATATAAGTACAAAAATATAAACTCAAGGGCCAAGAGGAAGGAATGCTTCAAAAGGGTAATGATAATACTACCAAAAGATCTTCAGACGAGAATCATTGATAATATATATAAAGATAAAGCTCTTCCGTACTTATTAAAGGAACAAGTAATCACACTAATGGATGGAAGGCAGAGACGGTTTGTAGCTTTTGAAACAGATATGGAAAGACTGATAGAACTTGAGTCGTTAGACGAATAATTATTGATATTCATCATTACGATAAATGACAGGCATTTTCTCAGATAATCAAGACCGTTATATCAGCCACTGAAATATTTGAAAGAATAATTGAATTTGAAATTATATCAACATTCGTAAAGTCACATGAGTATCTAGTATATCTGGCTTTTCAAATATGAAAAATATCCAGACAAAGGACCAGGACTACTCCACCAACAACAGACTTTGCTGGATATTTATGGGATGACGATCAGAGAAACAATCTTCAAGAACTACTATTAGTTCATCAACATCGCCACCAATACCAATGTCTAAGTAACAGACGCATCATGGTTTTTGACGAAGATAATCTAATAGCAATCGACAATGACCATAATGATGCTAAATTCCACTTTTCTTGGGGCCCTCAGACAGAACACTTATTAAACGATATTCCAATCCCTATCCGTCCTTCACCAGAACCAGTATGGACCGACACATAAAAAGGGTGGTGAGTCATAGTCTAAGTCACATCAAAATAGTTCTCAAAATTACCAACTCAGCATAGCACGTAGTGCAGCAACTGTAGCAATACTGTAGCAGTGCGGACAACTGTAGCAGTGCGGATACTGTAGCCATGATAATATTGTTCCTGTAGCAGTGCAAATACTATAATCATGATAATACTGTTCTTGTACGTTTTTTTTGCCTATAAAAGGATGACCCCCGACTTGTCGAAGGGCATCCGAAGAAAAACAAAGCATCATCCATCTCCTCTCCATCCAGTCCGGTCCTCTGTTGTTCCTCTCCCCCTCTCTCTCTCTCTCTATAGAGGAGGCGAATTGCCCACCTCCCCTCTCCCCCCCCCCCTCTCTCTAAGTCTCTTACTTCAACAATGGATTAGGGAGAGGGGTGTAAGCCACCTGAACCTTCTCTCTCTTTCTCACTCTCATGTTCACGCACACCAGCTCCTGCAGGGAAGTAAGGGGACGGGTCACCCGTCTCCTTCCTCCCCCTCCCCTCTCTCTCTCCCCCTCCTCTCCCTCTCCCCTTCTCATCTGCCCTCACTCTCTCTTCTCCATGTATCACTAGCGAACGGGAGCCAGCAATAGAGAGAGAAGGCGAACAGGAGTAAAGTTCACCCCTTATCCACTCTCTCTCTCTCTCTGTTTTGGCGATCATACATGCTATCAGTGTATTTTGGCAACCAACTATTTCTAGGCAGAAAAGTGAAGAAGAGGGGAGAGAATGTGGGGGGAATGAAAAGTAAAACTAAAAAATTGTTAATAATAACTGTGGGGGATCTCGTTTATAAAATTAGGTAAAACTGTAAGATTTTATAAAAATAAAATATTCCTCGAAAGAGAGAGTGGGGGGTAGGTCAGGATAAATTAGAATTTTTAAAATTTTAAAATAAATATTTCATAGAAGTCGATGAAAATTATTAAATTGGACCAATTATATAATAATCATAATTTACAATAACTTTTATTATTGTAAAAATTTTAAAATAAAGAATATTTCTGTAAATTTTTAAAAATTATAAATAAATAGTAATTATGAGTTAAATATAATGAATTTTCAGTAATTATCTTTTTATTTTTGTTATATTAAATAATTATCCAATTATTAGTACTAACGGCAGTTCACCGCCATTTATCCGCATAAAGAATGTATTCGAGAGTTTTCATGCGGACGGCGGAACTAAAATTACAAAAATTCCTCAAAAACCATGGGTTATAGATCACGGTTTTTGACGGTCGCATGATTATTACTACGCGGAGGGCCGCATAACTATTTTCCAAGCAAATTATATGCGGCATGCGCAATTGGTGCAAGATTTTTTAATAATATTAGTAGTTAAAAGAAACATCAAATTAAAAAAAAATGTTAAAAGAATTTAAATTCAATATGTAGCCATTTAATCGAATTTAAATGCATCCAAAATTTATATTTCTGATTAAAATATCAAAATTCTGAACTACTGTTTGAAACTATAACTAAAGTTCCATTTTGAGAAAAAATATTTAAAACTAAAATAAATTATTGCAACATTTTCAAGAAGATTTTCTCTATTAACTCATGAGAAATAATCAAAATATTCTTAAAATATCTCTTTTATCTCTCCTGCGCTTCTGTCTATGCAATTTCATGCAATGTAAAATCGATGTTAAAGGAATGATTATTGTGTTTAGCCGACCGAATATTCAAACGGCCAATAAGGGGCATCACATTAGTAGTGAAGCCACCCACTCTGGCGTGGTTGAGTCATTCGGTCAGCCGAATATACTAAAATTTCATAATAAAGGAATGGGTAGCACCATCCACTTTGAAATTTTACTTTTGGAGAAGAGAGAAAGAGAGAGGGGGGTAGGTCAGCATAAAATTAGATTTTTTAAAATTTTAAAATAAATATTTTGTAGAAGTCGATGAAAATTATTAAATTGGACCAATTATATAATAATCATAATTTACAATAACTTTTATTATTGAAAAAATTTTAAAATAAAGAATATTTCTGTAAATTTTTAAAAATTATAAATAAATAGTAATTATGAGTTAAATATAATGAATTTTCAGTAATTATCTTTTTATTTTTGTTATATTAAATAATTATCCAATTATTAGTACTAACGGCAGTTCACCGCCATTTATCCGCATAAAGAATGTATTCGAGAGTTTTCATGCGGACGGCGGAACTAAAATTACAAAAATTCCTCAAAAACCATGGGTATAGATCACGGTTTTTGACGGTCGCATGATTATTACTACGCGGAGGGCCGCATAACTATTTTCCAAGCAAATTATATGCGGCATGCGCAATTGGTGCAAGATTTTTTAATAATATTAGTAGTTAAAAGAAACATTAAATTAAAAAAAAATGTTAAAAGAATTTAAATTCAACTTGTAGCCATTTAATCGAATTTAAATGCATCCAAAATTTATATTTCTGATTAAAATATCAAAATTCTGAACCACTGTTTGAAACTATAACTAAAGTTCCATTTTGAGAAAAAATATTTAAAACTAAAATAAATTATTGCAAGATTTTTAAGAAAATTTTTTCTATTAACTCATAAGAAATAATCAAAATATTCTTAAAATATCTCTTTTATCTCTCCTGCACTTCTGTCCATGCAGTGTAAAATCGATATTAAAGGAACAATTATTATGTTTAGCCGACCAAATATTCAAACGACCAATAAGGAGCATCACATTAGTAGTGAGGCCACCCACTCTGGCGTGATTGAGTCATTCAGTCGGTCGAATACACTAAAATTTCATAATAAAGGGATGGGTAGCATCATCCATTTCGAAATTTTACTTTTGGAGAAGAGAGAAGGAGAGAGAGGGGGCTAGGTCAGGATAAAATTAGAATTTTTAAAATTTTAAAATAAATATTTCATAGAAGTCGATGAAAATTATTAAATTAGACCAATTATATAATAATTATAATTTACAGTAACTTTTATTATTATAAAAATTTTAAAAAAAAAATATTTCTGTAAATTTTTAAAAATTATAAATAAATAGTAATTATGAGTTAAATATAATGAATTTTGAGTAATTATCTTTTTATTTTTGTTATATTAAATAATTATCCAATTATTAGTACTAACGGCAGTTCATTACCATTTATCCGCATAAAGAATGTATTCGAGAGTTTTCATGCGGACGGCGGAACTAAAATTACAAAAATTCCTCCAAAACCATGGGTTATAGATCAGGTCGCATGAGTATTACTACGCGGAGGGCCGCATAACTATTTTCCAAGCAAATTATATGCGGCATGCGCAATTTGGTGCAAGATTTTTTAATAATATTAGTAGTTAAAAGAAACATCAAATTAAAAAAAAAAATGTTAAAAGAATTTAAATTCAACTTGTTGCCATTTAATCGAATTTAAATGCATCCAAAATTTATATTTCTGATTAAAATATCAAAATTCTGAACCACTGTTTGAAACTATAACTAAACTTCCATCTTGAGAAAAAATATTTATAACTAGAATAAATTATTGCAAGGTTTTTAAGAAGATTTTTCCTATTAACTCATGAGAAATAATCAAAATATTCTTAAAATATCTATTTTTTCTCTCCCGCATATCAAAATGTGGAGGATGCATCTCCTGAAAGAGTTCAACAACTTGATCTATACGTGGTTCTTCTGGCTCCTGGATTACTCATGGTCATGGCGGCGACATTGACACTGAAAGATTTTGCATATTATATAGTTGCTCTATGCGACCAATGAGAGTAGTGAGTGCTTGTGCAACCTGAATACTAGTATCAATAGGCTGGCCTTTAGGAGTAGCCTGTCAGGCTGGTCTTGAGGTGTAGTTTGCCTTTGACCATCAGAGCCACTACTCTCAGATTGATTTCCAGCCATCAATCTCCTTGCATGAAAAGAATATTAAGAATAAACTCAAAATAAACAATAGGAGGGACAGTGTATATGTGTGTAGCCCACCCTTTTCTATCTCAAATTTGCCTCACCATTGAATAAGTGGAGAACCTAAGCTCTAATACTACTTTGTCACGTCCCTCCTCCCTAATCTGTCTTACACTAGATAAGGGTGAAGGTGTGACGAAAAAACACAAAGAAAGTACGTGAACAATTATAACCTTAAATAAATAAATACTGAAGTTCACAATTACATAAATAGTCTTCTTCTAACATCACATCACAATTTTTTTAATAATAAAATACAATAGTTTAGAACAACAAAATAAAACGAGAAACAGCTAGGCCTTATCAATCTTCTTACCCTTGCTCTGTGCTTATCTGGATGATAGAGCACCTGCCAAAAAGGCATCAGTCTACTGAATCGACTGAGTAGATAAAATGACCTGTTTACAATTTTTCTCAAACTAGATAACCAATTTAGTTAATTTGAAAACTAAAGGATCCTAATCACATAGGGCTAAATTATAGGGACCTAATTGTTATTAACCCTTAAATATAAGCTTTCTATAATGTTGCATCTGGATCTACGCGCCATCTAAAACCGTCCACGTGGAAGCTTACGTGGCATCAACTGCAGGAGCTCTCGGCGCCGAACATGAGTCATCATCCCGAACAGCAGACGCCGAAGAGCATGTGGTGAAAAGCAGGGACCAGAACTGACCGGTGCCTAAACATGGAAGACCATACTGTTTTTGAAAAGGTATAAGCTTTCCCACCGTCAGATCGTACCATTCGTACATCGTACAGCGAAGGCCAGGGAGTGGCCCCCCCTCTCTCTCTCTGTAGGCATTAATGGGCCTTCACTAGAACTGTAGACCATTCGGCTGAAATGACTGGACAGAGTAGACCAGGGTATATATATCTCATTGTAACAGCCTTCAAAGGGGGCTAAACTCAAGAAACCCTTTGAGCATACTGTAACCCAAAAGAAAAGAGTGATTCTAGTGATTCTTAAAGCCTCCTCGAAAGGAGCCGTGATTTTTCCGCCTAGCCGATTTTTCACGAAAAAAGTCTTGATTGTTTCTCGTCATAATAATTTGGTGCCCTCACGCAGGATCAGACTTGATCCCTCCAAATACCCATGGAAGACACTCATGGCGAAAATATTTCGCCACCAGGTGAACAACAGGCAGCACGCCCACCCCTGGACGATCCTGCCAGAAACGACCGACAGTATGAATATCAAATCGTTCTTGATTATGACATAATGACATTGTCTAACTAATAGATAAAAACTATAGCCAAAAAAGTCTATAAAGTGATGAAATAAAATGGAGTTATCGAAGCAAAGAGATGATTAACTTTCGTAATCAAGAACTAATAACAAAGGGCATGCTAACTTCTTATCTATAAAAGCTTACAAATTGAAAATCTACTTGTATATTTACAATCAATTTAAAAAATTAGACAAAACAATCAAAAGAAAAAGAAAGAAATAACATGATATTGGCTGAGATCTTTACTATGTGGTATAGTCCTAAAATAAAAGAAAAATTAAAATAAGAAAAAACATTAGATTTTGTAGGATATGTGAATAAAAGGTATGATTTCAAAAGAAGATATGTCTTACCATCAATTAAGATAAGAGTTTAAATCATCAATAGAAATCAGGAGTGATTCTCCAGCAAGATGCTCAAAACCCGTGACAAATGGAGTTGAAGGGAGTTGATCCATCAACTCAAAGAAAGTTGATGGCGATGGATCAAGAGGTGATGGCAGCGGTAGTTGGAGCTCATCAAATGACTCAAAAGTCATGTCTTGGACATTTGTGCTTACTGGTGTAGTTCTTTTTTCCTGATATTGTAGAAAATAATCTACAGAGTAAAAGAAAACCAAATCATATTAGGATTTGTATTTAGAGAATCGATGATCTAAGGGATAATTGATAAGATTTGATAGTTGCACTCATCAGAGCCATCCGAACCTATAACATTGTTGGTCTGCCGCTGCCGCTCTGATCGCCTGGTTCCGCTAACCCACTGTGGGCGCCACATATTGTAACATCTCATGATCTCATTATAGAGGTATTGTCCGCTTTGACTTTAAGGACCGGGGCAGCGCACGAGCGGAGTCGGCGACAGAGACCGAGCTGCTCTGTTTGGGGAATTAAGGCTGGGAAATTACTTGCAGGGGCTTGGATTTTTAATTGAGCTGAAATCGTGGTTCAAAGGCGAGAAAAGTTGGGGAAATACCTTAAATTTCTTTAAGGTATTTAGGGATTTTCACCCAAAGCCACAACCTTTCCCTTCATCGGGATATAACACACAATATTCAAACTCTAAATAATTTAATTTCAGGATTAAAACAAACAGTACTAGTTCTTGCCCTTATATAGGCGATTACAGTCGAAATTCAAATTTGCAGAAATAAATGCTGAAATAAAACTGATTACAATATGCCAAATGCAAATATCAAAAAATAGAAGGAAATAAACGAGATCAGCCCAAAATTTAGAATATTCCCATTCAAATTAATAATTTGATTTAAATGGGGATTTTCAATCCACTGATCAGCCACCAATCGTGCCTGCTCCCAAATCTGCCTATATCAATCCTCCATCCAGATCGACGCCACGTGGTGAGATCTCGGACGTCGAGTGTAGACCCTACCTGGGATAAATTGGCGGTCCGATGTCGTCGTGTCCCCACCAACTCTCCCTGGGTGAGAAGAACTCGACCCCGTCGAGTAAGGGTCAACTCCGCTGCAGTACTTCTCAAGCAAATCCGGATCAAGCTGCTGTAGCTCATCTCTAGTGATCCAAGAATCTTCTGATGATGGCAAACCTTTCCACCTGACCAAATATCTCTGATATCCGCGATTTCTAGTCGAGATTATCTGATCATCAAGAATCTGCTCAATTTGCTCTTTTTTGTGAAAAGTTGGGAAAGTGGACACTAAGGGGTAGGTTCTCTCTCAATGAGAGAAGAAGGCTCAAATGGATCACTGTGTATTGCTGTTGGTTTTTTGTAAGCCACTAGATCTGAAATGTTAAATGTAGTACATCATTTTGGAGTTATTTACACGACGGTGAGCTCGGGGCCGACTAGTGAGTACCCAGACTACCTCGTCCACGATGGTTACCTCTTTCGCGATCATCGCTTATGTTTGCCCCAAACTTCTGTGAGAGATTTTATGATTTGGGAACTTCATGTTTGTGATCTCGCCGGTCACTTTGGGCGAAATAAGACCATCGAAGCAGTTAAGAGTCAATTTTATTGGCCAAGTCTAAAGAAAGATGTAGCTCGGATCGTTGCCCAGTGTCGGACTTGTGCTGTTGCAAAACAACAAAAGCAGAACACCAGGTTATATACACCCTTACCTATTCCTGATAGACCTTGGCAGGATCTGAGTATTGACTTCGTTCTAGGTCTGCCTCGAACGGTTGACCGGCACGACTCAATCTGTGTTGTCGTGGACAGGTTTTCTAAAATGGCGCATTTTCTTCCCTGTTCGAAGACCTCTGACGCTTCCAAGATAGCCCGCCTCTTCTTTGATGGGGTTGTTTGCTTGCATGGGTTGCCTAAAAGTATGGTTTCGGATAGGGACGTAAAATTTACAAGCTATTTTTGGAAGGCTCTGTGGCATCTCTTAGGAACTAAGTTAAAATTCTCAAATCGCTTATCATCCTCATACTGATGGCCAGACCGAGGTGGTCAATAGGAGTCTAGGAAACCTTCTTAGATGTCTGGTAGGAGAAAATAGTAAGAATTGAGATCTGATCATACTTAGGGCTGAGTTTGCATATAATAATTCTGTCAATAGGTCCATAGGTATGAGTCTATTTGAGGTCGTTTATGGTTATAAGCCTAGGACCCCAACTGACCTTATTCCCTTACCACTGCACCATAGAGTTTCCGAGTCTGCACAATCATTTGTCGAGTATATTAGGCATTTGCATCAAGAGATCAGTACAGAATAAGTCTCAACAATGAGGCTTATAAAAAATTAGCGGATGCTCATAAAAGAAATATAGAAATTTTCTGAAGGTGATTATGTGATGATTCGGGTTAGACCTGAGTGATTCCCTTCAAGGGTCGTTAAGAAGTTACAAGCTCGTGGGGCAGGTCCATTTAAAATATTAAAAAAGCTTGGATCAAATGCATATGTGGTTGATTTACCATCAGATTTTGGGATCAGTACTACATTTAACATTTCAGAACTGGTGGCTTACAAAGAACCAACAGCAATACCCAGTGATCCATTTGAGCCTTCTTCTCCCATTGAGAGAGAACCTACCCCTTAGTGTCCACTTTCCCAACTTTCCACAAAAAAGAGCAAATTGAGCAGATTCTTGATGATCAGATAATCTCGACTAGAAATCGCGGATATCAGAGATATTTGATCAGGTGGAAAGGTTTATCATCATCAGAAGATTCTTGGATCACTAGAGATGAGCTACAGCAGCTTGATCCGGATTTGCTTGAGAGGTACTGCAGCGGAGTTGACCCTTACTCGACGGGGTCGAGTTCTTCGCACCCAGGGAGAGTTGGTGGGGACACGACGACATCGGACCGCCGATTTATCCCAGGCAAGGTCTACACTCGATGTCCGAGATCTCACCACGTGGCGTCGAACTGGATGGAGGATTGATATAGGCAGATTTGGCAGCAGGCACGATTGGTGGCTGATTAGTGGATTGAAAATCCCCATTTAAATCAAATTATTGATTTGAATGGGAATATTCTAAATTTTGGGCTGATCTCGTTTATTTCCTTCTATTTTTCGATATTTGCATTTGACATGTTGTAATCAGTTTTATTTCAGCATTTATTTCTGCAAATTTAAATTTCGACTGTAATCGCCTATATAAGTGCAAGAACTAGTACTGTTTGTTTTAATCCTGAAATGAAATTATTTTGAGTTTGAATATTGTGTTATATCCCCGTGAAGGAAAAAGTTGGGGCCTTAGGTGAAAATCCCTAAATACCATAAAGAAATTTAAGGTATTTCCCCAACTTTTCTCGCCTTTGAACCACGATTTCAGCTCAATCAAAAATTCAGGCCCCTGCAAGTAATTTTCCAACCCTAATTCCCCAAACAGAGCCGCTCGGTCTCTGTTGCCGACTCCGCGAGCGCTGCCCCGGTCCTTTGCAGGAC
>JAEMOT010001386.1:169911-207966 GCA_019297695.1 Apostasia ramifera | reverse complement strand
GTAGTGGTGTCTGTTATGGGGACTGTTTGATTTGCTCACCTGTGTGACCTGGACATTACTGTGTGAACTAAATTGCTGCTGGGTAATATTTTATTGTAGAATACCCTTTACTGCGTACCCTGGCTCTGATCTGTTGAGATATAGTTGCCCAATATTATTTGATAAATTTATTAGATATCATTTGAACTTGTTTCTAGGTATTTTAAATTGATCTATTTCTCGTACTTGTAATTTCTTAGTTATCACATAGTTATCAGTAGAGATATTCTTGAACCAGTTTATGACTAAACCGCTATAATTATTTACTGATCTCTAATTAGAATTGCATCACACATATTGTCCCGTATCAATTTTGTTTCTGCTGGTTGAATTTTGGAGTGCACAGCCAACTTAGGTTCATGATCGTCTCCACTTTGCTAGGAGATTAACAAAGAGTTTAACATCTGCTAATTTTATATCTCCTGCTCCAAAGGGTCAGCAAATGATGGGTCTGAACGGAGCTGATCTAGAATCTCTTGGAATGATGATGATGTTGACTCATTTGATGCATTGTCGTTGGAGGTTCTTCGAGCCCCTTCCAATTTTGAAATTGATAATATGAGAGGATGTCAGAGGATAATGAAACATAGAATGCAAAATAATGTGTGATACCTCTGTTTTATCTGGAATTGTTGAAATCGGTAATGGAGAAGCTGTGATCTCGTCTATAGAAAAAGTATGGTTGAGTTGGCTCAATGCAGCAGGTGGCATCTCCCCCTCCATTGGAATTGCTCAAAGTAGGGTTGAGTTGTATCGATGGCTCCTTGCTCAAAGGCCAGTTTGCCGCTCTATCCTTCGGAAATTCAATCTCAAATGCTGAACCAAACGGAGTTGTCTCCCTTTACATCAGTGGCGATCAATACGATCCAAGCTTCACTTGAGATGCCACAGGCTCATCCACCACCATCTTGGGACCCGCACAAGCAAGATGACTTGTCAATCTTCTTTGACACATTCGATGAGTTCTTTTCTCCAAATTCAATACTAGTCGATTCCAATGATTTTGTGCAAGGAGCCATCGATATATACAACACAGACTTGAGCTCTACAAACCATGGTGAGCAGTTATTTAATATTTCTTGAAATTACTGTCAATATAAATTTTGTGATACTTGTTCCTAATGTTTTACTTCCTGTAGCAACTCCAATGTAGGGGGAGATGCCACCTGCTGCATTGAGCCAACTCAACCCTACTTTTTCTATAGACGAGATCACAGCTTCTACATTACCGGTTTCAGCAATTCCTGATGAAACTGGGGTATCACACATTATTTTGCATTTCATGTTTCTATTATCCTCTGACATCCTTTCACATTATCAATTTCAAAATTTGAAGGGGCTCGAAGAACCTCCAACGATGATGCCACCAAATGAATCAACATCATCATCATTACAAGAGATTCTAGATCAGCTCCGTTCAGACCCATCATTTGCTGACCCTTTGGAGCAGGAGATAAACAATAAGCTGATGTTGAACTCTTTACTAATCTCCTGGCAAAGTGGAGACGATGATGAACCTAAGTTGGCTGTGCACTCAAAAATTCAATCAGCAGAAACAAAATCAACAACGTCATAGGTTCAGATGGCTCTAGTGAGTGCAACTATCAGATTTTATCACTTATCCCTTAGATCATCGATTTTCTAAATACAAATCCTAATGTGATTTGGTTTTCTTTTGCTCTGTAGATTGTTTTCTACAAGATCGGGAGAAAAGAACTATAGCAGCAAGCGCGAATGTCCAAGACATGACTTTTGAGTCATTTGATGAGCTCCAACTATCACTGTCATGACCTCTTGATCCATCTCCACCAACTTTCTTTGAGGTGATTGATCAACTCCCTTCAACTTCATTTGTCATGCTAGAGAATCACTCCCCATTTTTACTGATAATTTAAACTTTTATCTTAATTAATGGTAAGACATCTTTTTTTGAAATCATACCTTTTATTCACATATCCTACAAAATCTAATATTTTCTTTTTAAATTTTTCTCTGATTTTAGGACTATGCCACATAGTAAAGATCTCGGCCTATATCAGGTTGTTTCTTTCTTTTTCTTTTGATTGTTTTGTCTATTTTTTTGAATTGATTGATTGTAAATATACAAGTAGATTTTCAATTTGTAAGATTTTATAGATAAGAAGTTAGCATGCCCTTTGTTATTAGTTTTTGATTACAAAAGTTAATCATCTCTTTGCTTCGATAACTCCATTTTATTTCATCATTTTAGAGATCTTTTTGGCTATAGTTTTCATCTACTAGTTAGACATTGTCTTTATTCATAATCAAGAATGATTTGCTATTCATATTCTTTACTTTTTCATTCAAGATAACTCTAGAGTGTTTTTTCATTTTTATTATAAAGGGAATTTGTTGGAACTTCAATTTGAAAGTTATCCTTTTCCCCCACAAAAAAAGAAAAAAAAGGTGTGGAATTTGTTGGAACTTTAATTTGAAAGTTATCCTTCCACCCAAAACAAAAAGAAAAAAATACAAAAAGGAAAAAAATGCGGGTGAAATTTGTTGGAACTTTAATCGGAAAGTTATCCTTTTCCCTCCTAAAAGAAGAAAAAATGGGTGTGGAATTTGTTGGAACTTTGTTGGAAGTTATCCTTTTCCCCGTAACAAAATAAAACAACCTTTTGTTATCTTTCTGACAATGTTGAAGAATATGTTTGTTGATACCTTTTTAATTTTGACATATGATCATTGACACTTTAGATGAATCTATTTGCTAGCCATGAAGCTTCTCTTCACACACTCTTAAGAGTTGTTTGAAGCATTTTTTTAGTTAACTTTCAATAATTCGGACAAAAATAACAATAGCCTGTATAAACTCTTATCTATATAACTTATAATATATAGTTTCTAAAAATATGTTTATGAAATAATTTTAAATTTCTTCATTTATTATCATTACTAAAAAGGTGACATTGATGTTAAATATTTTGAATGTTGTAGGTACAACTATAATTGCTCAAGTCAAAGCCATCAAGAGGAGAAAACACAAGCCATGAAGCTTCTCTTCACACACTTAGAGTTGTTTGAAGTATTTTTTAACTTAACCTTCAGCAATTCAGACCAAAATAACAATGGCATGTCTAAACCCTTATCTTTATAACTTACAACATGTTTATGATACCATTTAGAATTTTTTTATTTACGCTTACAAACACGGTCGCCACCCTTACCCAAACGATGAACACCTTCCTCGCCAACCTATCGACCCTCCTCCAGCAGCAGAGACCTCTTCCTCTAGCTCTACCCCTCGAAGGCCCGCTTCCACAGGCGGGCGCGGAGCGCGTCGAACTGCCCACTGAGGAGACAAGCACCCACGCTGCCGCCGAAAGTCGGCCCGAGGTGTATCCTCCGGCTCCCCCGGTGGATATAATATTCTCGCCTACCATAATGGCGGCACCGGCACCGCGCACCTACAAGGCTCCTCGGGTCGGCGACTACGACGGCCTCACCGACCCGGCCCAGCACGTGAAGCGCTTCGAGAACGCCCTGGCAACGAACGACCCTGTCTCAGACGCCTACAAGTGTCGTCTGTTCAGGAACACACTGACGGGCCTCGCGTTGGATTGGCTCGACGAAATCCCCCAGGGCTCCATCCAAAGTTTCTTGCAGTTCTCCGAGCAGTTCCAGACCAGATTCAGAACCTCAAGGACCACCTCCCGAACAATCCATGAGCTGTGGCAGATACGACAGGCTCCCGACGAATCGCTACGCAACTACGTGGACAGATTCTCGAAGATGAACGCCGAGACGAAAGACACTACAGACGACAGATCGACCAAGATCTTCGTCCACAGCATTTTGCCCGGGGAGTTGTACGACTCTTTCGTCGACGACATGCTAAAGACGCTTATGGAGGCAAGGGCCCGCGTCGAAAAACGCATCCATCTCGAGGACGCCAAGGCCCTTAAGGCGAAAGCCAAGCAGGAGGTCACTTCGCCCCAGGACAAGAAGGGCGAGACTCCGAATACGGACTCGAACACTCCCAGGAGAAGCTTTCGAGACCGAAACTTCTCACCCTCCCACGGGAAGCGCAAGTTTGATGGTGATTCCCCACGTCCGGCTACGCCGGTCTACATCATCGAAGAAATCTATTCGATCCTCAGCGATAAGGGCTTCATCAAGAGCCGCGGAGAACGCCAGCCACCGCAACCTGGCTAGGACCCCATGAAGTTCTATAAGTTCCACCAGCGTTACGGGCATCTCCTCTTCGAGTGCCGCTCTTTTCGGGCACTCGTCAATGAATACATAGAGAACGACTATCTCTCCGGCTACAAAAAGATAGAGGGGCCCCTGCCGAAGGCGTACTGGCCGCTTTTTCCGCGTGACGGCCCCCCGACGGTCAGCTCTCCGACTCCCACAGCGTCAAAAGCCGACGGCAAGAAGGTCGTCCTGTCTATCTTCAGTTACGACAGCGGTCTCAGAGCTCAAAAATACCGAGAGGTATGCACAGTCGAACTCCCCCCTCTTTTGCCTGACATCGTCTTCACCGCAGGAGACCTTGCCAGAGGAGGGATAAACCGCAACGACCCCATAGTTGTCATCGCTGAGATCGGATCTTGTGATGTCCACTGAACCCTGGTCGACACCGACAGTTCGGTCGACATACTCTATCTCCGCACCTTCAAAGAGATAGGCGTCGGCCCATGCAAGCCTCTCCCCCCATCCATGACGATCTCCAGCTTTTCCGGCGACGTTTACCGACCCACAGGATACGCCACCCAGAAGGCAGTTGAAGGAGATCGACTTCATCATCATGGATGCTCCCTCCGGCTACAACGCAATCCTAGGACGCCCTGCAATGGCGGCATTCCAAATGGTCGCGTCCACCTACCACCTGTGCGTGAAGTTCCCCACGCCGTTCGGCATCGCTACTATCAGGGGGGACAAGGCCGGCGCCAGGAAATGTTTTGAAATAAATGCGCGCCTCCACACAGACCACCTGGATCCCAGGGACCACGCCTTGCCACCAGTCAAACAAAATGACCATGTAACCGTCACCGACGGAAAAACTGTACTAATTTCTAGAGACTTTCCTGATAATGAAAAGCCTGCTCTGGCGGCCCTACTTTCTGAGTATTTTGATGTATTTGCCTGGGAACCTAGCGACATGCCAGGGATAGATAGGGCGGTAGCCAAACATCGGCTAAGCCTCAAACCAGGAGCAACTCCCGTCAGACAGAAGAAGAGGAGTTTCGGTGGCGAAAAACAACGAGCAATTCGGGAAGAGGTCGAAAATCTCCTGGCCGTCGGATTCATCAAAGAAATCACCTACCCATCATGGTTCGCAAATGTGGTGGTGGTAAAAAAGAGTTCAGGAAAATGACGGATGTGTGTGGACTTCACAGATCTAAACAAAGCCTGTCCGAAAGATTTTTATCTCTTACCGAAAATTGACAGGCTCGTCGATTCTTCGACAGGGTACTCAATGATGAGTTTCGTCGACGTCTTCTCAGGTTACCATCAGATCCGAATGACCGAAGACGACGAAAAGTATACCTAATTTATCACTGACCAAGGAACCTTCAGCTATAAGGTGATGCCTTTCGGCTTGAAGAACGCGGGTGCGACCTATCAGCGCATGATTGACACCGTGTTCAAAAAGCAGAGAGGGCAGAACATAGAAGCATACGTCGACGATGTGTTGATAAAGAGCAAGTGTGTGAGCAGCACATCAAAGATCTCAGTGAAACGCTTGACACTTGCCGAACCTACAATATCAAGCTCAACCCCCTCAAGAACATCTTCGGTTTGTCATACGGCAAATTCCTGGGGCACATGGTGTCGGCTAGAGGCATTGAGGCAAACCCTGAGAAGATTCAGGCCATACAAGAGATGAAGCCACCTCAAACGGTTCAGGACATACAGAAATTGAACGGAAGGGTCACGGCGCCAAACAGATTCATATCAAAATCTGGCGAACGCTACCTCCCTTTCTTCAAGATTCTTTGAGGCGAACACCAGACATGGAATGAGGACTGTGCGAGAGCTTTCAAGTCACTGAAAGAGTACTTGTTGTCGCCACCGCTACTCTCCGCCCCAATCCAGAACGAAGATCTCCTCCTCTATCTCAGCGCTACCGACAATTCGGTATCGGCAGTACTTGTTCGAGAAGAGGCTGGCCGACAGCACCCGATCCACTATATCAGCCACATCCTTCACGGCGCCGAAGTGAGGTATCCTCCCCTCGAAAAACTCTCTTTTGCGCTGATCTCTGCCGCCCACAGGTTACGTCATTACTTCCAAGCTCACCCTGTCAAGGTGATGACGGATCAGCCCCTCCGAAGAATACTCCACTCCCCCGAAATCTCCGGAAGGTTGCAGAAGTGGGCAGTGGAGCTCTCTGAGTTCGACATCGACTTCCTCCCAAGGACAGCCACGAAGAGCCAGGCACTAGCCGACTTCATCGCCGAACTGACAACAGTCGAACAGCCCGAAATTCCTGAAAAATCACAGCCTTGGATCCTCCACGTGGATGGGGCCTCCGGCGAGCGCATCCAAGGAATCGGCGTCGTCCTCACCAGCCCGTGGGGAGTTCGACTTCAGAGATCAGGAAAGATATACTTCCCCATTACGAACAATCAGACTGAATATGAGGCCCTCATTGTCGGGCTCAAATTCGCCAAGGGACTCGGAGCGCGACACCTCCATGTCTACAGCGACTCCAAACTAATGGTGAACCAGCTAACAGGATCCTACCAGACAAAGGACGAAGTGCTCAAGAGGTATTCCCAGCTCGCCAAAACTCTCCTCCAACATTTCACCCAGGCTTCCCTATTTCACATTCCCCGCGAGATGAATTCGCTAGCGGACGAGCTCGCCAAAGAAGAAAGCGCCGGCGGAATGAACATCCTCTTCCCCGCATTCGAAGACCCTGAGGTCTTCGACATCGATTCCATCCCCGGAAGCTGGATGGATGATATACAACATTACCTCCAAACGAGCGAGCTCCCAAACGACAGACATAAGGCTCGAAGGCTCCGAGTAAGAGCCGCCAGGTACACCATATCCCAAGGTCAATTGTTTAGGAGATGCTATTCTTCGCCCCTGGCCAAATGCATCCGCGAAGAGGACTCGAGAACCATACTCGAATAGATCCACGCCGGAGACTGCGGAACCCACGCCGCGGGGCGTAACCTCGCCCTACAAGTCCTACGCCAAGGATATTACTGGCCGAACCTCCAGAGGGACGCCAGAAAAATTCAGCCAGAAGTGCCCCCAATGCCAGATCTACTCGAACATTTCTAGGCAACCGGCAGCTCCGCTGCACCCCATAACCAGCTCTTGGCCCTTTTCGATGTGGGGCCTCGACTTCTTGGGACCATTCCCGAAGTTCGGAAAGAACCTGCGCCACGTACTGCTGGCAACGGACTACTTTTCGAAATGGGTCAAAGCGAAGGCAATGGCACAACCAACGGGCACGGGTGTCAGAAACTTCATATGGACACAGCTCGTATTCAAGTTTGGCGTCCCCCTTTCCCTAATCTGCGACAACGGAACCGCCTTCACCAGCCGAGCTGTCCGAAATCTATGCTCCAAAAACGGTATCAAACTGAGCTTCGCATCAGTTCGACACCCGCAATCGAATGGCCAGGCAAAGGCGTCGAACAAAAATTTCCTCAACACCCTAAGAAAGCGGATTGACAAGATTGGCTCATCTTGGGCAGCCGAGCTCCCGGCGGCCATCTGGGGACTCAACTGTACACCAACAGCAGCAACGAGTCAAACGCCTTTCTCGCTTATTTTCGGGGGAGAAGCTCTCATCCCAGTCGAGCTAGACATCTACTCCCCCCCGAGTCGAACACGCCAGCAACTTCGACCCACCCGCTCTTCCTGAATGGCGAAAACAAAATGAGAATGCGAGGAGACTCGAGCTTGACCTCCTCGAAGAAGACAGGGAACTAGCAGCTTTTCGACAAGCAGAACACAAACAAAAGATCGAAAAGTACTACAACAAGCACGTCCACAGGAGGCCATTCCGACAAGGCGACCTCGTCTTAAAATTAAAAAATACCGCTGGCCGAGATATGACATCAAGCAAGCTCAACTATAATTGGAAAGGCCCTTTCATCATCCGCAATGTGTTCGGCTCCAACACCTACAAACTATCAAGGCATGACGAGACTCTCCTGCCAAGGACTTGGAGCGGCAACGACATCAGGAGATTTTATTCATAAAGCACTTGTAATTCACATTGTTTTATGAAGACAAGTCTTTCGGCGACTGGGAGTCAAGGGCACTCCCCTTCTCGAAACTAACTTTAGCGCCAAGGCGACTGGCAGTCAAGAGCACCCCCCTTCTCAAAGTCCCAGGCCTAAAATCCTAACTTCAACGCCAAGGCGACTAGCAGTCAAGGGCACCCCCTTCTCGAAATCCCAGGCCTAAAATCCTAACTTCAGCGCCAAGGCGACTGACAGTCAAGGGCACCCCTCTTCTCGAAATCCCAGGCCTAAAATCCTAACTTTAGCGCCAAGGCGACTGGCAGTCAAGGGCACCCCCTTCTCGAAGTCCCAGGCCTAAAATCCTAACTTTAGCGCCAAGGCGAATGGCAGTCAAGGGCACCTCCTTCTCGAAGTCTCAGGCCTAAAATCCTAACTTTAGTGCCAAGGCGACTGGCAGTCAAGGGCACCCCCCCTTCTCGAAGTCCCAGGCCTAAAATCCTAACTTAGAGCCAAGGCGACTGGCAGTCAAGGGCACCCCCCTTCTCGAAGTCCTAGGCCTAAAACCCTAACTTCAGCGCCAAGGCGACTGGCAGTCAAGGGCACTCCCCTTCTCAAAGTCCCAGGCCTAAAATCCTAACTTAGCGCTAGACCTGGGCATTGGGCGGGTGGCCTGACGGGCTAGCCAAAGCCCGATAAATTTTAAACGGGTTTGGTCATTCATTTTGGCCCGATATCCGGGTTTGGCCCGGCCAGAGCCCGATTTGACTTAGTCAAAGCCCGTTTAAGCCCGGCCCGCGCCAAACCCGGCCCGCCCATGTTGAAAATGATGATGTTGCCATATATACTTCTTTTGATAATGTTTATATTATAATAGATATTATTAAAATTATATTTATTAGGTTCTAATTTTTTTCTTTAGTTATTGAAGAAATTAAATGAAAACATGAAGCTTACTAGAGTTCTCATTAATTTGTTTAACTATTTTAAATTAATATCCTAGAAAATATATTATTGATTTTGTAATTATCAACTTAAATAAAATTATATTAATATGTAATTATGAAAAGCATAAATAGCAATATTATAGTATGCTAGAATGTCTAGGACTTAAATTATGTTTGAATATAAATTTTAGACACTTTGGCTTCGTTTAGTTTGAGATATTTTTTGGCCTAAGAAAACATTTAACTATAAAAATCAACTTTATTATACATCTAACACAAATATGAATATTAGAATCAACTTTATTTTATATTTTATATATTTTTTAATATAAAACTAAAGTTTTTTTATATTAAACTTAAAAAATAAAATATTTTTTCTCTAATCCAAAAAAAAATTTCAAATCAAATAAAGCCCGTGGGTAGCCCGGCCCGCACATTGGGCGGGCTTGGTAATAAAAGTAGGCCCGTAAGTCAAGCTAAGCCCGACCCGAGCCCGATTTGACTTAGTCAAAGCCCGGCCCATGCCAAGCCCGGCCCGCCCATTGCCTAGGTCTACTTAGCGCCAAGGCGACTGGCAGTCAAGGGCACTCCCCTTCTCGAAGTCCCAGGCAATCAAACCAAAAGTTCACAAACAGAATCTAAAGTGCAAAAAGAAAACAGAACCGAAAACTTAGCATTACAAAAACTTTTCTTACAAAAGAAAATTTACAAATCACTATCCCTCCTAAAAATTTCGGAGTCAGAATCTACAAGATCAGCACCAGGAGTTCGCGGCACATCTTGCAAAGGATCCCGTGAGCGAAGAGGAGAAACAACTAAGGGCCCTTCTGAAGTCCCTTCTCCCTGAAAAGTTTGTTCTTCCTCCGAAGCTGAGACACCCCCGCGGCTCCCTCAGCTCCCGCCATTTCGGCCTCAGTTGGAGGGATGGCCACCTTCATATTTGAAACGAAGGCGAACATCCGCCCCATCCTCTCAGCCGACATCTTGAAGAAGGGACACTGGTATGAACGGCTCTCCGAAAGAATACACTCATTCATATCAAGCCCCTTAAGATCCTCGCGACTCACCAGTCCCCGATCAAGGAGAGCGGAGCCGAGCATGTTCACCAAACTCATTAATGAGCTCCTTAAACTCGAGAGACTGGCGGAATTCGACGACCCCTTCCTTACGGATCTGCTCAGAATGATCAAACGTCTCCTCCAAAAGCTTCTGAAGTTCGGCTTCCCGGCGGCTGGACTCCTCCAGACCTCGCATCGCCAAACGAAGATGCTTTTCGGCTAGGCGACGCTGACGCTCCGATTCCAAATACAGAAGTCCATTCTCCTTCGCCTTCCTCTCCTGAGCCATGGCTTCCTTGGTGAGTTGCTCCACTTGACGCCTCACCACGTCCAAAGTATCGGCGGCCCGAGCACCAAGTCTGGTCACCGAGTCCGGCCTCCCTTCGGGAACAACCCTTGGAGGTCCGCCCCGAACACCGTCCCCGGACTCCTCAACACTCGGACCAGCAGAATCCGGCCCTTCGGCATGTGAACCAATCCCGTCTTCACGCCTACCGCACGGCTCTTCGGGATCGTAACTGACCTGCACATCGTCGATGTATGCCAGGTCATCAGCGCCCCCCTCAAAAGCAAGAGGCACCGCCGAAGAAGTTCCCTCCGCCGACGCTCCAGATACAGCACGCCTCCTCTTCGCCGGAAGACGAGAAGGCCCCGGCCGATCGTGGGGAACCCTTTTGTTCCCTATCTGTCGAAGTCGGAACCATCCCAGTTCGAGCTCCGGTTGACCTGCAAACAACCCGAACGCAGAGTCAGCATCGCAAAAAAAAGAAAAGGGGGGAGCTGCCAAAACCCACTTGTATAAACCCTCACGTCGACTTCGAGCTCGCGCAAGTAGTCCTCTGCGTCGTGTACACATTTTCGGATTTCGTCCACTTCTCAAAAATGTGGGTCCTCAAAACCGACTCCCTCTCCCAAAAATCTCGCCTCACCCACCCTCCGTGGAACGACAAAACTCACTCCGCAGGGCTCGGCGAAGAAAAACCTCTTATACCAATCTGCAAAACCAGTGTCCCTAACCTTGAACACCTGGCAGTACCTGCCCTTCAAGACAAAACACCCATGCAGGCGAGGGTTTGCCTCCCATCGAAAAACCGCCTTGAAGATTTCGATGTCCCAAGGGATCTGCCGGCGCCACAGCTCTTTCATAAGGCAGTAGATCATAGTAACAGCGTTCGGCGGGAGCTGCATGGGGACGATCCCGAAGTGGTTGAAGATGTTCACGAACTCCGGCTGAAAGGGAAGAAACAGCCCGCCGCGCAGGTGGTGGAGACATACTGCTATCTTCCCTTTCGGCAAGGTCATGAACCTCGCTCCCTCTGACGGATACTCCAACCAAACATCTGGGTCCCTCCTCCACACCTGCAGCACCTCCGTCTCGAAAGTGTGTGGAGGGAGGACACAGAGCTCACCTCGAAGAGCATGGTAGTCGCTCCACATGTCCTTCGCTCTGCTGCGCGATTTCTTAACCATCTTGAAACATCGGGAAAATGAGTGGCAAGGACCCCCGGTCGGCCCGTCGCCCTTCTTATAATTCTGAAACCCGACGGTTCCAATCCCCGAGGGCAACCTCTACTACCTAAATCCTAAGTTCAAAAACAGCCTGGCGCACGAACCTCATCTCATTTTTCCCAGCAGTCATATCAAAAAAACAAACAATAAAATAAACAAAGCACATATCTCGAACATTTCCATTAAAATATTTCTTTTACATTTGGTCACAAAAAAAAAGAAGAAGAGAAAAAGAGAAAATGATTTCTCGGCTGTCTACGGAGAGAGTCCGAACTCCGATTCTGCAAGCAGACCCCGAACCGCCCGCGCAAACTCTTTTCGGCGGCAGTTCTCCTCCTCCAGCTCTTCGACTCGGGACATCAGCGCGACCCTCTCCTTCTTCAGCTCATCAATTTCGGCGACCGCCGTCTCCAAATCGCCCTCGAAGCCAGCACACTTCGACTCTAGGTCCATGATCGTCTTCTCTGCCTCAGATGGCTCCAGTCTCCAAAGAAGAGAAAGAGCTTCCTCCATCTTCTGCTCAAGGGCTGCCGCTTGACCCCTGCTAGCTAACCGCTTTTCGACCTGGTCAAGGTGCGAACAAATGCTGCGCGCAAAGTATTACGCGCTCGAACTGCCGGAGCCAGGCCCTCTCTGACCGCCCCCTGACGAAGTCTCCGGACCAACAGAAAGGCCCGAAGGGGAAGAAACGGGGGTCAAGGTACTTCGCTCACGCAGCGGCGCATCCTGGACCCCCGTGGACAGAACGGATGGTTGATTCTCCGCGCCCTCCTTTCTTGGCTGCACTTCGTCGTCAGCCACCATGATGGCATTCTCCACCGGAGGAGCCGCTCGAGTATCGCCTTGAAAAGATCTAGATGCCGCACGCGCGCCCTCCCCCGCGCTGGAAAGACGGATTCTCGGTTTCTTCGGCGCCTCCTCACGAACAGACAGGCGTCTTACACTAGCCTGATCCAATTTAGCAGGACCTCCAGTCTCAGGAATTTCTTCCCGAAGACTCCCAGCAACGCCTGAGAACATAGCCATCACCACACCAGCTCTCCTGGGGACAACAGGAGACCTGTCCGACACTCCACAGATATTTATAGGCTCCTCAGCCCCACGTGGCAACCGGGCACGCGCATCAATGCGCTTCACGACTATCGGGGGGCATGTTGCATCTGGATCTACGCGTCATCTAAAACCGTCCACGTGGAAGCTTACGTGGCATCAACTGCAGGAGCTCTCGGCGTCGAACATGAGTCATCATCCCGAACAGCAGACGCCGAAGAGCATGTGGCGAAAAGCAGGGACAAGAACTGACCGATACCTAAACATGGAAGACCATACTGTTTTTGAAGAGGTATAGGCTTTCCCACCGTCAGATCGTACCATCCATACATCGTACAACGAAGGCCAGGGAGTGCCCCCCCCTCTCTCTGTAGGCATTAATGGGCCGTCACTAGAACTGTAGACCATTCGGTTGAAATGACTGGACAGAGTAGACCAGGATATATATATCTCATTGTAACAGCCTTCAAAGGGGGCTGAACCCAAGAAACCCTTTTGAGCATACTGTAACCCAAAAGAAAAGAGTGATTCTAGTGATTCTTAAAGTCTCCTCGAAAGGAGCCGTGGTTTTTCCGTCTAGCCGGTTTTCCACGAAAAAAGTCTTGATTGTTTCTTGTCATAACATATAATATGGTTTAGATGATGTTCAACATTGTATTTTGATTAGCCATGTGACACAAATTTAAGTAATCTGTGTCTGAGGTTGGGATCTCGCTTCACAACACGGGCTTTTGACTTAGTTAAAGGCTTTCTCTTTAAAATAAGATTTCCCTCTAGAATGAAGTTCCACTTAAATGGAGGTCCTGATATCTTTGCTACAGGACAATGTTACTACCTGCAATTATTCCAATAATACTTTAACCTCACATCAATGAATTACAATCTAAAGGGCATGCTAAATTAGTTTGTTACACCTGAATGCCTTGTTTGCATACTTATTTTCTTATCAATTGTTGATCAACTTAACTTCAATTCAACCACACTAGCTAACTTAGGTGTCCAATCTGTAATGATCACTTGGCCAGACTACAACAAACTAATCACTTGAAATGTCATGTCACCCTTTTAGTACTTGACAGTGATATTAGTAACGGAGAATCTTTTATATTATGACTTCACTTCAAATTGGTTGTCTCGTCCCCAGTTGGGACCAAAAGAGGGATTATATAAATTTTTAACGCATTCTTAGATTGCCAACTGAAAATTCACCTCTCTCTTATAGTTCTCCACGAATACTACTTTGCTATCTTACTCTCCTTGTAATTACTACACCACTTGGTTCTTTCTTTGCTACTTTCCTGTACAAGACATTCACTGTGAGCCATTGATCTTCAAGGCTCGATTTCTTTCGTCAACAAATACCATTATCCAATGATAAGTGTAACACTTAAAAGACATTTTTTTTCTACTATAAAAGGGAGACCACTTAGCTCGAATTAGCTTGAAAGTCGACTCGAAATTGAAAAACAAACTCGAAATGAGAACTCACACAAACTAGATTTGGTAAAAGCCTGAATAATAATCAAATATTTTGAGCTATACACATACAAAACAATTATATCCAAATGATCAATAAAATATCCTTTAAATAATTGTTCTTTAAACCCACTTTCTATTGCATTCAAGCAACTTACAACTAAGATTTTTAATATATGCACTTACAATTTTTGAAAAGGAAAGGTATTCACTAATAAAAAAAACATAAATTTATTAATTGCTTCCTCTATATCGTGATAACTAGTTGACGGTCATACAAGTTGCTGCACGATCAACCAGAGCACTTGTTAGCCAGCTTAAACAACAATTTCCGATGTAAGTGTTCTAAAAGAAGGAAACAAATATTTCATTCAATTTTCTCGATTAATTTTCTTAAAATACTGCACAAAAATACCTGAAGGAAGTGATTAGCTTCACCGAAGATTCAATCTGACAAACTCAAATCACAACTCTCTGACTGAGGTGAGCAGAGACTGGACTGCGAACACTAGGAATAGCATTCCACTAGAGAGAGATACCTGTAATTATGTGCAAATGCAAACTATTGGCTACCATGATAGCTCATTTAGTATTCAAACTTGTAAGTATAAAGTTGTTGCACTACTTAGCTACCATTTTCTCAGAGATTTGGGTGGCCAAGCTCTTGCCCCCCAAAACAGCTGCTGTAGTGCACAAGACCTGCCCACTGCTTCAAAACATTAATAAAAAAAAACCAAAAATATCACAATAAATGACCCTTGTGATATCAATTAAAATCTTTATAAATAACCTCAGAAAGTTCAGAATCCTTTAAAGATCCCATTTTCTCCATATTTTCTCGCAAACTTCACAAATTTCTGATTCGATAATACATACACTGAAATTACTCATGCATAACTTTATAACCTAATCCAACAGATATTCTCATTTTTGGTACACTCAATTTTATAGAAAGTGAAATGTGATAAAATATGCAAACAGCTCGAACAAAATGTGTACATACATGATTCCGCCAAGAACAACTCCAAATGGGTTGATATCTGAGGCAAGACCGATCGTGGCAATCTAAGAATGCATTAAGAATTTTTGATAGAAAGCCATAAGCAGAAGAGTACCAAGGGTGAGAAAGGAATTTCTGAAGCAAATTACCTGACTCTTGTCACCCCACTCACCAAAGAAAGTGATGGAAAATGCCTACAAATAAAAAAAGATAGAATGAAAATACAAATACGTTGTTGGTAAGGGAGCATAAATAGGTAAACAAAAATTCCTATCAGAATCACACCTTCAGAAAAATTGGCGAGAAGAATTGTGCAAGAAATGGCTTCTGCTGTTTTTTCAAATCATTATCATCCTGCAGAAAACACATCTTCCATGTAACGATAATGTTGCTTCCAAATTCTCTCTTAGAAATTGGAATTCAATATAATCTAATTCAGCTATTTTGAAAAGTTAAAAGGTACAAGTGCAGTTAAAAATGGTATGAAGTTTGCCAAAAAATCCTATGGCATTCAAGCAGAAGGTGAGGAGTGAAAGGAGGAGAGTGAGGAGGTGATTTCATTCTACTGATTTCCCTGCTAGTTTTGCCATAAATCAAGATATAATGTGGGAGAGCGGAATGCCCCCTCCTGCACATTTCTTGCTCGATCCTCTCCGAGGATTTGTACTTAGGATATGCTTAGACTTTGCTTTTTCACTTGAGTTATATAGGTTGCAATAAAAAATGTTGAAACTTTTGCACCGAGAATATCATTTAGTGCTTCTCGAAGGGTGAACAATTAATTCCTTCCCCAGTAGGAAATGGGACTTCTTTATTACCTTCATTGTTTTCTGCAAACAACACTCCTAGCTAGTAGTTGTAAATGAATAAGCAATTTTCCCAAATAGGTGCTAATAGGGGGCTCTGTTACATGTCACTTTAAATTTTCAAAAGCTTCCTAGCAAGCATCATCCCATTTAAATGGTGTCCTTAATCAATTTTGAGAAGAGTTGGCATCTTCCCATAAATTGGAGTAGAAAGGCTGGATGTATTGAAATGCCCTTGGAGTCATTTGAATTGTTTTAAACTTATTAGAGAGGACATCTCAATTACTTTTAATCTTTGAGGGTCTATTCAATGCCCCAGTCTCGAATAAAAGATCCAAGGAATTCACCAGAAGATACCCTAAATGCATATTTTAAGGGATTCATCTTGAAGTCATGTTGAAGAAGTTTATTGAAGAGAATTTTGCTTTGACGACCAAATCATCGACATAGCATTTGACTTTGGCATGCACCAATTCATTAAAAATCCATCATTGCCCTTTCATATGTTGTCCTAATGTTCTTTAATCTAAATGAAAATACTATATAGCAATAAATACCAATTGGTGTTAGCCATGTGTTTTCCCGTCCTCAGAAGACATTTTGACCTAGTTATATCAAAAGAAAATGTCCATGAAGGAATGGAAAGTATGTTTTGGCATCCTTTGTCTAGATCTTGAAAGTTAAGGTAAACACTCATTTGGCCATTCTTCTTTTTCACAGGGACAATATTCGCAATCTAGTTTACATATTTTTCGTCACGTGTGAAACTAGCTTCAATCAATTTTTTAGTTTCATCGATGATCTCCTAGCCTCACTCTTTTGGAAAGTGGCTTACTGGTTTTACATTGGGATTTATTGCTAGCTAATGCACTACCACTCCTGGGTATAAGTGTAACTATTTGCACGAATAGCTCTTTAGGTAGTAGGCCACAGATAAATGTTGGTCTTGCATCTTCTTTTGACCCAAGATGAACTTCTTTAAGTTCAAAATGGTAGGTTGGTCACCATCTTTAAGTTGTTCAGCGGGCTGGCAAAAACTCATGGTCTGCTTCTTCTCCATAACTTCTTCAATGACGAGGCAAATATATTCAAGACCATCTAGATCTCTTAAATAATAGCATCTCAGGACTCTGGAGCCGTTTGAAATTCTACGTTGACTCAAAGCTTTTTGAACTTTTGGGGCATGTTTGGCAATTAACCAAAAATGGATAAAATATTTTTTTAATAATATTTTAAATTTATTATAAATTTTAATAACTTTATTTCACATCCAACACAAATTCCAACCTTAAAAATCAACTTTATTTCACATCCAACACACCTCCCAATATTAAAATAATTTTTTTTCTCATCAACTCTATAAAATAAAATATTTTCTTTCCTTACCCAAATTTATCCTCCAACCAAACAAGCCCTTGGACTCTATTCCATGACTATGTCCAAAAGAATCCAAGATTCTTCATTATGTAGTAGAGATGGTTTGGAAACTCGACAATCATATGGACAAGCAAATCATGATAAACTTTTGAATATTTGAAAGAATTAATTGTCTTGCTCTAGGATGCTATTCAATTCAGATTTGTATTGTTCAGAAAATATTGTTGTTTGCAATGTTTCTTATCAACTGGCATGTAAGTGTCCAGCAGTAAAGGCGGTTGATTTAGCATCATAATGGGCTTCAAAACAAATGCCCTATACTACAGACCTTCATGATAGGAAGAGGAATGCTTCAATATCTTCGTCTTCTTTAGTATCACTCCCTAGGTGTTACTTCTCTTGGAATAGCTTTTTGATTGCTTCTTAGTTTTCGTGGTTGGCTTGACAAGTGAAAGTGATTTGTCTTTTACATTTTTCTACGTTGTAAGCACACTTGGCTCCTCCATGATGAAATATTTAGCACCATCATAGATATTTATAAAGTTGAAAGTGAATTGACTATAATTGCGTATTTATGGTATACACCTCTCATTCTCTAGCATACTCCATGCATTGCCATAACATGGAGGATATGACGCCATGTTCAAGAATCCATAGTATTCATAATAAGAAGCAGAACGATGTCAACTGTGTTCAATTCACCCACTTTTACTGGCAACATGCATGTTCCCAAGGTTCTATCATCTATTTCATTAAACTCACAAAATTTTGCAGTCCTCTTAAGTACTTGGCTTGGACACAGACACTTTTAAGTGCTTCCATGTTCATCAAATTAACCGAAGAGCCAATGTTAACGAATCTCCAACTAACTTTGATTCTCTTGCACAATCACATAAAGTACAATGACCGATTATGCCACGCCATACTAACAAGCACATTTTCATCAGAGAAAGTAATCTTAGCAAGTTGTATGGAACAGATTCCTTCTTTCATCTTGTCTTCTGTGAAGAAGGATTCAAAAATTCCAAATATTTGCAAGCTCTAATGAGGCTTCTTCACTCCTAGAAGATTTAAATTTTTCATCCAATGAAGGGGAATATAAATCGATATCACCACCAAGGAGTTGTGATTGCATCACACACTTACGAGACTCTTCTTCAGAGTCCAGAAGACTTAGATTTTTCATTCAATGAAGGGGAATATGAATTGATATCACAACCACGGTGTAACCCTTGTGATTATGTTACACACATAGGAGACTCTTTCTCATAGTCGCTTCCAAGCTGTAAGTTAGCCAAAACATCTTCATTAGACTCGTTTGCTTCATCAAGGAGGCAATCGTGATATGACTGCAACTTAGGAGGCTTCACCTTCCTTCAATCCTTGCTATTTATCACTTGCCAGGAATGAATTCTACTGAAACATGGTTCATCATGATTTTGCCTCAGCTTGCTATTATTAATGGAGAGTGTTCATTTAAAATCTCCAAGACACATAGGTGGTCTTAATGAGATCTTTCCAGGTAGAGTGAAGTTGTATAGCGGGTAGAGTGAAGTTGTATGATGCACGTTTTGGTTGGCCTCCTGAGATGGGAGGAATGGCCAATGAACTGCAGTGTTGTCTTTCAATTGATTAGTCATCTTATTTGTTTTCTTGGAGACAACCAAGCCCACTCATCATGTGACTCATTAGCATGTTGCCAGGGATTGTCAGAGCCATTAAAGATGTCCATTTTGGCATACTATACCCCAAAGGATATTTGAAGCAGGGCATAGCCTTTCTTTCTTGACTTGTGCATCTTCTCATTCATATGCTATTAAAGATTTAACATTTTTTCCACTTAATGAATTATTTGAGAACTCATAGATTAATAAGTTTGATGCAGAGTGAGTTATATGTTTGACGGATAAATGTGAAATAACAAGCTAGTAATGAATCTAAATACTGAAATGAATATTTACGGTTTAGGATTTCGAGTTTAAAGATTAGAGTTTAGGATTTAAAATTTATGATGAGCTCTAGAATACAGCTCCACTTGATCACTTCTAGAGGCATTTCACTTCATTGTATGATTTGATGTGGATTTTTTATTAGCCTTACAGTAGCCCTTGAAGAAGATGGAGATGTATTCTACCTGTAAACCCAACCCGAATTTCTAGTATGTGGCATAAATTTTAACTTGTTTATTAAACAAGTTAGGTTTAGGTTGTACATAATCATGTCTAGTTGTGGTCGAGTAACTGATTGATACTCTTTTGTTCTTTACACAGGTCGAGTTGGCGGATCAACCTGATCGGTTTATTAATAAAATCAACTTCAAATCATTAATTTTGACCTTTTTACTAATCAGGTTGTTATTCTTGTCAGGTTAGATTTGAGCAAATTCCAAGGGTGTTCTGATTTTGCCACATGGGCCTCTGCAGCAGACATTCAACGAAAGGACAGGCTCAATAGTCCATGGTGCCAAGCAGCAGCCGAATGATCGATTCAATGGTGTAGAGGGTGTCCTTACTCCATACCACCTGCTTGCTCCTTACCTAAAAGAGGCAAACAAAACTAACATGACAACGGTACTACACGCTATTTACTCAAAATAGGGTAAACGGGCACTGCAAAGACATGGCGAGGAGGCCATCAGTCGAACTGTCTTGAGGTAGCTAGCTAGGCTCACAAGTACGAACAGGATGGACACAGAGCACGAGACAAGATCTGCATGGTTGGCAGAATATTACTGGAACAGGAGAAACAATCAAACAGACCTTTAGAATTTCACATTGGTCCATTCGTGTTTAGACTAGCATGGCTTGGCGATGATCTGGGCAGTCTTGAAGGTGACATGCGGACAGATAAAATGCTTTACAATTTCTTGCGCAAACATCAGCCCGTTCGATCACTAGGCGCGAACATTAATGTGTGCCAGGCAATCGACCAATGAATGTGTGACACGTGAGTAGTGAAAGAGATATATGAAGGACATTATCACAGAGGGGTTTACTTTTTCCTTGTCCCGACCTTTGACAGTTGTGTCTGAAAGAATCATCCGTTGAGCAATCGTCTAAGAGTCATTGGGAAAATGGCATTGAATAGGAACCTAGCAATGATGAAGCTCCACTTCAGTTAAAAAGAAAGGGGGCGTTGTCTGTTGTTGAGACAAAGTTGAAAAGGGGCAAAATTGGAGGAGCCTCCCCCATAGGAAGATGAGACACCGCGAATTGAGACGATGGTACCAACGGGAATTGCGACGCAATTATTAGTGTCAATTGCCGAAGGTGCTGATAACACCGTTGTTGGAGTGCGTGCGATGCCGTTGTCGGGTGGGCCAGCATCAATTTGAATGATTCATCGCCGAGAACTTTGGTGGGCAAGGTTGTCGAAATGGAGAAGGCAGATGCCATCGACGCCTCGATAGTGGTGCTAGACCTGGATGATGAGGATTGCACCTACGATGGATCCAACAACCGCCATTGACCGAAAGGCTCAAGTCTCCATGGATAGGAAATGATGGACCGTCTATCTCTCGTGTTGGGGAATGACATCATCACGGAGAGTCAACTCTGACACATGTTGCATCATGGATGAGCACAGTCTAGCTACTGTCACTAGCGAAGCATCCCATCATGAAAGATAGTCCCCCAACAAGTCATGTAGCAGCGGAGGTGGAAGGGCATCTTTGGCGAAGTTGTTTCCAAGAAAGGAGGGAAAGGTTGCCTTAGGAAGTGTGTCAACTTCGCCAGGGAAGCACACAATGAGGGAGAGTGGGAATAAGAGAAGAAACGGAGGTGGAGGAAGAAATCCCGACTAGACTGAGCTCAGAGTTGAAGTTCGTCATCATTGAGGTCACTGATCTCCGAGGTGAACTTCAAAAGAACCTGTCGAAGCTAGATGACACAAAGATGGACACCATCAACCGTATGGGGCAGCGTAAGCAAAAGCTATAGTTTGTATTAGAGAAGATGAGGACGGTGGAACGTATAGACTAATCTACCATGGCAAAGGTGATAACAACTTAATTGAGGAATTGCATGGTCGCAACCATGGAGCGCGTGGTCGGGGAAACCGTTCGAACCCAAGTTCACCTGAAGGAGTTATCTAATTCCCTAAAAGAAAAACTGAAAGAGCGCCTCAAAGTTGATACATAGATGGACAAGGCTGAGTTGTTCACCAGACTGGCTAATAAGAAGGCAGAGACCTGCGAGGCTGAACGGGTGAAGGTTGTCAAGGAAAGGGTGGCAGTGAAGGAATAACACACGAAAGTGCTGACTCCGCCGATTATGCCAATGACATCCAGGCAAAGATGACTTTCTAGCTGAAAGAGTCAATAAGACGAGGAAGGAATCTGTGAAGCAGATCACGGTGAAGAACATAGCTGAGAAGAAAAGGGATACCGTGAAGAGTTGCGAGTTGACTCGCCACCAAAATACCACGTTGAACACAGAGGCCAACATGATGAGGCAGCAAAATGAGGTGCTGCTTGTAGGGAACGCCAAGTTAAGGTTAGCGATTGGTCACAAGCAAGATTGGACGAGCCAAAGAGCCTTGGACATAGGACAGGCCGTATCTCGAGCCGTAGAGATAGCCCAGTCCTTGGTGGGGTAGGCGAGGCAGGCGTAAGTTGAGTACGATGCCATGTTAAGGTCCTTGGCAAATGTTAGCTTGCAATCAGAGCTAAGTATTTCTCGCTCAGAGGTTCTTCCCTTTGTGGGGTTTGAAGGGCCTGGACAAATTCTTCCGGGCTAGCTAATAGTCACATCTAAGGCGCGAAGGATGCCAGAGCCACACACAAGTATGTTCCAGTGCACATCCAAGGAGTTCTACCATAGGGCCGTAGTGACCGATGGCTCTGTAGGGTCTCCTTCCATGTGTACGGCTGATGGGAGCTTGCGGCGACGAAGGAGGAAGTGAAGGTTTCCCGAGAAGTTGCGGCGTTGAAGGTAGAGGTGGACCAACTGAAGGAAAAGTCTCCTTTCGTTCCAGAGTTCTCGAAACCGTCCAGGCCTTCAAGAAGAAGATCATTGTTGACCATAAATGAAGTCTGCCATACCTAATGCAAAGGGTGGCAGACATTATGTTAGGCTAGGAGGCCTTGGCCATAGGCCTCCTTAACTAGAAGCTTTCTACCGTGGAAAGCATGTAGACAATTGTTCCAACTGAGTACTTAGGCGGTGAGTCTACGTACTTAGAGCTTGGTCTAAACCATCCAGAGGAGAGCCTACCCCAATTTTTTGAGATACTGGAGGCAAGGTTCCTGGAAGGCGATGAAGAGAAAGACCCCATGGACCAAAAGGACAGTCCCTCTGAATAATTGTATTTTTTGTTTTTTCGTTGTAATGGTGTAAACCTTTGTCAAATGAATGAAAGCAATATTTTAAATATACATCTAGTATGCATTACTATAATTAATGCTATTGCTTTTATATGTATGTGGATGAATAAGAATACCGCTTAGCGCGCGCTGGATGCTGGGCCCAATAATTATAAGGCCGTCGAGAAGAGTATCCATAGCGGAAGTAGTTAAATAGTACCCTGTAGGGGAACAATATAGACGGTAAGTGAAGCAGTTGTTTAGTCTATGTTAGGTAGGCAGGGGTCCAGGTGTCTTAGCTGTACAGCTAGCTCAATAAGTGTTTAGTTTTGCCTGACTGCGGGACCTAAGGGGTCCCTAACCGCTTGTGCCTGAGACGGTTAAGGCTAGCATCCAGTCAATAAGGTAAAAGATAGAAAACATTGAAGGCCCCCTTCGTGCTAGGTAGATAGAGGTTCAAGTGTCTTAATTGTGTGGTTGTCCTAGTTGTTAGGACTAACCTTGACACAAAAGCTAAGTGTCCTTCCACTGCTTGTGCTTAGGATATGGTTAGAGCCATAATATCCCCTGAAAAAGTCCTTGGCAGACAAATGTTAAGCAACTGGGGTGGCGTAACCGAACCATAGAGAAGTTTAGGTGTCCTAGTTGTGTGGTGAGTCTGACACGAGGAAATCACCAAGACACAAAACCTAGGAAACTACCTGAGCCCATGAGGTATGGGGTTGTAGCTGAGAAGTGGAAGTACGTGAGTGATTGGTTAAGATCACTTTGGTCGTTGTCCTCCGCTAGGCGCAGCTGTAGCTAGAGTAGGATCATTTGTCCATATTGTAGATAATCCATTCCATATGGTGTCTCCCTAGCTTCAAAGGTCCCTTGGAGTCATTTAGGTAATATACTATGACCTTTGAATCTATGCCTTTCATGTCAAGCGGATCCCAAGGGAATACATCAAAGTAAAAAGAAAGGAGTATCACTATTTTGTTTTACTGCTCACCATCAAAGATGGAAGCGACAGTTACAACTACAGATCCTTTCCCATTTAGGGCTACATTACTAATGCCCACTTAGGGCTTTAACACCTCTCCGTCTCTAGGATCCATCTCGTCCACCGTGAGTTGATAGGAAATTTGGAAGCACCACAACGTATCCTTAGGGTCTCCCTGGATGGTGACCATGTCGATTTTGATGATAACAAACCATTAATCATTAACTGCTCAACTAACATTCTATATTAGTACACATAGTAACTAAGCTTTTCAGGATAAAAAAAGATTGCCCATCGAGAAGGACTTAGCTCAAAATTATACAAATCAAGGCACTAAAGGTGAAGTTGATGAATGTCTGTAAAGAACTGTGTTTCAAGATTCAACTTGAAGATACATTTGCTCTTAAAATGTTTGATCAACATGTAAGTTCAAGAAACTTTAAATTCATATATGTGGAGAAATTTAAAATGAACAAAATAATTGAATTCCTTTCATCATTTCCTTTAAAGTCTTGTTCTTCATGTTTTCAAATAAACTGTTGTTTTTGAGAGAATTCATTTTTGGACAGAATGAAATTTTCGATCAATTTCAATTCACAAGAAATCGTTAGATGACATATTTGCTTTGATCATCGATGATATTTGCGCCTTCTAAAGTTCTTGAAATTCTTTGGTTAAATTCAATTCACCTAATAAATTAACTCTTTAACATCTCCTTTTAACATCAACAATAATAAAAATAATAAAAAATAAAAGTTAGTGAAAGTAAAAATGGTTTCATGCAAATTATTTTCAAATGATTTGAAAAACTTCTCAGACACTTTCAATTCATTCAAAATTCGATGTTTTGAATTCTAACAAAAATTCAAATAAGATTTTATTTAATCTCCACTTCCTCCAAATGCTCTTTAAAGCTAGCTTAAATGCTGGTGCCTTTTATCCAACTAAATGAACAAAATGCCCTAACCTAAAAAGACATTTTTGCCCTCATTCTTCCAATATATACTACATGGTTTTAGCCCATTTTACACAACTTGATGTTACAAGCACTCTGTCACACTTTAGCTGGAAAACCTCTCCCCTAAGCTTCAACTATCTACTCTACTTTTTTAAGTGCTTTCTTGACAGTTTTTGATTATTTCAGAGGTATTTTACACAATTGTTTTCTCTTTCAAATGACATGACACCTCACAGTTTAGCAAGGAAGGTGTCAGGATAGACATCATGAAACTATGTTAGATGACATTATATCTCACCAGATGATATAAATGGGTCATGAACCTACTATGGGACATTGTACCAAGACAAACAAGAAGGATGGGTAGAAATCCTCTAGCTCCTATCGCCTGATACAATTCAATTGAAATCCCACTTGTACTATTGCTGGAAGAATGAAATCTACAAGTCCTCCGGATCGAACATTATATAACCAAGATGAAACCAAAACAAGGTCAAAACAAACTATTCGATAATGCATTTGTTAGATTCACTAAGAGGAGGAAAGGCAAATTTATGTAGGCATGGCCAACCAATTGAGTCATCAATGGCATCCACTAGAAAGACACAATGATGTTGAAGAAAATTAATGCAGGCAACAAACTGCAAAAGCAATATAGGACAACATGTATATAATCAAATCCTATCAACCCATACAATGAATATTTTGGGATGTGAACCATCAATTAACCCCATCCTTGATAAAATAGCTGAAGAAAAAGATATCTTTTGGCCAGCATTTACAATAACGTCCTCAGATGGTAATCTCCATAATAGAAAAAGGGAATAGGGCAAACGAGTCAACACATTCAAGAATGACATGAAACATAACTAGTACGTTCAAAATGAACTTAGATGCTTGAACATTACGGTCCTCCGAATCACAAGAGTCAATTACTACGACACTCCCAATCGGACTCACTCACTAGAAAGATTCAATGCCTCAAGGTCTTCCCTGGCTTTGCTTTCACTATCACATGTCACATATGAAAACTTCACAAATGTTATTGCTGGCACCTTTTCCTAGTTTATAGAATACATTTGTAAGCTACTCGCAAGACAAGGATCATCCAGGATATGTAACTGGGGCGATCAACATATGCCACATGAAAGCAAAAGGCTCCCAACAAACCAATGTCAAACTACACTTAACTCGAAGGGTATGTGTGGAAGTGTGAAGTGATGTACCTTCCTAAATGAGCACTCTCGAGGTTGGGTAGAGCTCTTGACCTCGATGAGACTATAAGAATTCCTTCAAATCCAATGCGTGTTGGATAGCCCCAATCAATAAGTATGTAACGTCCAGGTATCCCTGTTTTCTATAATTTTATTTTAGGGTGAATGTGATTGTTTGGACACTACCTGGGAGGTATGAGTTAGGCATAACGTCGTGAACGGTGAACGGAAACCTCGTGAACAATATTATGAATATGAGTGAGGCATAACGTCGTGAACGGTGAACGTGAAACCTCGTGAACGATGTTATGTATATGAGTTAGGCATAATGTCATGAACGGCGAACGTGAAACCTCGTGCAGGATATTATGTAGCGTGAATTTTTGGTGCCACATGTATAGCTAATCCTGAAATCAGGTATTGGGATAGTATGCTGTTGGCAGGCAACTCCTAAAGAGTTGGTGTGAGCCAACTCTTAACCGTGCCAAGTGTCGAGTTGCATGAAAACATGCAAGAGAATATCATAGCTCTTAGTGCCAAGTGTCGAGTTGCATGAAAACATGCAAGAAAATATTATGTATATATTCTCTGATTGTCTTTTTCTCTCTCATCAACTCTTTTGTGATTCTGGTTCCCTAAAAACTAGAGAAGTAGCCCCAGCGAACAGGACAAACTTGAAGTAAGGGAGATTCCAAGCTAATATTCAGTTATTTCTTTAGAAATGACAGACACAAGGTAGTCAAATCTCATGCATATAAATATAAAAAAGATAGAGCTATGAATCTTTTACTTTGTACGAAAAGGTATGTATGTTTTTCTTTAAAAAAGTGTGCATGACATTCCTAATTATAACTGAATATTTATGTGAAGAAATTCTGTGATTGCTCTGTTATCTGAGTAAGATAATGTTGCGGAGAGTAACTTGAAAGCCAAGTCTAGAGGACTTGTGTTAAAGAAATGAACTGTGAAAGAAATGGTGGTTTCCAATTTCTCGTAGTATAGGTGTCTACCCAAATTGGAAAGTGATGATGTTGATGCTGTAAGTCCAGTCTACCGCTGAGGGTAGTATTGGCAAACATGATACTGTAAGTCCAATCTACCATTAAGGGTAGTATTGACAAAGATGATGCTGTAAGCCCAGTCTACTGCTGAAGATAGTATTGGCAAACATGATGATGACGTAAGATCAATCTACCGCTGAGGGTAGTATTGGCAAAGATGATGACGTAAGACCAGTCTATCGCTGAGGGAAGTATTGGCAGTAAGCTGGAATATATGGTACTCTGGGAGGTCCTTGAGGACCAATCCAGTGAGTATGGGCAGAGAGGCAATATGCCGAGAAATCAGAACCAGTTGAGCAATCGTCGTCCCCGATGTTTGGTGGGACTGATATGTTTAATAGTATTATCGCGAAAACGTGACTGTTGTAAATATACCAATGTTATGGGTAAAACTGATAACACGAAGTTATGGAGAATCGATGTTTGACTAATTGTGGTTTGACAGTCCAATGATTGTCAGCTGAGGATTGTCGGAGCACGTATCATGGCCAAGGTTTCTCTACAGTGTTTGTGCAAACATCGTATCCGTGGTCTCATATTTTTATAACATCGTAAACAATATTATGAAATTTATTTATGTGGTACAATGAACTCTATTAAGGAGTGTTGATATGAACTTTTTACTTGTTAACACGTGGTTCTAGCGCTACATCACAGCCGCATATGTGGCACCGTGAGTACTAACCTTTTATTATTATATTCATTATTCTCGCAAGTCTCAAACCTCGGCCATGAGGGTTCGGCCAAACATCATTCACGACGATTCCAAATCATCTCCCAGCACCATGGATGATGATGTTTCCCAGCTGCACCTATCGCTGTCGGCATGCCACGACCGCACTATTTCCAATGCAGCATGCTTCTTCCAGTCATGCAAACCAAGGGCCCGCATGCTTCGGCCATCACGAATCCCCAGGAGAATCGCGAAGATCAAGAAGCAAAGCTCTCCTTCAACTACTTCAGGCTCCCCCGGTGGCCGATAGCAGCGGGACCACCAGTGTGGACTCAGCAATTGAATACTCCCTCATCTTTCGGAAAACCTGGACTGAGCTCCATTATCCTCTGCCTATAAATACCTTCGAACAAGCTTTGAGGAGGGGGTTTTTTCGGGAAGAATAGCAGGATCTCTCTTCTTTCACCCTTGTATTAAGAGCTCGAGATAAGAAAGCTCTCTCTTCTTTGCGCTCATTGTATTGGCCTTTTCGACCATCCTCCTTTTTCTAGTGGAATCATCCCTAGCTGATCGTTCGGTGGACGTAGGGGATTTTCTCCATGAACCACCTTAAATCTCTGTGTGTCGTTCTGGATGTGCATTATTCTCTTTTAAGCCTTAATCGTCAAGCTTAGCTCTCTGTGTACCGCTGACTCTCGGGACTCTCTCTCTGTCTCTCTTTCGCTTGGGACACCCTACTTTTCACGTCAATATTTTCTGGTGTTTTCATTGAGACCTCGAGAAGATGGTGGCCAGGACACATAAAACCAACTCCACAGTCCGCAGCACACAAGCAGGTGAACCTTCTGTCAGGGCGCCAGGTGATGAAGCTTCAGCTTCGACATTCCAGCGTCGCGCCGGATCTTCTTCTTCCTCTAGAGGTACCCGCATCTCAGAGTTGCAGGGGATGCTGGCCAATCTCACTGACCTGGTCACTGGCCTCACAACCCAACAGGCCATGATTCTCAGGCAAACTCAACCAATTTGCACTGTCATACGGCCGCCTACAGCTCTCCCGTTGGTTGCCGCGGCCCCTGCACATCCTCCGCCGTAGTGGCTCCTATTCCCCTCCAGCCAGTCGCGGCACCTTCTGCTCAATCGTCTGGTTCTTGTCAGCCGCCCAGACACCCTCTTCCTCCTCAGAAAGTTTACCAAAATTGTCATCCTCTTCCACCATTTCTCCCATGTCTACTTCCTCAGCCTGCTTTCTCATTTCCAACCTTCCCTCCTTTCCTCATTGAGCGGAACCCTCTCTTCCCAGGTGCTCAGGCCCTCCAATACAGATCTGATCCTTTCTTTGGTCCACTGGATGGCGATGCCCCCTTTTCTGACGTCGTCCGGCAAGCGCCAGTCCCAGAAGTCTTCAGGTCACCTCGACTTGAAGCCTATAGAGGTACTATAGACCCCCGTGAGCAGATTCAGGGGTTCGAAGCTGCTATTCGCTACCGTCAACCTGATGAGGCCACTAAGTGTCACCTCCTGGCCAACGCTCTGAAGGGGGTAGTATTCAGCTAGTTTGTCAAGCTGCCCTAGGGACACATCTGTTCCTATGAACAACTGAAGTGGGAGCTGATCGCTCGCTTCATCAGCCGGACACGGATGGTCATATTCGATATGGTACTCGCCGACATCAAGCAGGGCGAGAGGGAAAGCCTGCGAGATTACACCAATCGTTTCTTCGCCGCCGCAGCAGAAGCTGAAGACGTTGGCCCCGCTATCGCTATGCACAACTATCGGCGGGGACTGAAGAGTGTGGATTTGTCCAAGTCCCTACAACTGGTAAAACCTCGGAGCTACCTAGAGCTGGTTGCGAGGGCCATCCAGTTAGTGTTGGAGGATACTGAGGCCTCTCCTCCCGATATTTCCGGAGCCAAAAAGGAGAAGAAGAGAAAACATCAGGGTGGCGAACCATCGGCCACGATGATTTCACTGGCAAGAACTACAGCAGGGATGAAAGGAGGACACATCAAACCCATGAACAGAAGCACTCCTCCCGGCTGCCCACCGGAGTAGATCCGGAGAACTACTGCGAGTTACACCGGAACTACGGGCACAAGATTCACAAATGTCGCATATTCAGGGCCCTACACAACAAGCTAGCAGATCAGGGCAAACTTGACGGCGCCAACATCCAGCGTTGCGCAGAAGGGCAAGCCCCCAGAAGACGTGGGGGCTCCGACCTAAGCTTTATCACCGCCAGGCTCCAGCCAGCCGATGCGGTCCTACCTCCCTGCTGCAGGAACGATCAACGCCATCTTTAGCGTTGATCCCGCCATTGCTCGCCGACCAGGTGATTGTAGGCGACATCTCTCATCAACCCTGTTTCTTTATCCCGACATGACCCTCTGAACGGATCTATTAGGGATTCTTTCACAACAATATACATTCAAAAATTCTCTGATTTTCTGGAAATTGTATTGCTGGTCCTTTGTTCGGGCATTTCATGCCCAGAAACCATTATGTTGTTCATACTGAAGTATTCGTTTATCTAAAGCACGACTAGCTTATCTATCATTTAAGCATCGTGCGATAGGTATGATTCTAACCTCAAACTCTCCAACCATCGTACCCGAGGTTTCACACCTTGTACACGATAATTCATTGTACTCACAATCCATAAATGGAAGTTACTAAGCCTAGTCACGCCTGACAAACGAGGTCTCCTATCAACATCTGGAACCTCTCCATAAGCCCACCTGGCTAGCAGAGGGCCAGAAGGCCTGCTCGTAACTTTAGGGCAGTCCATGCTATCTACTTACGATACAGGTCCCCCCTAAGCAGAGTGCCTTCGCCTCCCACTAGGATCTGTCACCCTGATGGAGGTCAGCCCATGCCTCAAGTACAAACATCGACTACGATGTTTCAGACGATCTAAGTCCTTTTGGCATCAGGTTAGATAATTCCTCCTAAGCAGGATCTCCACTATTATCATTATTTCTTTCCTGTGCAAGCTTATAAAGGAGTATGATTTCAAATTAAAGCTCTAAATGCCCTTTTTGCTCGCCTATGCCTCAAGTACAAACATCGACCACGATGTTTCAGACGATCTAAGTCTTTTTGGTATCGGGTTAACAAGCTGGATATTCCAAATGTATCTTTCATACAATCCAAAGCCATTCAAGGTACTTGTTCATCTTACATTGCAAAAGGACAGGTATGTAAAAACTTTTTCAGTCATTCATTTTCAATTATTTTCTGCTTACAACTAAGGAGGACCCTTACTGGTCTTATCCAAAAGATCAAACATCTGTTGGATAAGACCATCAGTAATGCCTAGTCCCTCTTCCTTGTAAGTAAGATCAACGCCAAGGTAGGGGATGGTATCCACTTCCGAGAGGTCATCAACAATGATCTTGCCCTCTCGGATCACAGTGAAAGCCAAACCTTCCATTGCCCTCTTGATATCATCTAACCTCTCCTTCCTGCAGGATAAGCTTATTTTGTAGGCCTCCACAACTACTGCAGATTTCGCCGCAACGGTGGCCTCCTGGTCTTCAGCGACCTTGTTCAACTCCTCCACCATCTCAGTAACTTTCTTGCTGAGCTGGGTGGCTGGGGGTTGCCGTCCACCTAGGGGCTCCCCGATGTTTCAAAACATCGGAGTGCACTACACCTCTTTCTCAAACCTCGTGCTCGATGATTCAAAATATCGGAACGCACTCATTCCTCAACTATCGTTTCCCGACGTTTCGCCTAACCTCGTGGACGACGATAGTCGTTTTCTGTCTTGCAGAAATCCTTGACTTTTATTTATAGTTTATGGATTTTATCATATACTTTATACCTTCATTTACCAATGAATTCTTTTTCTTTTCTTTTTGATCTTAGTATCTTTTTCAAACAAAAGAGAAAAGAGACAAAAGAAGGAAAATACAACAGAATTCATCTAGTTAACAAGTTTTCAAGAATTCACATTCAAAACAAAATTTGTTACATTTTACATTTTCTTGCATATTTCTCTCTGAGTACGGAACTTTAGGGACTGTTGGTGAGGAATGCAGATCGGCCGGACACCACCCCAGCTTGTTCTCGACAGGTCTTCGGCAGCGCGTCCACCATTGCGACGGTTAGCATTCCAGGACCCACATTAATGTTCGCGCCCTGACAAAACTGGGGGCTGATGTTAACACGTGATTTCAGCGCTGCATCACAGCCGTATATGTGGCACCGTGAGTACTAACCTTTTATTATCATATTCATTATTCTCGCAAGTCTCAAACCTCGGCCATGAGGGTTCGGCCAAACATCATCCACGACGATTCCAAATCATCTCCCAGCACCATGGATGATGATGTTTCCCAGCTGCACCTGTCGCTATCGGCATGCCATGACCGCACTATTTCCAATGCAGCATGCTTCTTCCAGTCATGCAAACCAAGGGCCGTATGCTTCGGCCATCACGAAATCCCCAGGAGAATCGCGAAGATCAAGAAGCAAAACTCTCCTTCAACTACTTCAGGCTCCCCCGATGGCCGACAGCAGCGGGACCACCAGTGTGGACTCAGTAATTGAATACTCCCTCATGTTTTGGAAAACCTGGACTGAGCTCCATTATCCCCTGCCTATAAATACCTTCGAACAAGCTTCGAGGAGAGGGTTTTTTCGGGAAGAATGGCAAGAACTCTCTCTTCTTTCACCCTTGTATTAAGAGCTCGAAATAAGAAAGCACTCTCTTCTTCGCGCTTATTGTATTGGCCTTTTCGACCATCCTCCTTTTTCTAGTGGAATCATCCCTAGCTGATCGCTCGGTGGATGTTGGGGATTTTCTCCTTGAACCACCTTAAATCTCTGTGTCCTGTTCTGGATGTGCATTATTCTTGAACCACCTTAAATCTCTGTGTGTTGTCCTGGATGTGTATTATTCTCTTTTAAGCCTTAATCGTCAGGCTTAGCTCTCTGTGTACTGCTGTCTCTCGGGACTCTCTCTCTATCTCTCTTTCGCTTGAGACCCCCTACTTCCCACATCAACAGTACTTTCACACGATGTTAAGGTAATCAATGCTAGAGTGGTTTCCTAACATCGTGATCGAAGGTTGATATCAAATTTGTTGAGCTAATCTACTGATATTGTGTTCTGATGAAATTTTTTTTTTAATAGTAAGAGCTTTGTCTACTCAGTACTTTGAGACTGAAGCCTTTTTGGCAGGTACTCTTCCACACGATCAAACACGGAACAAGGGCAAGGGGATTGGCGAGACTTGAGATGCCACCTATTTCCTTTTTTTTTAAATTGTAATAAACATTGTGTGCGATATTTGCTGTGAGCAGATAATGTGATCTGTAATAAATGTTTTATTATATACTCAATTTTAATATCGTCGAACCCAATCTTTCCTTTACCAAAAATTTTTTGTCACACCCCCACTACCATCGAGTGTAAGATGGTTAAGGTAGCGGGCTGTGACAAAGTGGTATCAGAGCCTAAATCCCCACTTGTTCAATGGTGAGGCCAATCTAGGGTAGAAAAGGGTGGTTTACACAGACAAGAGTCCCTGCCAATGTTTGTTTTTATATTTGACAATATTTTTGTGCAAGATTGTCGGATGGGAACCAATCTGGGAGTAGCGACTCCAGTAAACAAAGGCAGGCCACACCTCAAAATCGGCCTGAAGATGCGGGTAGCTCTGGTGGTCGAGGACAGATTCCTCTTCACGGCCAGTAGTTGGATGCGAAGAAGCAACTGATCCGAGCACTCAATGCTCTCACGTACCGTGTTGACTGGCTGCAAAATATACAGGTTCTTGCAGTGCCAGTGCCACCGCCACAGAGAACGCAGGAGCCAGAAAAGCCACGTATTGATCGGTTTGTTGAGCTCTTCCTAAAGATGCGTCCTCCGCGTTTCGAGGGTATCAAAGACCCCACCGTTGCGGAGCACTAGATCAGTAAGGTAGAGAAGATTTTTGAAAGCATTCGCTGCCCTGAAAATAGAAAGGCCTCCTTGGTTGCTTCAATTCTGGATGATGCAGCCAATGATTAGTGGATCAATTATCGACAGATTCGCTTGGGCGGAAGAGCAATTGAGGCCATCTCTTGGGAAGAATTTTTACAAGCTTTCTGGAGCAAGTATGTCCCTCCTTCTGCCAGGGACAAGATGGTCAGTGAGTTGCTCAGATTGGTGCAGAGGGATATGTCGGTGATGGAGTATGAAGCTAAGTTCGTCGCCTTAGCTAAATATGCTCCACAATTTGTAACCTCTGAGGCGGATAGGTGCAGGCTGTTCCGTCGGGGACTTCGTGATTCTATTCGTGCGGCCATAGTACCTCTGCAACATACGGCGTACGAAGCTTTGGTTGAAGCTGCGGTAGTAACTGAGCAAGACCAGCAGGCAACCCAGGCTCGAAGGAAGGCTGCTGGGAAGCGTAAGGGTATGGCTTCCGAAACAACTTCAGGGCCAGCGACAAAGAAATTCAATTATAGTAAAAAGAGGAACAACTCGGGTGACAGCAGTTTTGAAAGACCCTAGTGCCAGCTTTGTGGCAAGAAACATGGGGGAAGATGTTTCTCTGAAGGAAGGACCTGCTTCATATGTGGGAAAGTTGGTCATATCGCCAAGAATTGCCTCAAAAGAACTGTAAGTGAAGGCGAAGTTTCGGCGCCAATTTCGCGCCATATCTAATTTATTATGGGCACAGAAAGAAAGTCCCGTTGGTGAGCATTGTGCAAGCACGTCGTATGGTTAGGAAGGGGTGTTGGGCTTACCTTGTCATGGCGCTGAATGCTAAAACTAATGAAGTTGAATTAAAGGAAGTACCTGTGGTGTGTAACTACCCCGATGTCTTTCCAAAAGAATTGTCAGGCTTACCCCCTGATAGAGATGTAGAGTTTGTGATTGATCTTGTACTAGGAACAGAACCTATATCTAAAGCCCCATGTCGAATGGCAATTTCGGAACTGCGGGAGTTGAAGACTCAATTGAATGATCTACTTGAAAAGGGTATATCCGTCCTAGTGTATCGCCGTGTGGGGCACCTGTACTGTTTGTGAAGAAGAAAGATGGGAACCTGAGGATGTGCACTGACTACAGAGATCTTAATACGGTAACTATTAAGAATAAATACCCTCTCCCTCGAATTAATGATCTATTTGATCAATTGCAAGGTGCTACCATATTTCCAAAGATCGATCTGCGGTCAGGGTATTACCAGTTAAAGGTGAGGCAGGATGATATTTCTAAAATGGCTTTCAGAACCAGGTATGATCACTATGAGTACCTAGTAATGTCATTTGGGTTAACTAATGCCCCAGCTGTGTTTATGGATCTTATGAATCGAGTATTCCTGTCATTTTTTAATCGATTTGTTATAGTATTCATTGACGATATATTGATATACTCGAAAAATCAAGAACATGCTAGGCATTTGCAACTGGTTCTGCAAGAACTATGAGAACATCAACTGTACGCTAAATTTTAAAAGTGTGACTTTTGGTTGTCAAGTGTTATTTTTCTGGAGCATGTTATCAGTGGTGCAGGCATGTCCGTTGATCCTCAGAAAATATCTACTGTGAAGGACTGGCCTAGACCAAATAGCGTGTCCAATGGTAGAAGTTTTCTGGGATTAGCTGGCTATTACCCTAAATTTGTAAAAGGCTTTTCTCAAATAGCTTTACCACTAACTAGGCCCACGCAGAAAGTGGTGAAATTCAAGTGGGATGCTGACTGCGAAGCAAGTTTTCAGATGTTAAAAGACTGTTTAGTCTCTGCTCCGGTGTTGGCATTACCTGAAGGGAATGAAGGCTTTCAAGTTTACAGTGACGCTTCATTCCAAGGACTTGGGTGTGTTCTTATGCAGCGTGGTCATGTGATAGCTTAAGCTTCGCGTCAACTACGACCACATGAAAAGAACTATCCAATTCATGATTTGGAGTTGGCAGCAATCTTTTTTGCTTTGAAAATATGATGACATTATCTATTTAGGGTTAAGTGTGAAGTATTCAGCGACCACCAAAGCTTAAGGTATATCTTCACACAAAAAGAATTAAATCTGAGACGACGACGTTGGCTGGAGTTGATCAAAGACTGACCTGGAGATTATGTATCATTCTGGGCGCGCAAACATCGTGGTCGATGCTTTGAGCAGGAGAAACGATGTTATGTATATGAGTTAGGCATAACGTCATAAACGGTGAACGTGAAACCTCGTGAACGATGTTATGTATATGAGTTAGGCATAACATTGTGAACGGTGAACGTGAAACCTCGTGCACGATTTTATGTAGTGTGGATTTTTAGTGCCATGTGCATAGCTAATCCTGAAGTCAAGTGTTGGGATAGTATGATGTCGGCGGGCAAGTCCTAAAGAGTTGGTGTGAGCTAGCTCTTAACCGTGTCAAGTGTCGAGTTGCATAAAAACATGCAAGAGAATATCATAGCTCTTAGTGCCAAGTGTCGAGTTGCATGAAAACATGCAAAAGAATATTATATATATATTCTCTGATTCTGTCTTTTTCTCTCTCATTAACTCTTTTGTGATTCTGGTTCCCTGAAAACTAGAAAAGTAGCCCCAGCGGACAGGACAAACTTGAAGTAAGGGAGATTCCATGCTAATATTCAGTTATTTCTTTAAAAATGACAGACGCAAGGTAGGCAAATCTTATGCATATAAATATAAAAAAGATAGCTATGAATCTTTTACTTTGTACGAAAAGGTATGCATGTTTTTCTTTAAAAAAGTGTGCATGAAATTCCTGATTTATAACTGAATATTTATGTGAAGAAATTCTGTGATTGCTCTGTTATCTGAGTAAGATAACGTTGCGGAGAGTAACTTGAAAGCCAAGTCTAGAGGACTTGTGTTAAAGAAATGAACTGTGAAAGAAATGGTGGTTTCCGATTTCTCGTAGTATAGGTGTCTACCCAAATTGGAAAGTGATGATGTTGATGCTGTAAGTCCAGTCTACCGCTGAGTGTAGTATTGGCAAAGATGATACTGTAAGTCCAGTCTACCATTGAGGGTAGTATTGACAAAGATGATGCTGTAAGCCCAATCTACTGCTGAGAATAGTATTGGCAAATATGATGATGACGTAAGACCAATCTACCGCTGAGGGTAGTATTAGCAAAGATGATGACGTAAGACCAGTCTATCGCTGAGGGTAGTATTGGCAGTAAGCTGGAATATGTGGTACTATGGGCTTGTTTGGCAATGCCCTAAAAATGGGCCAATTAATAAAATAATAATATTTTAATTTTATTATAAATTTTAATAATTTTATTTCACATCCAACACAAATTCCAATCTTAAAAATCAACTTTATTTCACATCCAACACAAATTCCAGCCTTAAAATCAACTTTATTTCACATCCAACACACCTCCCAATATTAAAATAAATTTCTTTCTCATCAACTCTATAAAATAAAATATTTTCTCTTTCCTTACCCAAATCTATCCTCCAACCAAACAAGCCCTATGGGTGGTCGCTGAGGATCAATCCAGTGAGTTTGGGCAGAGAGGCAATACGCTGAGAAATCAGAACCGGTTGAGCAAATCGTCGTCCCCGATGTTGGGTGACTGAATCGTCGTCTCCGATGTTTGGTGGGACTGATATGTTGAGTGGTACTATCGCGAAAACGTGAATGTTGTAAATGTACCAATGTTATTGGTAAAACTGATAACACAAAATTATGGAGAATCGATATTTGACTAATTGTGGTTTGACGGTCCGATGTTTGGCAGCTAAGAATTGTCGGAGCACGTATCGTGGCCGAGATTTGTCTACAGTAATTGTGCAAACATCGTGTCCGTGGTTTCATATTTTTATAACATCGTAAACGATATTATCAAATTTACTTGCGTAGTACAATGAACTCTGTTAAGGAGTGTTGATATGAACTTTGTACTTTCACACAATGTCAAGGTAATCAATGTTAGAGTGATTTCGTAACATCGTGATCGAAGGTTAATATCAAATTTGTTGAGCTAATCTACAATATGTGTTCTGATGAAATATTTTTTTTTAGTAGTAAGAACTTTGTCTACTTAGTACTTTGAGACTGAAGCCTTTTTGGCAGGTACTCTTTCACACGATCAAGCACGGAACAAGGGCAAAGGGATTCGCGAGGCTTGAGCTGCCACCTATTTTCTATTTTTTTTTTTTTTTAATTGTAATAAACATTGTATGCGATATTTGCTGTGAGCAAATAATGTGATGCGGGACGGAAAAAGATGTCAATGATAATTTATATTTATATTTAGCAAAATCAATTAGCAAATTATTTTAATAAAGAGAAAAATATTTTCTAGATAAATTATATGATAAATAAGATTTTTGAATCCCGCAAATTAAGATATTTTAAAATTAAAATTGAATTGGATCGTGTGATAAATAAGAATTTATCAATTTAGATTAGGGCGTCAATTTAAATTAAATAAATCAGATCCGAA
>JAEMOT010001386.1:154400-169633 GCA_019297695.1 Apostasia ramifera | reverse complement strand
GGCGAGGAGAGGTCGAGCGCGGCGGGGCACGGCGAGGCGAGGCGCGGCAAGGGGCGGTCGAGCTAGACGAGGGAACGAAACTGCGCGATCGGAGCGGCAGCGGCGTCGGAAGAGTCTGGCAAAACTGCGAGGTGCTGCGAGTGGAGAGAGCTTCGAAATTTTTTTTTTTTTTTGGGTTTTTTTTTTTGAAAAGTGGATAACTAGACTAATTTGAGGATTCTCACCAAAGATTTTTATTATATGCTTAATTTTGATATCGTCGAACCCGATGTTTCCTTTGCCAAGAATTTTTGGTCACACCCCCACTACCATCGAGTGTAAGATGGTTAAGGTGGCGAGCTGTGACAAAGTAATAGCCTAATGCTCAATCAAACATCAAACTCTAGGGCATAATCCCAAAATGAATCAGTCGATAGTCTAACACGAACCATCAGTCTCATCATATTTAATCCGACATACCAGCAGAATGTATTATGTAGTCAAACACGAAATGGAAACCTTGTCAGATCATATAAGACCAATCGGAACAAACATACGTGTATGTACAATTATATGAAGAAGATGTAGAAAAAACTCATCACCCCAGATCTAACATCACTATACAAGAGGCAAGTAATATGTCTACCAAGTAAGCACCTGTCATCAAAATCACGTAGGAACTCAGGTCTAAAACAAGGCTCAAAAATGGGTAGTTGTCGCAACGAAAGTACTCATGACTTGCTATCATCATAGGATGCTATAATCCTTTCAAGTGAGTTTCTTAATTGCAAGAGAAGGATAACCTCTTCTTCTATCAATCTACTAGGATATCCACGTCCACTCCTGTTATCATGATTATGTCCACGATAAGGAATGCAATCTATAGAAACTATAGTTGAATGGTGTGCCAAGGAATGCAATGATATAGCTTGGAATTTAATTTTCAATTGTTGATATTTAATTTAAGCCCAAACAACAATCCACTATGGCTTGGAAATTATAGTGGAACTTGCAATAATACCAATCCGATACAGAGTGAGTTTTAATTTCGACGGACACACGCAAATGACAACCTAGTAATGAATCTAAATACTAAAATGAATATTTCATCCAACCATTAAAGAAAACTAGCTCGATTGTTATGAAATAATTCAAACTATAGCTCAAATGCAATCTATAGGAACTATAGTTTAACGGTGTGCCAAGGAATGCAATGGTATGGAATTTAATTTTCAGTTGTTGAAATTTAATTTAAGCCCAAACAACAATCCACTATAGCTTGGAAATTATAGTGGAACTTGCAATAAGACCAATCCGATGCAGAGTGAGTTCTAATTTCGATGGAGAAATCCAAAATGACAACCTAGTAATGAATCTAAATACCAAAATGAATATTTCATCCAACCATTAGAGAAAACTAGCTCAATTGTTATGAAATAATTCAAATTATAGCCAACAATTTTGGATAATTACATGTCATCAAAAAAACTTTGGATCATTAGAAAGTCCTGAATTCGACCTCCCCAGAATTCTTTTAAGCAGGCATCCTTTCCTCAACTTAGGAGATTATACTTTGGTAGCCTTTTCAAAATGTGCCAACACACAATCGAATGCCTAGTCCATCTTCTTCATTCAGCTACCCCAAATATTCAATTCATCCTTTTGAGCTTTATTGTGAAGACTGGATAGGTAGACCTTCATCTTCTTGGGCTATATCCATATTTTCATTTTGTTCATCCTCTTGTTCATCTTCAAGGTCGGACCTTTCGGTGTACTTAGAGATGAAGGTTCAATGATTGTGTCAAATGGATACAATTTAATTGATGACACTTACTTTTAAGACATATTTCAATAGATTTTCGCCTTAGAAAAATAGCTTTGGCCCTGTTTGACGCGAGGACCAAAATCAGGAGCAAAATAGTACTAATTTAAAAAACAACAATAATAATAATAAATAAATTTTTTAATTATTCTACATAAATTTTAATATAAAAAATAATATCTTACTTCACATACTCAATAATTTTTAACAAAAATATAAATTTTATTTCACATCCTAGATCAAAATACTCGATTCAAATATTTTGGTCTAGAATGTGAAATAAAATTAATATTTTTATTTTAAATTATTGAGTATGTAAAGTAAAAAATAATATTTTTTATATTAGAATTTGTGTAGAATGGTTTAAAAAATTTAGTTATTATTATTATTATTATTGTTTTTTAAATTAGTACCATTTTGGTCCTGTTTTGGTCCTTCCACCAAAATGGCCTCCAACCAAACAGAGCCTTAAGATGTCAAATTTTTAGAAATCAACAATTTCTTAAGAAGCATGAATATGATACGAGAATATAAGAGTCCAATACGAATAATAAATATCTATATAATAGCATAATTTACCGTAGCTTTTGCTCAAAATTATAAAAGCATAGAAAAATTACGAACACAATATAGGAACATGGGGATACAACAGGACATGACAATTTGGGAATGAAGAAATATCTGTGCTTTGTTGATTTCCTAAAAACACAAACTTCTGCAATTAATCACCTATTTCCTCATCGAAGAATGAAATTTTTAATGAAGAAGAATGAACCAAACGAATGGCACTTTGGATGGGATGGGGTGAGAAAGAACACTGTTAAAATCTCATGGTTTCATTATCCAAGATACAATCATAGACCTTATTCATTAAAATTAGTAGGAGGCTACAGAGTAATTCATTAGAAGCCATCAGTTCCCTCCTCTGAGGATACTCTAATGAATAATGAGGATCATGAAATATAGGTCCCAACCATGTTGCTTTCAACTAACATAATCTACTTAGATTTTTTGTACTATCTTTGTCCAATTGTGAAATTAGGATTTACCCACTTATGACCCTTTTTTAACATATCCTTATCCAACTTATTGAGTTTATGATATAATATATCAAAGACATGACAATCTGTTATTAAGGGATAGAGCTCACAAATCCGATAAAGACTTTAAATGAAGTCAACATCTTGAAACTTAAACTCCATGGGGAGAAGAGCACAACATACCATGGGCATTAAAGCCTGTAGTTACTGAGAATATCCAATAGTGTAGCGAGGACATGAAAGTTTCTCACTGTTTAGGTTATGAGAGCATAGCAAGAACATCGAAGTCTGCAACCCGAGATTTGATTTGTGACAACATATTTGAAGAAACGTATGTCATCAGGAATTTAACTAGTGATAATGTATGAAAAGCATAAAAGCTTGCTATTAGAGATTTGATTCGTGGACATATATCAAGGGTAAGAAAGCCTGGTATTACAGATTTGATTTATTATCTTATATCAAGGGAACCTACTAATAAAGACCTTGGGTGAAGTCAACACCTTGGAACTTAGACTCTGTGGAGAGGAGAGTGTAACAAAATAATAAAAGAATTAAAGCCTGTTGTCACAGAGATCTCCAATGGCGTAGCGAGAACATGGAAGTCTCATTATTTAAGTTACGAGAGCGCAGCAAGAACATGAAAACCTGCTGCCCAGGAATTGATTTATGACGACATCTTCGAAGATACGTGAGCAAAGGAATTGACATGACCAAAAGACATGACCAATCACTCTATAAGAGTAATGACTCATATCTTACAACCTTTTACTGAAGGAAATTTTAGAGGTTTATTTTGATGATTTTCTGATATATATATAGTAAGTAAACCTGAGCATTTGCATCATGTTCAAATTGTTTTCCAAATGTGAATTTCAAACTTTATGCTAATCTCAAGAAGTTTAGTTTCCTACAATCTAATATTCTTTTCTCTGATTCATAGTGTTTTCCCAATATATCTCCATTAATTCAGAGAAAATAAAAGCAATCAAAGATAAACCTAAACCAACATCTCTTAGTAAGGAAAGAATATTTCATGGTTTAATTTCATTCTATAAAAAGTTAATTCAAGGTTTAGTTCAATTATAACTCCTACAAAATTTGTGGTGACTTGTGATGCTTCGAAGATAGGAATAAAAAGAGTTTTAAAAAAAGGATCATCCAACAGCTTTCTTTAGTGAAAAACTACCCAAAGCAAAGCAGCCAATTACAACAGCCAAGCCTTTATCCCACTATGTAGTTAGCTACATAAATCGTTTGTTTACAATGCACTCTATCACATAATAATTCCTCGTTTAGCTTCAAGGATGTAAAAGCATTTCTTATAATTTCTTGTTGTGTCCTTTATTATCTTCCACTTCCTCAGTTTACATATTTTTCTCAATTCTACTTAAACTTTTATCAGCTACGATTTATATGTTCAAATCATCCAAGCCAACTTTCTCTGAGCTTATCCTTAATTGAAACTACTGCAACTATCTCGCTAATATATCCTCAATTGAGACTACTGTAACTTTTTCATAGATATGCTCGTTTTTCATCATGTCCTTTTGAGAATGCCAACTTATACATCTTAGCATCCCCATTTCTGTGACATTTATTTTATAAGCTTTTTCCATCACACAATATGCCAGATGCATTTCTCCACCTTATCAATTTTACTTAAATCAACTAATGACATCTATTTCACCGTTATTTTGTATCATATATTCAAAGTATCTAAATCGCTAACTCTTCTTAATAACTTAATCATTAATTGTAATGCATTAATACAAGTACATCTATGTTGACTAAATGTGCAATCAAGTCTTATCAATACGAAAAATATCATATGCAAAAAGAATATAATAAAACACCTTTTCTTCAAAGCATTAAGTCAAAATCTCCATAATGCAAAGAGATATGAACATAAAGTTAAGCCTTGATGTAATCTAACAATAATAGAAAATCATTAATCAAACCTTTTTGTATCTAAACAGAACTAACAACTCCTTTATTGTTTGGTTCAACCTTAAAGGCCTTCTAAATTCCTCCAAAAATATTTTTATCAATTGTTTATATTTATTTCACATCAAATATAAATTTAAATATTAAAAATTAATTTATTTGAACAAAAATTACTATTCAATTTATTTGTGAGATATTTAACCTTAATTTCTAAAACTTAGGATCTGATTTATTGAAATTCAATAAATCAATCTAATCTAATTAATAAATTCTTACTTTATATTCCCGAGACCTCATTACGATATTATGTTATCTAGAAAATGCATGTTGGGGGATCACTAAATATTTAGGCTAAGCTAAAACAATTGTCTTAGTTTCTGATAGATTTTATTAGCCTAATCTAGGTCTAAATATCGCTAAAATTGTTTTTGAATGTCGTACTTGTGAGACATCCAAAGCTAAGAATTCAAACACAATTCTTCACACACCTTCCCCGGTGCCTTATGCGCCATTGAAGATTTGAGTATGAATTGTCTTAAGATGGCCCAAAACTACTAGAGGTCATGATTATATCTCTGTAGTAGTTAATAGGTTTTCTTAAAAAAAAGTTCTTATAGAAGAACTAGTAATGTATCTCATATAAGATTGTTTTTAAAAGGTATTATTAAAGCACTTGACCTTCCCAGTTCTAGGGTTTCTAATAAAGATGTAACATTTATTTCTTATTTTTAGAAAATCATATGGTTATTATATGGCACTAGGCTTTAATTTTCTTCCATTTCATCCGTAAAAGGTTTGTCAAACTAAGGCGGTGAATTGTCTAGGTAATATATTGAAGTGCCTTGTGAAAAAGAAACCAAAGAATTGAGATCTTAATTCTACTAATTGTTGAATTTGATTATAATTCTACCATTTGAATACGTCCACTGCTACAAACCACCTACTCCACTTGATCATATTCTTTTACCTTCTAATATACACATTTATAACTGTTGAATCTTTTACATGCCACAAACATGAACTTCATAGTAGGATTAAACAAAAAACTGCTGCAAGTAATTATAAATATAAACTTGTTGTCGATGTTCATCTTAAGGCTAAGAATTTTAGAATTGATGATTTTATGATAGTTTGTATTTGCCTTGAGCACCTACCAAAAAATTCCTTAAAAAAACTCAACGTAAGATCAACTGGCCCTTACCATATTATTGATAAAGTTGAACTGAATGCTTATTTAAATTACCTAGACATTTAAATATTAACTGTCTTTAATATCGAAAATCTAATATTATATCGAGGCACCTTTAAGCCTCCTGCTTTGTCTAGTCTTACTTTAGTAAGTATTTTTATTGCAAAGGCTTTTGCACGAAGACAAGAGCAAGTCTATTCTAACTATAGAGACTGTGAGCACATGTAATGGTGGGTATTATCGTTATCCTGTATGGCGAAAAAGTCAATCAATATTTACTGCTACATGGATCACGGAAGGCAAGTGCAAAAGATTAAACTTAGTCGTCTTACACTTCTATATGCATTCTACCTCCATGGAATCAAGTTTTATTCCATCAGGTGAAAAAGGACTATTGGTATAAGGCTTATTTGGTGCCTACACTATTTTAATAATGCTAGAAATCAAGATGATTCTTTTATTATAAAAAATAAAAAATAATATTAAATTAATTTTTATTACATCTTAAACAACTTTCAATATAAAAAATGTACTTTATTTCACATTTGGCATCATTTTCAATACATCAATCAACTTTATTTCACATCGTATATAACTTTTTAACATAACTAATTAACTTTATTTTCCATCATACACAAATCTTAAGGTAAACTCATAATTTTCATGATAAGACTAAATTGGTCTCTTTGCCAAACAGATCCATAGTTTTAGGCCAAGAAGAAAGGATTAGTTTTATTTTGATTGTCTTTTAGTTAGCTATTTAAACAAATTTCAAATAATTCAACTAATATGGACAATTCGTTAGAGTTTTTTATTATTATTAGCCTAGATTATTCTCGATTAGTTAGGGCAATTGGGTATAAATAAGCCGCGTATAATTGCATTTAAGAAATTTGGATTATTGAATAAAATTCTATGTAATTTTCTCTCATTTCTACTTATCTTTTCCCCATCCTTCTGGTTCTTCTCCCCTTTTTTCCATACTCATTCTACATCAACAAAGACATTGTTTGGGCCTCTTAAGTTCTAAGAAAGAGAACTAGTAGCGAGTCCAAGCATTTTAACATTAAATTGATACAAACATTTCACTATAATATATTAAATATACACAATACTATATTAAATATACACAATACAAACATGCAAATACATCTATAACCAGAATTTAACAATCTTCTTCAAACAAATAGAGGAAGTTTTTGACTTTTCATGAAAGTTTCACTTTTCTAAAATATGGACTCAAATTTTAACTGCAAAGTGAACATAGCCCAAGACAAAGTATTCAGATTCTTCACATTTTAACAACCAAAGAATCAAGAAAATATTTGTCAAAAGGATAAGTCAAACAAAAATCTTAACTACATTGAGAGTCCAGCAACCACTTAATTTCATAAAGGAAAGGAAATGAATAATGAATTTTGAAGTCAGAGAGAGAAAAAGAGTTCATATCTGGCAAATACCTTAAAATTCCCTTTGGAAACACTATTCCCAGCCTTCCAATCAGCATCCTAAACATTTGAAAGAAAAATGTCATATGTTGCAAACGTGACAAAAATTCGTTTACACTAGGGAATATTAGATATATTACAACCAGCTTTGCTTCCACTTCGGCCAATTCTTCAGACTCCCTGGCCAAACCAAAGATACCAAAAAACATAAATGTTCAAGCAAACTTCGCATGTGGATAAGACAACAATTATGCATACTTGTCATCAGTAAATACTTCCCAAAACGACCAAAGCCCAAAACCAAAGAACAACAAAGTTGTAATTTGGTGTGTCCATTTATGGGAAATCTGCATAGTCAAAGTTCATTTTAGGCTCAAAAGTGACAATACAAATGATGCAAAAGAAAAAAGTGACAGCACAAATGATGCAAGAGAAACAAAACTGGAAATGAAAAAAACAAAGATGAAAAAACTTTTTTTGCAAGCTTATCTAGTCATGAATGCCACACTTCAATGTCATACTTAAAAACATAAGATTAGCAATGTAACTCGGCGATTATATATATCAAACAAAGCTGCTTTTAAAAATGGTAAAAACCCAATGCAAATAATTTTTAAACAAAAAATCAATTCACTTACTGAATAAAAAATAATTATAAACACATTCCAATATCATAGAAGAATTCTTTTTTCACCTCAAATACCACAACTCCCTCCACACCACATGAGAATCGCAATGGTGTAGATCCAAAATAAGTACACAGTGATACTCAAGTGTTTATGAAAATAATAAGCACTACAACCTCAGTCGTACAATGGCTGTTGTGTGGAAACTAATTCATCATAGGTCCAAGTTCAAGAGCAAAGTCCCCAATGTTCACTCACCCGGACTTCAAGCTAAGTCATCCCGTGAAAACTCAAAACAGCCTTTCACGAGCACTCGCAACCCTCCCCAAGTAAATGAAGAAGTTTCCATCTTACATGGCGATGTGGTAACTATCAGAGTATTAGCAGGCGAACAACCTAACGGTCGCTCAGTGCCACCTCAACAATCTAGTCAGTCACATTATCATTTCCCATCCTAAAAATAGAAGTTATTGTTTGCATCAATTTTAAAATACCCTAAGCAAAACAAAAGAAAGAGAGAAAAAGTATAACAAGGACTACTCAAGAAGATCAAGCCCTCAATTGAAAAGGATAACTTAGAAGGCAATCCTAGCCGTTGAAAGGAAGCCCGTTAACCATTAAAGAATCTACATCGAAAGAAAACCTATCAAAGAGAAAGGCTTCAAATAGGAATTCTTGCAAAGGAAAGCAACAAAGAACAAGCTAGAGAAAAAATAGCCTTTGGAAGAAAAATATTAAGCAAAGCCACCGAACGGAACCTTCGTAGAGAACTAAACTCAACCACTTTGAAGAAACCTCGGCCGACAAGATCTCTAATGCAATAACAAACTCTACTAGCATGGAGATCCTCCTCGTTCATCTGAACCACAAAATAATCAACTACAACTAGGGGAAACAACTTAAGTAACCGCCTAAGCAAGCCTTAGCAGGTAGATTACGCTCACTCGTAGTGCATCACACCCCGACTAATAACCTATGGCGACTACAAACACCCCCTTCTTGACAAAAAAAGGGGTTGGACATTGAAAGTTGGGTATCAAATGTTAAGCAGTAAAAGAAATACCGTTGATTCAATCTCCTCGCAACCCTCGAAGCGCTCTCCTCACCTCTGCAATTAGTGAGGAAACAACTCCCCCTACAAATGAAACCTAGGCTTCCTCTTCCTTACCTCTGAGAACAAATCCCCTAGCAAATACAAAGACAAAGTCTCCTTTTCATCTAAGTTCTTCTAGGCCTGACCATCAAAATTAGTTATGGTGAAGCCCCAACTGAGGTCGGATCTAACTGGAGTATAGCTATTTGTTGAAGGGCCACAATTTAATGGTGACAGCCACCAGTGGCATGAAATTAAACAAAGCCACCAACTCTAGGCATTATGCTATCAAATATTCTCTGAAGGCTCTATTCCTTAAAGAAAATTAAACTTCAAGGAAGTTGAGGATTTCTGCAAAGCATAATACATCCATTCATAACTAAAAGAAAGAATCAACAATTAAAACCAAATGTCCAAGAAACAAGCTAAATTAGTCTAGTCAAAGACCTTGCTGAACAAAGAGCACATGCTCTCTGCACATCCCAATTCTATCCATTACAAGAATTCCCTTCAAAAAAAAAAATCTTGCTATTCCATATGACTCAAAGGGCATTTCCAGTAGAGTATTCTCCATCCCATCCCAAAAAAAAATCATACGGATGGGAAAGCCCAACCCCCTTTTGAGGTTTAACAATTTTCAGAACTCAAGCCTGAAATTCACAATCTAGCAGTGTCTTCAAACCTCTCAAGGCCAAAGCAAGTCCTTCAAAACTTCAGATCTTTCGGAGGCTTTAATTCTTTCAAAAACTTCAATTCCTTCGAAGACCTTAATCCCTTCGAGAACTTTAGATCCTTCGAAGGCTTTGGATCCTTTGAAGATTCCAATTCATTCGAAAACTTCAACTCCTTTGAAGACCACAATCCCTTTGAAGACTTTGGATTTTTCAAAGACTTCAATTCCTTCAAAGATTTCAAATCCTTCGAATATTTAAATTTTTTCAAGGATTTCAACTCTTCGAAGGTCTCAATTTCTCTAGCAAATATTTCTTGTTGATACTGCAACTCTTTCAAAATATCTTAACCCTCTCGAAAACCAAGCCTCTCATATGTACCTTTGGGATTTATCTCAAATTCTCTAGAGATTGAAGTTAAATCCCAAGGAAGCTCAAATCTTTACTCAAAGATAAACCCCCCTTTTATCCCCAACAGTTCTATCATAACTTTAAAACCAAATTCAAATACCTTCAAACAAATCAAATTTCTAATAGTAGACTTCCACACCCCTGACATGCTACCACAAATAAAATCTGATAGTAAGCATCAATGCCCTTGATACACTATCACAAATCTATTCTTAATAGCAAGCTTCTATACCCATGATATGCAATCAAAAGTTAAATCCCTGACTGCAAGCTGCCATGCACATACTACACTATCATAACATGAGCAATGGTAAACTTCCATGTCCCTGTTATGCCATTATAAATCTTTATAACAATAGGCTTTCATGACATTACTACGCTTGTTCGCCTAAAAAGTGGAAAGTCAACAAGCACAAATTGCATTTGCATAATTCCTTCTCTCGGCACAAATTGATTTCGCCCTAGAGGTGATAACACTAGAATTTCAAAGTTTCTGGGGATCGACGATTTCTTATAGAGGCAAGCCTCTGTAATTAATTACTCATCTTTCGGGGGAGGACAGAACTTTTGATCAAAGGGGAACATCTATCAACTAGGCTAAGTTGCTAAATTATATATCTTTATTAAAGATGATAATGATGGTGAAAAAATAGGCTTTTCATCTTTACCCTTATTGTAAATCAAATATTTCAATTTTGCCACCCCCTCCCTCTCTGTGCCGCCTCCCTCTCTCCTCTCTCTCCTCTGCTTTCTCTCTCCTGCTGCCCACCGCCTCCCTCTCTCTCCTCTCCTAATTTCATCTCTCTGCCTTCTCTCTCCTGCCGCCAGCTCTCTCCTCTCTCTCCCTGCTTTCTCTCTCATACAGCCCTCCCTCTCTCTCCTGTCTCTCCTCTCTCTCCACTTTCTTTTCCCACCGCCCACCGCCTCCCTCTCTCTCTCCTCTCCTCTCTCTCTGCTTTCTCTCCTGCCACCCTCCCTCTCTCTCCTCTCTCTCTGCTTTCTCCTGCCCACCGCTCATCACCCACTTCTCTCTCTCCTCTGTCCTCTCTCTCTTCTGCGAAAATAAATATATAATTAATTTTGAATTTATTAACCATAATAAATATAAAAATAAATACATATTTAATAAATTTAACTAAAAATAAATTAATTTTAAATAAAAAACTCAATTTATTTTGAATTAAATAAAATAAGATGACTTGAAAGTGAATTTTAAGTTTAAAAAATACTACACAATTTTTAATTTACTATTTATGACACATTAATTGAGGATAATAAAATATCAAAATTAACATAATATTAAATTAAAAATTCATATGTAATATTAATTTGTTTCACTACTTAACTAAATAGTTATCATTCTAATTATTTTATCTTATCACAAAAGTAAAATTGTAAATATTACACCTCAACATTACGTATAATATATATTTTTCACTAATTATTTTTTGTCTTTTACCATGTAAATATATAGAACCTGTAGATGAATATACTTAATCTACTAAATAAAATATATTCACATATAGACATACAGAGATAAGTAGCGAAGAGTTAAAAGAATAAATTAATTTATCATTCTTATTCTGGATATTAATTTAATTTAGGCGACACATTTCAAATTTACTCAGTTCAATACCAAATTTTATTTAAAATCAATTTAATTTATTTTATATCTTGATTTTTCCTAATTATACTTTTCCCATGTATAAACTTCACGAAATATTTCAAATTTTTTTAACATAAATATTTTTATTACTAAATTATATATTTAATTCTTTTATTTTTAAACATACATATCAATTTTTTATATATAAATATTTTATAATAAAAATATAAAAATATTAATTAACAAGAAATCATAATAAATAGATTTATGATAAGGACCCAGATGTAATTTTTTCTTTGTTGTTTTGTAGGTGCCCAGTACCATCCTGTTTCTTTTATGTCATATAGAACATAACTATCAAGAATGGCATTTTACTGCGTTAAAGTGCGTCTGTTCTACAAAAAGGTATATTATGCTACATTAGTTTGGCTGAATATCAAGACTATGGTTCTAGCATTTATCTTGATAATTTATTACTAGGGAAGAACATGTTATACACCTATCTCAGATCTGTCAAGCCCTTAGAAAAGATAGCTTATATGCGAATTTAAAGAAATGCACATTTATGACTGATCGAGTTATCTTTCTAGGGTTCATAGTATCGTCTGAAGGTGTATCTGCTGATCCTGAAAAGGTAAATGCAATAGTTAGTTGGCCAGTTCCTCAGAGCATCCATAATATACGATGCTTTTATGGGCTGGCAACTTTCTATCGTAGATTTATCCGTGAATTTAGTACCATCGTAGCTCCGATTACCGATTGTATTCGAAAGGGGCCATTCGAGTGGACGAAGGCTGCTGCTAAAGCCTTCGAAGAAATAAAGCTTAGGATGACGGAAGCTCCAGTTTTGAGACTTCCAGACTTTTCGAAAGTTTTTGAGGTTTCGTGCGACGCTTCTGGAGTTGGCATCGGTAGTGTACTATCCCAAGAAAATCACCAGGTTGCCTTCTTTAGTGAGAAGTTGAACGATGCTAAGCAGAAGAAATTCACTTACGATAAAGAGTTCTATGCTGAAGTGCAAGCCTTGAGGTATTAGCGGCATTATCTCTTACCCCAAGAATTCGTTCTATTCTCTGATCATGAAGCTTTGCGGTACTTGAACTCACAAAAGAAGTTGAATTCAAGACATGCAAAGTGGGTTGAATTCCTACAAGAGTACACTTTTGTACTTAAGCATAAAGCAGGAATCGAGAATAAAGTCGCGAACTCTTTGAGTCGTCGAGTCTCACTCCTGTTCACTATGAGCATTGAAGTTGTGGGATTTGACAAACTCATCGAATCCTATGAAGATTGTCCTGGCTTCGGAGTCATCTATGCCGTCGTGAAGGTGTCATCTAGAGAGTTCACTGACTTCTTAATTCAAGATGGCTACTTTTTTCGTGGTCACAGACTTTGTCTCCCACGAACATCCGTTAGAGACTTCCTCGTTTGGGAGTTACACGCAGGTGGTTTGGCCGGTCACTTTGGCCGAAATAAGACGATTGAGGTCGTAGAGACCCAATTTTATTGGCCAAGCCTCAAGAGAGATGTCGCGCGTATAGTTGGTCAGTGTCGAACTTGTGCTGTGGCAAAACAACAAGAACAGAACACTGGACTTTATACGCCTCTACCTGTACCTGATCGTCTTTGGCAAGATCTTAGCATAGATTTTGTTCTTGGATTACCTAAAACTGCTGATAAGCACGATTCTATCTGTGTCGTGGTTGATCGATTTTCTAAGATGCCACATTTTCTTCCTTGATCTAAAACATCAAATGACTCTAAGATTGCTCACTTATTTTTCGATGAGGTAGTTAGACTACATGGGTTGCCAAAGTCAATGGTGTCTGATCGAGATACCAAATTTACCAGTTATTTCTGGAAAACTCTGTGGCATCTCCTCAGTACGAAACTTAAATTTTTCACGGCCTTTCATCTTCAAACAGATGGACAAACAGAAGTAGTTAAGAAAAGTTTAGGGAACCTACTTCGTTGTTTAGTGGGAGAAAATGGAAGAAATTGGGACCTTGTCTTACCTCGTGCTAAGTTTGCATACAATAATTCTGTCAATAAGTCTGTAGGCATAAGTCCATTTCAAATTGTGTATGGTTATAAACCTAGAGTTCCTGTAGATCTCATTCCATTACCTATGCATGCTAGGATGTCTGAGTTTGCCGAGTCATTTGCACAGCATGTTAGGGAATTACATAAAAAGATCAGCAAAAAAATAAGTGTCAGTAATGACACTTATAAGAAATTAGCAGATTGTCACAAAAGAATGCAGGAATTTTCAGAAAGAGATTATGTGATGATTGGGGTTCGACCCGAGCGGTTTCCATCTGGAACTGTTAAAAAGTTACAAGCTCGCGCAGCAAGTCCCTTTAGAATTTTCAAGAAAAATTGGTTCGAACGCGTATATTGTTGATTAATTACCAGAGTCTGGTATCAGTTCAACTTTCAATATCTCAGACTTGGTGGCATACAAGGAGCCAACAGTAATGCCAAGTGATCCGTTTGAGCCTTCATTACCCATTGAGAGTGAACCCTTACCCGAGTGTCCACCAGCCAAATCCACTAATAAACAAGAGCAAATAGAGCAAATCCTTGATGAGTAGATAATTTTCACAAGAAATCGAGAATACCAGCGTTATTTGGTTCATTGGAAGGGTTTACCTCCGTCTGATAATTCATGGATTACTAGAGATGAGCTGCAAAGACTTAATCCAGATTTGCTAGAGAGATATCACAGCAGAGAGGACCCCTACTCGACAGAGTCGAGTCTTTTCCCACCCGGGGAGAGTTGGTGGGGACACCACGATCGACTGTCGATTCATTCCTGGTAGATACTGTCGAAGGCCGAGATCTAGCCACGCTGCTTCGATCTGGATCGATTAACTATTAGGACAGATTTGGAAAGATCGATGCTGCGGATCGCTGACTTGGTGGATTGAAAATCTCCTATTCATTCTGATTGATTAGAGATTCCATTTTGGGATGATTTTATTTCTCGCATTTATTTTGTATTAGTTGTTTCTATTTCTGTTATTGTTATTTTAAGCATGTTATCTGGTACTTTCTCGTTTGTGTGAGAAATTTATTACATTATATATTTTTCTTTATTGAGTCAATTTGTATGGAGATTTATATAAACGCCTCTCTTTATTCTTTTTGCTAATGTTGAATAAATTTGAGTTGTGTTTTCCCTTGGGGATTATTTGATTCTGGAATGAATCAATATCCTGGATATGAAAGGGCTTGGGCCTTGGGTGAGAATCTCTAAACTCCACCCGCTCTAGCTCTTCAATTCGGTTTCGATTCTATTCATCTTGCACCCTCAGCATTCGCCTCGACTCATCCTTATCCACTCTGCCTGCTTGTTTGCGTTCTTATATCTAGCTTGCCAGTTCGACGTGATCACGTCA
>JAEMOT010001386.1:64139-143265 GCA_019297695.1 Apostasia ramifera | reverse complement strand
ACGCGGGCGGCCGCCGGACCTGCCGGCGGCAGGTTGGAAACGCCGCGCGCGTGCGCGAGATCGAGAGGAGAGAGGGGAAATGAGTAAAATTGTAATTTAAAAAAATAATAATAATAATAAAAATAAAAAAGGACCCATTTGATATTTATTAAAACTCAGAAACCCGATATTATAATTTTAAAAACGTGAACCTATGCATTATTAAGGGTGTGTTTGTTTGTAAGGTTAAATTTAAGAAGGTTAAAATTAAATTTGGATAGAGATATTTTTTTATTAAAAGTTGTGAATGATGTGAAATAAAGTTAGTTATTATGTTGGGTTATGAGAGGGATGTGATATAAAGTTAATTATTATATTGGAATTTGTGAGGGATGTCATATAAGTTAGTTATTATTTTAGTAATATGTGTAGGATGTGAAATAAATTTAATTTTTAATATTAAATTTTATGCGTGATGTGATGTGCCTGGTTAAAATTAAATTAGGTTAATTTTAAACTCCTAGACAAATGGGGTCTAAGCGTTAAACTCAGGGACCTGGGTGTAATTTGCCCTAATAAAAATCATGATTTATATAGTATATTACATATTATGTTCTATGCATTAAGATGTGAGTATATCCTATGTTATATGATTCATATTATCATGATTATCAAGATAAAAAAAAAATTTAACATATTAGACATGTTTAAGGAGGGTAAAGCTTCTTTGTAGAGCTTTATGGAGAGAAACTCCTCCCTACAAAATTAACTAGGAAAAAGAATTTACTAGCAGAGAAAGAATATGAGTGAAAGTAAGTTTTTCCCAACATAGACAAAGATAAAAAGACAAAGAATACTAACTTCCCTCATAGAGAATAAGAAAAAAATAATAAAAAAGAATAATATTTAAGTTTTTATATGCTTTATAATCATGTGTCATATATTTATTTCACATTCGTTTTTGGATATATTGTCTATTAGTGATGAGTTGATGATCTTAGCTCCTACTAAATTGAGAACTCCCTCCTCTCTAAATTTTGCATGTTGACTGGAGACCAAGAGCATTCAAAAAGTTCATGCAGCCACAAAGTTATAGCTAAGATTTAGTATTCTCCTTTTATGTTTTCTAGTTTATGTCAAGCATTGAATAATTACTTAATTTGGTGTTAGTTATTTGGGATGTTAATTTATAAATTTAAATTGTATATGGTGGACTATATATTATAGCTCAAACAATATATTTTGATGACTAGAACTTTAATTAGTTATTTGGAATGATTATATCATCTCAATGTTTTCGCAAAAACATCACCTAGTCTAATTGTTATATCATTGAAATCATGGATAACGGTTGGGATGAGTGTGACGAATAAACCAATCATAGTCTTATTAGTTAAGAACTACATAATGACAAATGAAAGGAATGAAATAAGTTTGAATAACATATGAAAAACAAAAGAACAGCAAGTTTATAGAAAGATAATGAGAATCTAAAAGCTGAAGAAAATCAAGAGGGAAATTAAAGATGAAATAAAAATATACAAGCGAACCTAATAATCAAATCTCAGATGTTTAGTAATATTGTTTCCTGCTATAGATCCTATCTTATTGAATCTAGAGCCCAAAAAAAGTTTCTTAAAAATGCAGCAGATTCAAAGATTGCCGATTCAAGCAAAGACTATTCTTGTGGATCGTTCAAATTAAAAACTATCCAGATAACGAAAGCTAAGATTAAACAACCAGAGGAGGACGAGATCACCCACCGCAGCGGCAAAGAACGTCTTGTCTCCGATCTCCGACAGAACCGTCATCGCCAGCGACTTGGTGAAACCCTAGATCACAGCCATAGAAACAGAAAAAAATAAGAGAGACCGCTTCCCCTTTCATCATAGATAGCAAGCAAGAGAAAAACCTCGAGGACCGAGGAACCCATGCTTCAGATCCAAGCCCCTGCGTTTCCCCTTGAATGCTTGCGGAGAGAAGAGCACCGAAAGCCGGATGAGTGGCTGATCTGCTCCATTCAGAGGCCATCGACGAAATTTATGAGAGCAAAAGCATGAGACGACCCAATAGTAATTTCCGGGTGGAGACGCTGCACCGTGAGCAGCCCATGAGCTGGTGGAGCGTCTTCACGCCCTAGCTTCTACCTAGTAATGAAGATCAACTGCTTGTTAATTATGCTGCGGTAACTGATTGACAAAAAAGTTATGCTGACTTAACATATCGGTAAATTGCCATAGACAGGTATTACAAACTGATTTCAACTTTTCAAATACGGTCCTGCGTGTGAATTTTCACGGTTATTATGTGATGTTCGTGGCCGAAAAGGACTGAGAGTGATTGTCGGGTGATATCCTAAGGGCCTGTTTGGCGCGATGACCAAAATTAAGACTAAAATAGTATTAATTTAAAATAATAATAATAAATAAATATTTTTAATCATTCTACACAAATTTTAATATGAAAAAATGTTACTTTATTTCACATACTCAATGATTTTTAATAAAAATATCAATTTTATTTCACATCTTAAACCAAAATATTCGAATAAAAGAAAAGAATCACTGAGGCAAAGTGCAACTCGTGGCAGGCTTCTAGGCCGAATAATGAGTGGTGAGAGGAGTACAGGAATGAATCATCCCACATCGAAAAGTGAGGGAGATCCTGAGCTATATAAGTAAATAACGTGATCTCAAATGGTACAAATTCCGTAATTAAGTGTGCTAGTGCTGGAGTAGCACTGGGATTAGTGACTTCCTGGGAAGTGCTCAAGTCACGCAGTTTTCTTCTATATTGAGAAGCTTAGTTCTTTAGGTTGGTTTTACATTCTTATTAGATTCCTAAATTTTATTTGCACCATTTTTACCTAAATACTTTGGTAGGAATTATTTATTTTTAACAAAAGAAGCAAAAATATTTTAAAAGGAAAATTTTGTCCCTCAGTTCTCTCACGGACCCTCTCATTCTCTCTTATTTTTTTCACTTAATAAAAAGAAGGCAATTAAATTCAAATGTACCGGCGTCATGGGAGCACTAACCCCTTATTATTATTATTATTATTCTAGCATATCTCAAACCTCGACCACGAGGGTTCGGCCGAATATCATCCACGATGATTCAAGATCATCTCCCAGTAACATCTATGACGATATTTTCCAGCTGCACCTGTCGCTGTCGGCGTGCCACGACTGCACCGTTTTCAATGCAGCATGCTTGTTCCAGTTACGCAAACGAAGGGCCGCATGCTCCATCTATTACGGATTCTTAGAAGAAATGTCAAGATCAAGAAGCCAAGCTCTTCTTTCACTACTTCTGGCTCCTCCGGTGGTCGACAGCAGTGGGACCACCAATGTGGACTCAGCAATTGAATATTTCATCCTCTTCCAAAAAAACTCAGGCTGAGCTCCACTATCTTCTGCTTATAAATACCCTTGAACAGGCTTCAAAGAGGGGTTTTTTTAGTTTTTAGCTTTTGGTGGCTGGTTGAAATCGCAGGATCTCTCTTCTATCACCCTTGTATTAAGAGCTTGAGATAAGAAAACTCTCTTTCTTCTTTTTGCTCATTATACTGGTTTTTTCGATCATCTTCTTTTTTTTCTTAGTGAATCATCTCTTGCTGATCGCTCCACCTGAACGTAAGGGATTTCCTTTCTGAACCACCTTAAATTCATGTGTGCTGTTCTAGATGCTTATTCTTTCTCATTTAAGCTTTAATTGTCAGGCTTAGCTCTCTGCATACCACTGCTTCTTGGGACTCTTCCTTCTCATGTCAGCAGGCATCTTGCAATTCATTTTGAGTATGATATATGTAATATAAAATATATTATACTTCTAAATTAAAATATCTGTACGTAAATCCCCAAGAATCAAAATGTAAGGAAAAAGATTTCAATAAATGATTTTTATTTTTTGAATGTAAAAGATTTCATTTTCTCAATCGCTGCTAAGATTCCCGGAATAATTTTGGGAATATTTAGATCCTATGTCCACCATGATTGCAGAATTGGATTCTCGGAAGCTTAAAAAAAAAACACATTGATTGGATAAAAATAATCTGATTTAATTTATTAGCTTGGAAATGAATTAAATCAGAGGGAAAGTTAATATGGATCAAATCAAAAATATTAGCGCTAATCCTGTCCTAACGGTGTGTTTAAGCTTGAAAATATCTGAACTTTGATTAAGCCTGAAAATTATCGGCGGATGAAATTCAGAAATATATATATTTAGGGTACTTTACAATAAATTTATTTCTTTTAATAAAAGTTGATTAAGAAATATAATATATATATATATATATGACATGATATTTAATAGCGACTGTAATAATATATAAAAATATATATTTATTCAATAATCGGCTCCAACGAGATGGCCATTAATAGTGATTGATAATATGATTGCAAGTCATTGATGATCAACAATGATAATCAATATATGATAGCTGGTGATAACTGGATTACGAAAATAACGTACCCAACAGAATACTCATGGGATAACATTGAATTAGTAATTGACCACACATAAAATATTTTTATAAATATTTTATTTATTTTTAATAGATATTAATTTAAAGAATAATAATATAATATTTTAAATTATTAAATAGTATTTATGTAAATAAACTTTAAAGAATAGTAAATATGAAAATAAAAATTTTACAGTATAATATGTATTTAATTTTTTTACATATAAAATATATTTTTTTATTCAAATATATAATCCACCCTATTAGGTTATGTCATATGTGATGTCATCTTATTTGACTGTTTACTTTAAAATTTTTTGGGTGGTTGGATGGATAATATTTTTTGGGTATTATTTTTTGGAAAATATTTGGATATGTAAAGTTGGAGACAGATTATGAATTTATCGCAAAGATAGATTGAGAATTTTTTTTATTATTTTAATATTAAAAATTAGAAAATATAAAATAATTTTTAAAGATTTTAAAATTAAATTTTAATGTATCACTGTTAATAGAAAAGAGGAGCAGAGTTAGAGTTAGAAGAAAATTTTATGTTTTTGTTTGAAAGCTTGAAAATTTATGTTTTTAAATTTAAAAATTGAAAATTTATTTATCAATTTTACAATTTCAATCTCAACCAAAAAAATTTATAAAATTTGTTGTATATTTTGTGTTCTATTGAGAGTTTAGCACATTAGATGCAGTGAAAATTAAAGAGGAAGCAGGGGGTGGGTGGTGGTTGGCATAGGAGATGAAAAAATATAAAGTAGAAGAAAAGAAAATGTGGAGGAGGTCTTTCACTAACATGCTCAAGAAAGAGAGAGTGTGTGAGAGAAATAAAGCTTTATTGTACTTTTTTCTAGTTTCGATATATTTGAGAGAAATATAGAAGGAGACGAAGGGAGAGAGGGGGTTCCAGTGCCCTCCTTTGGCTTTGACATGCCTAAGGCTCTGTTTGGTAATAAGAAAAAAAAAAGATTTGATTGGAATTTTTAGTGATTTTTGAAAAATGTGTATAATATGAAATAAAGTAAATTGGTTATATTAAAAATTGTGTATGATGTGAAAAAAAGTTGATTGATTTATTGAGAATTGTGTTGGATGTGAAATAAAGTGATTGTTTAACGTTGAAATTTGTGTGAGATGAGATATAAAATAATTTTTTAAGTTTTTTTAAAATAAATATAAGATTTTGGCCATAGGTAATTTTAGCCATGATTTTTAGTCCATTGCCAAACAGGGCCTAAGATAGAGATAGTGGATAGTTACAAAAGTTGTGTAATTATGTATATTAAGTTTGATTGCCTTAATATGTTACAAGTTTATGTATAAATGCGAGTATTTAATTGAGAAATATTAAAAAACAATGAGCAAATGTATAATTGTTAAAATCTAGTTAAGATAACGTCGTATGTAACAAATCATTATTTAAATTTGAGTCTTTCTACTTAAATTTAACAATATAGCAATAAGTAACTGTATAATTATTATTATTCAATTTAAATACATTAATATATAATAAATTAGTTTTTAAAAGCATGCATTTAACTGAAATTCATTCATATACTATCACATAGTTGTATAATTATTAGCATTTCATTAAAAATACTGTAATATATATCGAATTAGTCTCTAAATTTATCTATTCTATAGAAATATTATTGTATAATATGTATAAATCGTATAATTCTGAATATTAAGTTAAAATGCCTTATTATATAATAAATTTATGTCTAAATACTTGTTTTTGGTCAAATAGATATAGAAATCAGCAAATATTTTTTAATTGCTAGTATACAATTAATATAACTTAATATATAATGAATCATCCTCTAAATTGATGTATTTTATTTAAATTCATTGATATGACAATCAATAGTAGCATATCGTCTCTTTATTTCGCATAGGGTGATTTGTAACAAATTAATCTTTAAAAGCTTTTGTTCAGTTGAAGTACTTCGTTATGCTATCAAATTTTAGTATAATTATTCATATTATATTGAAATACTTAGATATACATCGAATCGACTAGTAAATATAGGTTTTCAGTTGAAATACATCGATATAACATAAAATATTTTTTGTAATTGTAATTATTAACAGAAAAATGCCATGGTATGAAATGAATTAAAATCAAAATACTCGTATTATTTTTAAATAAATTAAAAAATCATCGAGTAGCAATATAATTGCTAGTATATTGCTAAAATATCTAGATATGTAACAAATCGCCCTCCAATACGTGTATTCTTCTTAAATCCAACGATATAGCAATCAATAGTTGTATAAATGCTAATGTTCAACTTAAATATATTTGACATATGATAATTAAGTATTTATAAGCATGTATTTTGTTAAAATAAATCAATATAATGTTAAGTAGTTGTATAATTATTACTATTTTTTATAATACTTTGATATATATAAAATTAGTCTTTAAATATATGTATTTTATTGAAAAAGATCAATGTAACATACAAAAGTTCAGCAATTATGTGTATTAAGTTTGATTGCCTTGATATGTTGTAAATTCGCATATAAATGAGAGTATTTTATTGAGATACATTAAAAAAATATTGAACAAATATATAATTACTACTATCTAGTTAAAACTACTTTGTATATAACGAAGCACAATTTAAACATATGTCTTTCTGCTTAAATTTGATGATATAGCAATAAGTAACTGTATAATTACCACTATTCAGTTCAAATATAATGATATATAATAAAGTAGTCTTTAAAAGCATGTATATAATTAAACTTCATCGATATAATATCACATAAATATATAATTATTAGTATTTCATTAAAAATATGTAATATATATCGAATCAGTCTTCAAATTTATTTATTCTATAAAAATATGAATGTATAACCTGTATAAGTCATATAATTTCGTGTATTAACTTAAAATGTATTGTTATGTAACAAATTAATGTCTAAATGCTTATTTTTTGTTCCAATATAAATGAAAATAAGCAAATAGTTTCTAATTGCTAGTATACAATTAACATAACTTAATATATAATAAATCATTCTCTAAATTGGTGTATTATTTTTAAATTTATTGATATGACAATCAAGAATCATATATTGTCTATCTTCAATTCGTATATATTGATTTGTTACAAATTAGTCTTTAAAAGCTTTTTTTAAGTTGAAGTACTGTGTTATGCTATCAAATTGTAGTGTAATTAATTGTATTATATTAAAATACTTACATTTACATCGAATCGACTATGAAATAAAGGTATTCAATTGAAATATATCAATATAATATAAAACGTTTTCATAATTGTGATTATTAATAGAAAATGTCATGACATGAAATGAATTAATGTCAAAATACTTGTATTATTTTCAAATAAATTAAAAAATCATCGAGTAGTTATATAATTGCTTGTATGTTGCTAAACTATCAAGATATATAATGAATTGGTCTCCAAAAATGTGTATTATTCTTAAATCCATTGGTATAGGAATCAACAATTGTATAAATGCTAGTGTTCAACTTAAATATGTTGACATGTGACAATTAAGTACTTATAAACGTATATTCAGTTAAAATAAATTGATATACTATTAAATAATTGTATAATTATTACTATAAATTTAAAATACTTCAATATATATCAAATTAGTCTTTAAATATATGTATTTTTATTAAAGAACATTGATATAGTATACAAAAGTTGTGTAATTGTGTATATTAAATTTCATTGCCATGATATGTGGTAAATTCACGGATAAATGCGAGTATTTTATTGAGATATATTTAAAAAATATTGAACAAATGTATAATTGCTACTATCTAATTAAAACAACTTCGTATGTTACGAATCGCTATTTGAACATGTGTCTTTCTGCATAAATTTAACGATATAGTAATAATTAAGTATATAATTATCGCTGTTTAATTTAAATAAATTAATATATAATAAATTAGTCTTTAAAAGCATGTATCTAATTGAAAATCATCGATATATTATTACATAGTTGTATAATTATTAGTATTTCATTAAAAATATGTAATATATATCGAATCAGTCTCTAAATTTATCTAATCTATAAAAATATAAATGTATATCTTGTATTAGTTGTATAATTTCGAGTATTAAGTTAAAATACCTTATTATGCAGCAATTAATGTCTAAATGCTTATTTTTTGTTCAAATATATATAAAAATCAGTAAATATTTTCTAATTGCTAATATACAATTAAAATAATTTAATATATAATGAATCATTCTCTAAATTTGTGTATTTTATTTAAATTTATTGATATATCACAATCAATAGGCGAATATCGTATCTTTTCAGTTCGCATACATTGATTTATAACAAATTAATTTTTAAAAGCTTTTGTTTAGTTGAAGTACTTCGTTATATTGTCAAATTATAGTATAATTATTATATTAGGTTGAAATAGTTAGATATACATCGAATCGACCAGTAAATATAGGTATTTAGTTGAAATACGTCGATATAACATAAAATGTTTCTGTAATTGGATTATTAACAGAAAATGCCATGATATCAAATGAATTAATGTCAAAATGTTTATATTATTTTCAAATAAACTTAGAAATTATCGAGTAGTTATATAATTACCAGTACATTGCTAAAATGACTAGATATGTAATGATTCGCTCTCCAAATATGTATATTCTTCTTAAATCAATCGATATAAAAATCAACACTTGTATAAATGCTGGTGTTCAACTTAAATATAATGACAATAAAATATTTATAAGCGTGTATTCAGTTAAAATAAATTGCTATACTGTTAAATAGTTGTATAATTACTACTACAAAGCTAAACTATTTTGATATATATCAAATTGGTCTTTAAATGTATTTATTTTGTTGAAGAACATTGATATAACATAAAAAAAAATTATGTAATTGTGTGTATTAACTTTGATTGCTTTGATATGTTATAAATTCATGTTATTGAGATACATTTAAAAAGCATTGAACAAATGTATAATTCGTAGTATCTAGTTAAAACAATTTTGTATATTATGAATCGCTATTTGAACATGTGTCTTTCAACTTAAATCAAACGATATAGCAATAATTAATGTATAATTGTCACTGTTCAGTTCAAATATATTGATATGTAATAAATTAATCTTTAAAAGTATGTATTTTGTTGAAATTCAATGACATACTATCACATAGTTGTATAATTATTAGTATTTTATTTAAAATACTATAATATATGCTGAATCAGCCTCTAAATTTGTTTATTCTATAAAAATATGAATGTATAATATGAATAAATTGTATAATTCTGAGTATTAAGTTAACCTTATTATGCAACAAAGTAATGTCTAAATGCTTGTTTTTTATTCAAATATGCATAGAAATTTTTTTTTTCAAATATACATAGAAATCAGCAAATATTTTCTAATTGCTAGTATATAATTAAATAACTTGATATATATAATGAATCACTCTCTAAATTGCTATATTTTATTTAAATTCATTGATTTGGCAATCAATAGTGGTATATCGTTTTTTTCAGTTCGGATACATAGATTTATAATGAATTAGTCTTTAAAAGCTTTTGTTCAGTTGAAGTACTTCGTTATACTGTCAAATTATAGTGTAATTATTAGTATTAAATTGTCATACTTAGATATACATTGAATCGATCAGTAAATATTGGTATACAGTTAAATACATTGATATAACATAAAATATTTCTATAATTGTGATTATTAACAGAAAAGGCAATTGCATGAAATGAATTAATGTCAAAATATTTGTTTTATTTTCAAGCTAACTAAAAAATCAAGTAGTTATACAATTGCTTGTACGTTGCTAAAATAACTAGATATGTAACGAATCAGTCTCAAAATATGTGTATTATTCTTAAATCTATCGATATAGGAATCAACAATTGTATAAATGCTAGTGTTCAACTTAAATATGTTGACATGTGATAATTAAGTATTTATAAGCGTGTATTCAGTTGAAATAAATCGATATACTTTAAGTAGTTATATAATTACTATTACATAGCTAAAATATTTTGATATATATCAAATTAGTATTAAAATGTGTGTATTTTATTGAAGAACATCAATATAACATAAAATAGTTGTGTAATTGTGTGTATTAAGTTTGATTGCCATGATGAATTGTAAATTCACGCATATTACCGAATCAGTCTCTAAATTTGCCTATTGTATAAAAATATTACTATATAACATGTATAAGTCGTATAATTTGGAGAATGAAGTTAAAATGCCATGTTATGCAATAAATTGATGTCTAAATACTTATTTTTGTTCAAATATAAATAGAAATATGCAAATATTTTCTAATTCCTAGTATACAATTAACATAACTTGATATATAATTAATTAACCTCTAAATTATTGTATTTTATTTTAATTCATTTATATGGCAATGGATAGTCGTATATCGCCTCCTTAGTTCACAAACATTGATTTGTGATAAATTAGTCATTAAAAGCTTTTGTTCGGTTGATGTACTTCATTCTGCTATTAAATAATAGTATAATTATAAGTTTTAAGTTGAAATACTTAGATATACAGTAGAACATCAGCAAAATAAAGGTGTTCACTTGAAATATGATGATATAACAAAACATTTATGTAATTGTGATTATTAACCAAAAATGCAATGATATGAAATGAATTAATGTCAAAATGCTTGTATTACTTTAAAATAAATTAAAAAATATCGAGTAATTGTATAATTGCTACTATATTACTAAAATATTTAGATATGTAACAAATCGCTCTCCAAATACATGTATTCTTCTTAACTTCACCGATATAGTAATCAACAGTTGTATAAATGCTAGTGTTTAACTTAAATAGGTTTGACATGTGATAATTAAGTCTTTATAACTTATAAGTATGTATTCAGTTAAAATAAAGCGATATACTATTAAATAATTATATAATTACTACTATAGAGGTATAATAGTTCGATATATATAAAATTGGTCTTTAAATATATGTATTTTATTGAAAAACATATATGTAACATACAAAAGTTGTGTAATTAGGTGTATTAAGTTTGATTGCCTTGATATGTTATAAATTCACATATAAATGTGAGTATTTCATTGAGATATATTAAAAAAGCATTGAACAAATGTATAATTAGTAGTATCTAGTTAAAACTACTTCGTATATAATGAATCACTATTTAAACATATGTCTTTCTGCTTAAATTTGATAATATAGCAATAAATAATTATATAATTACCACTATTCAGTTCAAATACATTAATATGTAATAAATTAATTTTTAAAAGTATGTATTCAATTGAAATTTATTGATATACTATCACATAAATGTATAGTTATTAGTATTTCAGTAAACATACTGTAATATATTCTGAATCAGTCTCTAAATTTATCTATTCTATAAAAATATGAATGTAAGACATGTATAAGTCGTATAATTTTGAGTATCAAATTAAAATGTCTTGTTATGCGATAAATTGATATCCAAATGCAAGTTTTTTGTTTTTCTAGTTGCTAGTACAAAATTAACATAATGATATATAATGAATCATCTTATAAATTGATGTATTCTACATAAATTTATTAATATAGCAATCAATTGCATATATCGTCTCTTCAGTTTGCATAAGTTGATTTATAACAAAACTGTCTTTAAAAGCTTTTGTTCGATTGAAGTACTTCGTTATACTGTCAAATTGTAGTATAATTATAAGTTTTAAGTTGAAATACTTAGACATACACCGAATTGTCGACTAAATATAGGTATTCAGTTGAAATATATCGATATAATATAAAACTTTTCTGTGATTGTGATTATTAATAGAAAATGTCGTGGTATGAAATGAATTAATATTAAAATGCTTGTATTATTTTCAAGTAAACTAAAAAATCAAGTAGTTATGTACAAATAACAAAATATATAACGAATCAGTCTCTAAATATATGTATTGTTCTTAAATCTATAGATATAAGAATTACCAGTTGTATAAATGCTATTATTCAACTTAAATATTTTGACATGTGATAATTAAGAATTTATAAGTGTGTATTCAGTTGAAATAACTCGAAATACTATTAAATAGTTTTATAATTACTACTACGGAGCTAAAATACTGAGATATATCTCAAATTGGTCTTAAAATATGTGTATTTTATTAAGGAACATCGATATAGCATACAAAAGTTGCATAATTGTGTATTAAGTTTGATTGCCTTGATATGTTGTAAATTCACATATATATGCAAGAATGTTTTTGAGATACATTAAAAAAAGCATTGAACGAATGTATCATTGCTAGTATCTAGTTAAAAACTATTTCGTATATAATAAATCACTATTTAAACATGTGTCTTTCTGCTTAAATTTAACGTTATTACAATAAGTAACTATAAATTTGCTAGTGTTCAGTTCAAATAAATTTATATATAATAAATTAGTCTTTAAAAGCATGTATCTAATTGATATTTGTTGATATACTATAACATAGTTGTATAATTATTAGTATTTCTTTAAAAATATTGTAATATATATCAAAATTGTCTCTAAATTTGTCTATTCTATAAAATTATTATTGTATAACATGTATAAGTCGTATAATTCTTAGAATTAAGTTAAAATATTTTGTTATGAAATAAATTAATGTCTAAATGCTTATTTTTTGTTCAAATATATGTAGAAATCTGCAAATAGTTTCTAATTGCTAGAATACAATTAACATAATATATCATGAATTATCCTCTAAATTGTTGTATTCTATTTAAATTCATTGAATTGGCAAGCAATAGTCGTATATCGCGTCTCTTTAGTTTGCAAACGTTGATTTGTAACAAATTAGTCTTTAAAAGCTTTTGTTCAGTTGATGTACTTCATTATGCTATCAAATAGTTGTATAATTATAAATTTTAAGTTGCAATACGTAAATATACACCAAAATATTGATAAAATATAGGTATTTAGTTGAAATACGATGATGTAATATGAAATATTTCTGTAATTGTGATTAGAAAATGCTATTTTATGAAATGAATTAATGTCAAAATGCATTTATTATTTTCAAATAAACTAAAGAATCACCGAGTAGTTTATAATTGCTAGTATATTGCTAAAGTAGACATGTAACGAATCACGCTTCAAATACTTGTATTCATCCTAAATCCATCGATATAATAATCAACAATTGAATAAATGTTACTGCTCAACTTAAATATGTTTGACTTGTGACAATTAAGTTTTCATAAGTGTGTATTTAGTTGAAATAAATCGATATACTGTTAAATAGTTGTGTAATTACTACAGAGCAAAAATATTTTGATATATATCAAATTGGTCTTTAAATGTGTATATTTGATTAAAGAATATCGCTATAACATATAAAAGTTGTATAATTATATGTATTAAGTTTGATTGCCTTAAAATGTTGTAAATTCATGTATTTTATTGAGATATATTAAAAAAACATTGAACAAATGTATAATTCATAGTATCTAGTTAAAACTACTTCGTATGTTATGAAACGCTATTTGAACATATGTCTTTCTGCTTAAAATTAACGATATAGCAATAAGTAACTGTATAATTATCACTGCTTAGTTTAAATACATTGGTATATAATAAATTAGTCTTTACAAGTATGTATCCAATTGAAATTTATTGATATATTATCACATAATTGTATAATTAAAAATACTATAACATATACCAAATCAGTTTTTAAATTTATCTATTCTCTAAAAATATTACTGTATAACATGTATAAGTCGTTTAATTCTGAGAATTAAGTTGTAATACGTCGTTATATAACAAATTGATGTCTAAATGATTTTTTGTTCAGATATATATAGAAATCTGTAAATATTTTCTAATTGCTAGTATACAATTAACATAACTTAATATATAACGAATCATCCTCTTAATTATTATATTCTATTTAAATTCATTGATATGGCAATCAATAGTCTTATATCGTGTCTCTTGAGTTTTGAAATGCAGATTTATAACAAATTAGCCTATAAAAGCTTTTGTTCAGTTGACGTACTTCATTATGCAATTAAATAGTAGTATAATTTTATGTTTTAAGTTCAAATACTCAGATAAACACCAGAACATCGACAAAATATAGGTATTCAGTCGAAATACGATGATATAACATAAAACGTTTTTGTAATTGTGAATATTAATAGAAAATGCCATGGTATAAAAACAATTAATGTCAAAATGCATGTATTACTTTCAAATAAACTAAAAAATCATTGAGTAGTTATATAATTGCTAATAAATTGTTAAAATAACATGATATATAATGAATCACTCTCTAAATACACATATATTCTTCTTAAATCCATCGATAGAGTAATCAACAGTTGTATAAATGCTACCGTTCAACTTAAATATGTTGACATGTAACAATTAAGTATTTATAAGCGTGTATTCAGTTGAAATAAATTAATATCTATTAAATAAATGTATAATTCCACCACAGAGCTAAAATACTTTGATATATATCAAATTGATTTTTAATGTGTGTAGTTTATTGAAAAACATCAATATAACATACAAAAATTGTGTGATTGTGTGTATTAAGTTTCATTGCCTATATATGTTGTAAATTGACGTATAAATATGAGTATTTTGTTGAGATACATTAAAAAAGCATTGAACAAATATATAATGGCAAGTATCTGGTTAAAATAACTTTTTATGTTGTGAATCTCTATTTAAACATGTGTTTTTCTGCTTAAATTTAATGATATAACTATAAGTAACTGTATAACTACTACTGTTCAGTTCAAATATATTGATATATAATAAATTAGTCTTTAAAAAATTATATTCAATTAAAATGCATTGATATATTACCACATAGTTGTATAATTATTAGTATTTTGCAAAAAATAATATAATATATACTAAATCAATTTCTAAATTTATCTATTCTATAAACTTATTACTGTATAACATGTATTAGTCATATAATTCTGAGAATTAAGTTAAAATGCCTTGTTATGCAATAAATTAATGCCCAAATGCTTGTTTTTTATTTAAATATATATATAAATAGCAAATATTTTCTAATTGCTAGTATATAGTTAAAATAACTTGATATATTATGAATAATCCTTTAAATTTCTGTATTCTATTTAAATTCATTGATATGTCAATCAATAATCATATATCACCTCTCTTCAGTTCGCATATGTTGATTTATAACAATCTAGTTTTTAAAAGCCTTTATTCAATTGAAGTACTTTGTTATGCTGTCAAATTGTAGTATAATTATTAGTATTAAGTTGAAATAGTTACATATACATCTCATCGACCAATAAATATAGGTATTCAGTTGAAATACATCGATATAACATAAAATATTTCTGTAATTGTGATTATTAACAGAAAATTCTATGATACAAAAAGAATTAATTTCAAAATGCTTATATTATTTTCAAATGAACTAAAAAATCATCGAGTAGTTGTACAATGTTAGTATATTGCTAAAATAATTAGATATGTAACAAATCGTTCTCCAAATACGTGTATTCTTCTTAAATCCATCGATATAGCAACCAACAGTTGTATAAATGCTGCTGTTCAATATAAACATGTTCACATGCGACAATTAAGTATTTATAAGTATGTTTAAGTTTAAGCAAATCGATATACTGTTAAGTAGTCGCATAATTATGACTACGGAGCTATAATACTTTGATATATATTAAATTGGACTTTAAATTGTGTATTAAGTTTGTTTGCCTTGATATGTTGTAAATTCACGTGTAAATGAGGGTAGTTTTTTGAGAAACACTAAAAAAGCATTGAATAAATATATAATTGCTAGTATTTAGCTAAAAACAACTTTGTATGTTACGAATCGCTATTTAAACATGTGTCTTTCTGCCTAAATGTAATGATATAACAACCAGTTATTGTAAATTATCACTGTTTAGTTCATATGCATTAATATATAATAAATTAATATTTGAAAACATGTATCCAACTGAACTTCATTGATATGCTATCACATTATTATACAATTATTAGTATTTCATTAAGCTTACTATAATATATACTAATTCAGTCTCTAAATTTGTCTATTCTATAAAAATATGAATCTATAGCATGTATGAGTCATATAATTCTAAATATTAAATTAAAATGCCTTGTTATGTAATAAATTGATGTCTAAATACTTATTTTTTTGTTCAAATATATATAGAAATCAACAAATATTTTCTAGCTACCAGTATACAATTGTATTAATGATTTTGTTTAAATCCATAGATATAGTAACAAAAAACAACAATTAAATAGCAGGTATTGTTTGAATGTCATAAATCCATCGATATAGTAATCAACAGTTGTACAAATGCTCTGTTCAAATAAATAACATTAGTCTTTAAAAGTATTTATCCAATTGAAATTATTTGATAAACGATCGCATGGCTATATAACTATTAGCTTTTTTTTTTTTTTGGCTATATAACTATTAGTTTTCATGAAACATAATGTAATATATGTTGAACAGGTCTCTAAATTTGACTATTCTACAAAACAAAGAATATATAACATGTATAATTCGTGTAATTCTGAGCGTTAAGTTAAAATGCATTTTTTGCCATAAATTGATCTCTAATAAGCAAATATTTTCTAATTGCTAGTATATAATTAAAATAACTTGATATATAAGGAATCATTCTCTAAATTGGTGTATTCTATTTAAAATCATTTTATGGCAATCAATAGTCGCATACCGCCTCTTCAGTTCGCATACGTTAATTTGTAATAATTTTGCCATTAAAAGCTTTTGTTCAGTCGAAGTACATCGTTATGTCATCAAATTATTGTATGATTATCCGTATTATATTGAAATACTTAGATATACATCGAATCGACATGTAAATATAGGTATTCAGTTGAAATATAATAATATAACATAAAATATTTCTGTAATTGTGATTATTAATAGAAAATGTCTTGGTATGAAATGAATTAATGTCAAAATGCTTGTATTATTTTCAAGTAAAGTAAAACACAATCGAGTATTTGTATGATTCCTGGTATATTACTAAATTAACTAGATATGTAACGAATCACTCTCCAAATACGTGTATACTTCTTAAAGCCATCAATATAATAATCAATAGTTGTATAAATGCTATTGTTCAACGTAAAGATGCTGACATGTGATAATTAAGTATTTATAAGCGTGTATTTAGTTGAAATAAATCGATACATTCCTAAATAGTTGCGTAATTACTACTACAGAGCTAACATACTTCGATATATACCACATTAGTCTTTAAATGTGTATATTATTTTTGAAGGACATAGATATAACATGCAAAAGTTGTATAATGGTGTGTATTAACTATTAAGTTTAATTACCTTGATATGTTGTAAATTCACGTATAAATAATAGTATTTTATTGAGATATATTAACAAAGCATTGTACAAATGTTTAATTGCTAATATCTAGTCAAAACAACTCGTATGTTACGAATTGCTATTTGAACAAGTGTCTTTCTGCTTAAATTTAACGACATAGCAATAAGTAACTATAGAATTGCTACTGTTCAGTTTAAATACATTAATATATAATAAATTAGTCTGTGAAAGCATGAATCCAATTGAAATTCAATGATGTACTATTGCATAGTTGTATAATTATTAGTATTTAATAAAAAATAGGGGGATTTACATACAGAACACTGAATTCATCACAAATTACGCATTTCACTATCGTTTAGTAAATATTATGCATATCACACTCTGCTTATGTAAAATAGAAATATAAAACTCATAAGTAGAGTGTGATATGCGTAATATTTACTAAACGATGGTGAAATGCATAATTTGTGATGAATTCAATGTTCTATATGTAAATCCCCCTAAAAAATATTGTATTATATACCGAATCAGACTCTAAATTTATCTATTCTATAAAAACATGAATGTATAACATTCATAAGTCGTATAATTCAGAGTGTAAAGTTAAATTGCCTTGTTATGCAGCAAGTGGATGTCTAAATGCTTATTTTTTATTCAAATATAAATAGAAACCAACAAATATTTTCTAATTGTTAGTATATAGTTTAAATAACTTGATTTATAATGAATCATTCTCTAAATTGGTGTATAGTCTTTAAATTCATTGATATCCCTTCCATTCGCATACGCTGATATATAACAAATTTGTCTTTAAAAGCTTTTATTCAGTTGAAGTATTTCGTTATGCTGTCAATTTGTAGTATTATTACTTGTATTATGTTGAAATACTTAGATATACATCGAATTGACCGATAAATATGAGTATTCAGTTGGAATACGTCTTTATAACATAAAAGCTTTCTGTATGAAATGAATTAACGTCAAAATGCTTGTATTATTTTCAAATAGATAAAACGAATCATCGAATAGTTATATAATCGCCAGCATATTATTAAAATAACTAGATATATAATGAATCGCTCTACAAATACATGTATTCTTCTTAAAGCCATCTATATAGTAATCAACAGTTATGTAAATACTAGTGCTCAACTAAAATATTTTGACAAGTGACAATTAAGTATTTATAAGCGTGTATTCAATTGAAATAAATTGATATTATATTAAATAGTTGTATGATTACTACCACAGAGCTAAAATACTTCGAAATATATCAAATTGATTTTTAAATGTGTGTAGTTTTTTGAAAAACATCGATATAACATAAACAAAATTGTGTAATTTTGTGTATTAAGTTTCATTACAGAGATATGTTGTAAAATAATGTATAAACGTATGTTATTGAGATACATTAAAATAAACGTTAATCAAATGTATAATTACTAGTATCTAGTTAGAACAACTTCGTATGTTGTGAATCGCTATTTAAATATGTCTCTTTCAGCACAACTTTAATGATATAGCAATAAGTAACTGTATAATTGCTACTTTCAGTTCAAATACATTGATATGTAACACATTAGTCTTTAAAAGCATTTATCCAATTGAAATTCTTTGATATACTCACATAGCAATATAATTATTAGTATTCATGAAGAAGAATGTAATATATATACCGAATCAATCTCTAAATTAGACTATTCTATAAACGTTTGAATATATAACATGTGCAAGTCATATAATTCCGAGTATTAAGTTAATATGCCTTGTTTTGCAATAAATTATTATCTAAATGCTTATTTGTTGTTCAAATATTAATAGAAATCTGCAAATATTTTCTAATTGCTAGTACACAAATAAAATAACTTGGTATATAAGAATCATTTTTTAAATTGGTGTATTTTATTTAAATTCATTGATATGACAATCAATAGTCATATACCGTCTCTCTTCAGTTCACATACAATGATCTGTAATAAACTAGTCTTTAAAAGCTTTTGTTCAGATGAAGTACTTCATTATGCTATCAAATTATTGTATAATATCAGTGTTATATTGAAATACTTAGATATACAATAAATCGACCAGTAAATATATGTATTCAGTTGAAATACATCAATATAATATAAAGCGTTTCTGTAATTGTGATTATTAATAGACAAATGCCACAAAATGAAATGAATTAATGTCAAACTGCTTGTATTATTTTCAAATAAAATAAAAAATTATCAAGTAGTTATATGATTGCTAGTATATTGCCAAAATAACTAGATATATAATGAATCACTCTCCAAATACGTATATTCTTCTTAAATCTATCAATATAGTAATCAATAGTTGTATTAATGCATTCAACGTAAAAATATTGATATGTGACAATTAAGTATTTATAAGAGTGTACTCAGTTGAAATAAATCGATATACCATTAAATAATTGTATAATTACAACTACAGAGCTAAAATACTTCGATATATATCAAATTAATCTTTTGTGTATATTTTTTTGAAGAACTTCAATATAACATACAAAAGTTGTGTAATTGTGTGGATTAAGTTTTACTACATAGATATGTTGTAAATTCATGTATAAATTCGAGTATTTTATTGAGATACATTAATGTTCCTAATAAATCGTCAAATATCTACTTTCAGCTAAAATACATTGATATCATAAATATTAGTTGATTAATCAGTGTGTTAAGTTAAAATGCCTCGATATAGGCAAGATCAAAGTCAAATTATATATACTGTCTTCAAATGCTAAAGAAAATGCTCGTATTCTCTTGAAATTCACTCAAAAATGATTGAATACTGATATAATCTCTAGTATTTAATCAAAATAATTTATTATGCAATGAATCATTTTCTAAATGCTTGTATTCCGCTTGAATTCAACCTTAATTTATCGTATAATTGTTAAAATATAACTATTCAATTATAACACATTGATATATCCTAAGTCGGTCTTTAAAAGGGCCTAATAAGTTATAAAAAAATCGATAAACTATTAGAAAGAGGCGTAATTGCCAGAATTCTATAAAAACACAATCATATCTCGCTAATAGAATGCCAAATATTAAATTATATAAATATAGCAAGTATAAATTGTTTAATCAGAGTATTATATCTCTCTTCCCTAATAGGTCGTCAAATAACTACTTTCGGCTAAAACACAAAAATATAACAAATATTAATTGTTTAATGAGAGTATTATATTAAAATACTTCGATATAGATAAGATTAAAGTCAAATTGCTTGTATTATCTTCAAATACAAATGAAAAAGATTGAATGCCCCATATAATTGATAGTATTCAATTAAAATAACTTATTATGCAATGAATCATTCTCTGAATGCTTGTATTCGGCTTTAATTCAATGTTAATGCAACGAATATTTGTAAAAACATCACTATTCAACTCAAATACAATGATTTTCATAAATAAGTCACAATAAATGCCAAATAACTTAAAATAGATCGATATACTATGAGAAATGATAAAATACTCGTATAATTGTTAGTATTCAATTAAAATAATGTATTATACAGTGAATCATTCTCCAAATACTTGTATTTTGCTTCAATTCAACATTACCGCAATGAATTGTTGTAAAAATATCGCTATTCAAAATAAATATATTGATATGTTCTCTAAAAGTGCCTAACATCCTCAAATTGATTGATATACGATCAAACATTTATGTAGTTTCAAATATTTATTTTTTAATCATAGTATTATACTAAAATGCCTAGATATAAATAAAATCAAATATATATTCTCTATAAATACCCTTACAAATAATAGAATATTCATGTAATTGCCAATATTTAGTTAAAATAACTTATTATGCATTGAATCGTACTCTAAATGCCTATATTTAGCTTGAATTCAACCTTAATGCAATGAATAGTTGTTAAAATGTCATAATTCTATTCAAATACATTGATATGTCATAAAGTAGTCTCTAAAAGTGCCTAATAGCTTAAAATAGATAGATATCCATTCAAAAAGATGTGTAATTATCGGTATTTTATTAAAGCTCAATCATATGTCCCTAATAGATCGTCAAATATCTACATTCGGTTAAAATAGATTGATATAGTAAATATTAGTTATTTAATTAATGTGTTAAGTTAAAATGCCTCGATATAGACAAGATCAAAGTCAAATTGAATATATATTCTCTCCAAATACTAACAGAAATGCTCATATTCTCTTCAAATTCACTCAACATTGATTGAATATTGATATAATCTCTAGTATTTAATCAAAATAATTTATTACGTAATGAATCATCTTCGAAATGCTCGTATTCCTCTTGAATTCAACGTTAATACATCGTACAATGGTTAAAATGTAACTATTAAATTCAAACACATCAATATATGCTAAGTCGGTCTTTAAAATGGCCTAATAAGTTATATAAAAAAATCAATTTATTATTAGAAAGAGGCGTAATTGCCTGAATTGTATAAAAACAAAATCATATCACGCTAATAGATTGTCAAATATCTACTTTCGGCTAAACTATATCCATATAGCAAGTATTTGCTTTTTAATCAGAGTATTATATTAAAATGCATTGATAAAGACAAGATCGAAGCTCTCTTCCCTAATAGATCACAAAATAACAGCTTTCGGCTAAAACACAAAGATATATCAAATATTAGTTGTTTAATCAGAGTATTATGTTAAAATACCTTAATATATATAAGATCAAACTAAAATTGCTTGTATTATCTTCAAATCCCAATAGAAATGATTGAATGCTCGTATAATTGCTAGTATTCAATTAAAATAACTTATTATGCAATAACTCATTCTTTGAATACTTGTATTCGGCTTCAATTCAACGTTAGTGCAACGAACATTTGTAAATACATCACCATTCAACTTAAATACAATGATTTATCATAAATTAGTCACAATAAATGCCAAATAACTTATTATATAGTGAATCGTTACCCAAATTCTTGGATTCTTCTTCAATTCAACGTTAACGCAATGAATTGTTGTAAAAACATCGCTATTCAAAATAAATATATTGATATGTTCTCTAAAAGTGCCTAATAACCTCAAATTGATTGATATATTATCAAAAATATATGTAAATACAAATATTTATTTTTTAATCATAGTATTAGGTTAAAATGCTTAGATATAGACAAGATCCAAGATATATTCTCTTCAAATACACTTAAAAATGATAGAATACTCGTGTAATTGCGAATATTCAGTTAAAATAACTTATTATGCATTGAATCGTACTCTAAATGCCTATATTCAGCTTGAATTCAACTTTAATGCAATGAGTAGTTGTGAAAACATCGCTATTCTATTCAAATACATTGATATGTCATAAACCAGTCTCTAAAAGTACCTAATAGCTCAAAATAAATCGATATCCTGTCAAAAAGATGTGTAATTATCGGTATTTTATTAAAACTCAATCATATGTCCCTAATAGATCGCTAAATATCTACTTTCGGCTAAAATACATTGATATTATAAATATTAGCTTTTTAATCAGTGTGTTAAGTTAAAATATCTCGATATAGGCAAGATCAAAGTCAATTTGCATATATTCTCTTCAAATACTAACAGAAATGCCCGTATTCTCTTCAAATTCACTCAAAAATGATCGAATACTAGTATAATCTCTAGTATTTAATCAAAATAATTTATTATATAATGAATCATTTTCTAAATGCTCGTATTCCGCTTGAATTCAACCTTAATGCATCGTATAATTGTTAAACTATAACTATTCAATTCAAACACATTGATATATTCTATGTCGGTCTTTAAAAGGGCCTAATAAATTTTAAAAAAATTGTTATACTAATAGAAAGAGGCGTAATTGCCAGAATTATATAAAAACACAATCATATCTCACTAATAGATTATCAAATATCAGCTTTCGGTTAAACATTATAAATATAGCAAGTATTAATTGTTTAATTAGAGTATTATATTAAAATGTCTTGATACAAACAAGATCAAAGGTAGAGAAACAACTACTTTCGGCTAAAACACAAAGATATAACAAATATTAGTAGTTTAATCAAAGTATTATGCTAAAATGCCTTGATATAGATAAAATCATAGTCAAATTGCTTGTATTATCTTCAAATACTAACAAAAATGGTCGAATTCTCGTATAATTGCTAGTATTCAATTAAAATAACCCATTATGCAATAAATAATTCTCTAAAAACCTGTATTCGCCTTCAATTCCACATTAATGCAACGAACATTTGTAAATACATCACTATTCAACTCAAATACAATGATTAGTCATAAATAAGTCTCAATAAATGCCAAATAACTTAAAATAGATTGATATACTATGAGAAATAATAAAATATTCATATAACTGTTAGTATTCAATTAAAATAACGTATTATGCAGTGAATCGTGCTCGAAATGCTTGTATTCTGCTTCAATCCAACATTACCGCAAAGAATTATTGTAAAAACATCGCTATTAAAATTAAATATATTGATATGTTCTCTAAAAGTGCCAGACAACCTCAAATTAACTGATATACTATCAAAAATATATATAAATATAAATATTTATTTTTTAATCATAGTATTAGGCTAAAATGCCTAGATATAGACAAGATCCAAGATATATTCTCTTCAAATACACTTAAAAATGATAGAATACTCGTGTAATTGCTAATATTCAGTTAAAATAACTTATTATGCAATGAATCGTACTCTAAATGCATATATTCAGCTTGAATTCAACTTTAATGCAATGAGTAGTTGTGAAAACATCGCTATTCTATTCAAATACATTGATATGTCATAAACCAGTCTCTAAAAGTGCCTAATAGCTCAAAATAAATCGATATCCTGTCAAAAAGATGTGTAATTGTCGGTATTTTATTAAAACTCAATCATATGTCCCTAATAGATCGCCAATATCTACTTTCGGCTAAAATGCATTGATATTATAAATATTAGCTATTTAATCAGTGTGTTAAGTTAAAATATCTCGATATAGGCAAGATCAAAGTCAATTTGCATATATTCTTTTCAAATACTAACGGAAATGCCCGTATTCTCTTCAAATTCACTCAAAAATGATCGAATACTGGTATAATCTCTAGTATTTAATCAAAATAATTTATTATACAATGAATCATTTTCTAAATGCTCGTATTCCGCTTGAATTCAACCTTAATGCATCGTATAATTGTTAAACTATAACAATTCAATTCAAACACATTGATATATCCTATGTCGGTCTTAAAAAGTGCCTAATAAATTTAATAAAAAAATTGTTATATTATTAGAAAGTGGCGTATTTGCCAGAATTATATAAAAACATAATCATATCTCGCTAATAGATTGTCAAATATCAGCTTTCGGTTAAACAATATAAATATAGCAAGTATTAATTGTTTAATTAGAGTATTATATTAAAATGTCTTGATACAAACAAGATCAAAGGTAGAGAAACAACTACTTTCAGCTAAAACACAAAGATATAACAAATATTAGTAGTTTAATCAAAGTACTATGCTAAAATGCTTTGATATAGATAAAATCATAGTCAAATTGCTTGTATTATCTTCAAATACTAACGAAAATGGTCGAATGCTCGTATAATTGCTAGTATTCAATTAAAATAACCCATTATGCAATAAATAATTCTCTGAAAACTTGTATTTGCCTTCAATTCCACGTTAATGCAACGAACATTTGTAAATACATCACTATTCAACTCAAATACAATGATTAGTCATAAATAAGTCTCAATAAATGCCAAATAACTTAAAATAGATTGATATACTATGAGAAATAATAAAATATTTGTATAATTGTTAGTATTCAATTAAAATAACGTATTATGCAGTGAATCGTTCTCGAAATGCTTGTATTTTGCTTCAATTCAATATTACCACAAAGAATTATTGTAAAAATATCGCTATTCAAATTAAATATATTGATATGTTCTCTAAAAGTGCCTGACAACCACAAATTGATTGATATACTATCAAAAATATATGTAAATACAAATATTTATTTTTTAATCATAGTATTAGGCTAAAATGCCTAGATATAGACAAGATCCAAGATATATTCTCTTCAAATACACTTAAAAATGATAGAATACTCGTGTAATTGCTAATATTCAGTTAAAATAACTTATTATGCATTGAATCGTACTCTAAATGTCTATATTCAGCTTGAATTCAATTTTAATGCAATGAGTAGTTGTGAAAACATCACTATTCTATTCAAATACATTGATATGTCATAAACCAGTCTCTAAAAGTACCTAATAGCTCAAAATAAATCGATATCCTGTCAAAAAGATGTGTAATTGTCGGTATTTTATTAAAACTCAATCATATGTCCCTAATAGATCGTCAATATCTACTTTCGGCTAAAATGCATTGATATTATAAATATTAGCTATTTAATCAGTGTGTTAAGTTAAAATATCTCGATATAGGCAAGATCAAAGTCAATTTGCATATATTCTTTTCAAATACTAACGGAAATGCCCGTATTCTCTTCAAATTCACTCAAAAATGATCGAATACTGGTATAATCTCTAGTATTTAATCAAAATAATTTATTATACAATGAATCATTTTCTAAATGCTCGTATTCCGCTTGAATTCAACCTTAATGCATCGTATAATTGTTAAACTATAACAATTCAATTCAAACACATTGATATATCCTATGTCGGTTTTTAAAAGGGCCTAATAAATTTAAAAAAAAAAATTGTTATACTATTAGAAAGTGGCGTATTTGCCAGAATTATATAAAAACATAATCATATCTCGCTAATAGATTGTCAAATATCAGCTTTCGGTTAAACTATATAAATATAGCAAGTATTAATTATTTAATTAGAGTATTATATTAAAATGTCTTGATACAAACAAGATCAAAGGTAGAGAAACAACTACTTTCGGCTAAAACACAAAGATATAACAAATATTAGTAGTTTAATCAAAGTATTATGCTAAAATGCCTTGATATAGATAAAATCATAGTCAAATTGCTTGTATTATCTTCAAATACTATCGAAAATGGTCGAATTCTCGTATAATTGCTAGTATTCAATTAAAATAACCCATTATGCAATAAATAATTCTCTGAAAACTTGTATTCGGCTTCAATTCCACGTTAATACAACGAACATTTGTAAATACATCACTATTTAACTCAAATACAATGATTAGTCATAAATAAGTCTCAATAAATGCCAAATAACTTAAAATAAATTGATATACTATGAGAAATAATAAAATATTTGTATAATTGTGAGTATTCAATTAAAATAACATATTATGCAGTGAATCGTTCTCGAAATGCTTGTATTCTGCTTCAATTCAACATTACCGCAAAGAATTATTGTAAAAACATCGCTATTCAAATTAAATATATTGATATGTTCTCTAAAAGTGCCTGACAATCTCAAATTGATTGATATACTACCAAAAATATATGTAAATACAAATATTTATTTTTTAATCTAGTATTAGGCTAAAATGCCTAGATATAGACAAGATCTAAGATATATTCTCTTAAAATAGACTTAAAAATGAGAGAATACTCACGTAATTGCTAATATTCAGTTAAAATAACTTATTATGCATTAAATCGTACTCTAAATGCCTATATTCAGCTTGAACAGAATCTTAATGAAATGAATAGTTGTGAAAACATCGCTATTCTATTCAAATACATTGATATGTCATAAACCAGTCTCTAAAAGTGCCTAATAGCTCAAAATAAATCGATATCCTGTCAAAAAGATGTGTAATTATCGGTATTTTATTAAAACTCAATCATATGTCCCTAATAGATCGCCAAATATCTACTTTCGGCTAAAATACATTGATATTATAAATATTAGCTGTTTAATCAGTGTGTTAAGTTAAAATATCTCGATATAGGCAAGATCAAAGTCAAATTGCATATATTCTCTTCAAATACTAACGGAAATGCCCGTATTCTCTTAAAATTCACTCAAAAATGATCGAATACTGGTATAATCTCTAGTATTTAATCAAAATAATTTATTATACAATGAATCATTTTCTAAATGCTCGTATTCCGCTTGAATTCAACCTTAATGCATCGTATAATTGTTAAACTATAACTATTCAATTCAAACACATTGATATATCCTATGACGGTCTTTAAAAGGGCCTAATAAATTTTTAAAAAAAATTGTTATACTATTAGAAAGAGGCGTAATTGCCAGAATTATATAAAAACACAATCATATCTCGCTAATAGATTGCCAAATATCTGCTTTCGATTAAATTATATAAATATAGCAAGTATTAATTGTTTAATCAGAGTATTATATTAAAATGTCTTGATACAAACAAGATCAAAGGTAGAGAAACAACTATTTTCGGCTAAAACACAAAAATATAATAAATATTAGTAGTTTAATCAAAGTATTATGCTAAAATGTCTTGATATAGATAAGATCATAGTAAAATTGCTTGTATTATCTTCAAATACTAACGAAAATGGTCGAATGCTCATATAATTGCTAGTATTCAATTAAAATAACCCATTATGCAATAAATAATTCTCTGAAAACTTGTATTTGCCTTCAATTCCACGTTAATGCAACGAACATTTGTAAATACATCACTATTCAACTCAAATACAATGATTTGTCATAAATAAGTTTCAATAAATGCCAAATAACTTAAAATTGACTGATATACTATGAGAAATGATAAAATATTCGTATAATTGTTAGTATTCAATTAAAATAACGTATTATGCAGTGAATCGTTCTCGACATGCTTGTTTTCTGCTTCAATTCAACATTACCACAATGAATTGTTATAAAAACATCGCTATTCAAATTAAATATATTGATATGTTCTCTAAAAGTGTCTAACATCCTAAAAGTGATTGATATACTATCAAAAATATATGTAATTTCAACTAGTTATTTTATAATCATAGTATTATGCTAAAATGCCTAGATATAGATAAAATCGTAGCTCTCTTCCCTAATAGATCACCAAATAACTGCTTTCGGCTAAAACACAAAGATATATCAAATATTAGTTGTTTAATCAGAGTATTATGTTAAAATACCTTAATATATAAAAAATCAAAGTAAAAGTGCTTGTATTATCTTCAAATACTAACAGAAATGATTGAATATTTGTATAATTACTTGTATTCATTTAAAATAACTTATTATGCAAAGAATTATTTTCTGAATGCTTGTATTTGGCTTCAATTCAATATTAATGCAACGAATATTTGTAAAAACACCACTATTCAACTCAAATACATGATTTGTCATAAATTAGTCTGAATAAATGCCAAATAACTTAAAATAGATTGATATACTATGAGAAATGATAGAATACTCGTATAATTGTTACTATTCAGTTAAAATAACTTATTATATAGTGAATCGTTTCGCAAATTCTTGGATTCTGCTTCAATTCTACGTTAATGCAATGAATTATTGTAAAAATATCGCTATTCAAAAAAATATATTGATATATTCTCTAAAAGTGCCTAACAACCTCAAATTGATTGATATACTATCAAAAATATGTGTAAATAAAATATTTATTTTTAAATCATAGTATTAGGCTAAAATGCCTAGATATAGACAAGATCCAAGATATATTCTCTTCAAATACACTTAAAAATGATAGAATACTCGTGTAATTGCTAATATTCAGTTAAAATAACTTATTATGCATTGAATCGTACTCTAAATGCCTATATTCAGCTTGAATTCAACTTTAATGCAATGAGTAGTTGTGAAAACATCCCTATTCTATTTAAATACATTTATTTGTCATAAACCAGTCTCTAAAAGTACCTAATAGCTCAAAATAAATTGATATCCTGTCAAAAAGATGTGTAATTATCGGTATTTTATTAAAACTCAATCATATGTCCCTAATAGATCGTCAAATATCTACTTTCGGCTAAAATACATTGATATTATAAATATTAGCTGTTTAATCAGTGTGTTAAGTTAAAATATCTCGATATAGGCAAGATCAAAGTCAATTTGCATATATTCTCTTCAAATACTAACAGAAATGCCCGTATTCTCTTCAAATTCACTCAAAAATGATCGAATACTAGTATAATCTCTAGTATTTAATCAAAATAATTTATTATACAATGAATCATTTTCTAAATGCTCGTATTCCGCTTGAATTCAACCTTAATGCATCGTATAATTGTTAATCTATAACTATTCAATTCAAACACATTGATATATCCTATGACGGTCTTTAAAAGAGCCTAATAAATTTTTAAAAAAAAATTGTTATACTATTAAAAAGAGGCGTAATTGCCAGAATTATATAAAAACACAATCATATCTCGCTAATAGAATGTCAAATATCTGCTTTCGACTAAACTATATAAATATAGCAAGTATTAATTATTTAATCAGAGTAATATATTAAAATGTCTTGATACAAACAAGATTTGGGTAGAGAAACAACTACTTTCAGCTAAAACACAAAGATGTAACAAATATTAGTAGTTTAATCAAAGTATTATGCTACAATGTCTTGATATAGATAAGATTATAGTCAAATTGCTTGTATTATCTTCAAATATTAACGAAAATGATTGAATACTCGTATAATTGCTAGTATTCAATTAAAATAACCCATTATGCAATAAATTATTCTCTGAATACTTGTATTCGGCTTCAATTCCACGTTAATGCAACGAACATTTGTAAATACATCACTATTCAACTCAAATACAATGATTTGTCATAAATAAGTCTCAATAAATGCCAAATAACTTAAAATAGATTGATATACTATGAGAAATAAGAAAATATTTGTATAATTGTTACTATTCAGTTAAAATAACTTATTATATAGTGAATCATTTCGCAAATTCTTGGATTCTGCTTCAATTCTGCGTTAACGCAATGAATTGTTGTAAAAACATCGCTATTCAAAATAAATATATTAATATGTTCTCTAAAAGTGCCTAACAACCTCAAATTGATTGATATACTATCAAAAATATATGTAAATACAAATATTTATTTTTTAATTATAGTATTAGGCTAAAATGCCTAGATATAGACAAGATCCAAAATATATTCTCTTCAAATACACTTAAAAATGATAGAATACTCGTGTAATTACTAATATTCAGTTAAAATAACTTATTATGCATTGAATCGTACTCTAAATGCCTATATTCAGCTTGATTTCAACTTTAATGCAATGAGTAGTTGTGAAAATGTCGTTATTCTATTCAAATACATTGATATGTCATAAACCAATCACTAAAAGTGCCTAATAGCTCAAAATAAATCGATATCCTGTCAAAAAGATGTGTAATTATCGGTATTTTATTAAAACTCAATCATATGTCCCTAATAGATCGCCAAATATCTACTTTTGGCTAAAATACATTGAGATTATAAATATTAGCTGTTTAATCAGTGTGTTAAGTTAAAATATCTCGATATAGGCAAGATCAAAGTCATATTGCATATATTTCTCTTCAAATACAAACGAAAATGCTCGTATTCTCTTCAAATTCACTCAAAAAAGATTGAATACTGGTATAATCTCTAGTATTTAATCAAAATAATTTATTATACAATAAATCATTTTCTAAATGCTCGTATTCCGCTTGAATTCAACCTTAATGCATCGTATAATTGTTAAACTATAACTATTCCATTCAAACACATTGATATATCCTATGTCGGTCTTTAAAAGGGCCTAATAAGTTGTGAAAAAATTGATATACAATTAGAAAAAGACGTAATTGCCAGAATTATATAAAAACACAATCATATCTCGCTAATAGATTGTCAAATATCTGCTTTCGGCTAAACTATATAAATATAGTAAGTATTAATTATTTAATCAGAATATTATATTAAAATATCATGATAGAAACAAGATCAAAGCTCTCTTCCCAAATAGATCGTCAAATAACTACTTTGGGCTAAAACACAAAGATATAACAAATATTAGTAGTTTAATCAAAGTATTATGTTAAAATACCTTGATATAGATAAGATCAAAGTCAAATTGCTTATATTATCTTCAAATACTAACGAAAATGATTGAATGATCGTATAATTGCTAGTATTCAATTAAAATAACTAATTATGCAATGAATCATTCTCTGAATGCTTGTTTTGAGCTTCAATTCAATGTTAACGCAACGATATTTGTAAATACATCACTATTCAACTCAAATACAATGATTTTCATAAATAAGTCATAATAATTGCCAAATAACTTAAAATAGATCGATATACTATGAGAAATGATAAAATACTCGTATAACTGTTAGTATTCAATTAAAATAATTTATTATACAGTGAATCGTTCTCCAAATGCTTGAATTCTGCTTCAATTCAACGTTAACGCAATGAATTATTGTAAAAACATCGCTAAATAAATATATTGATATGTTCTCTAAAAGTGCCTAACAACCACAAATTGATTGATATACGATCAAAAATATATGTAATTACGAATATTTATTTTTTAATCATAGTATTATGCTAAAATGCCAAGATATAGACAAGATTAAAGATATATTCTTTTCAAATAAACTTAAAAATGATAGAATACTCGTGTAATTGCTAATATTCCATTAAAATAATTTATTATGCGTTGAATCGTACTCTAAATTACTATATTCAGCTTGAATTCAACTTTAATGCAATGAGTAGTTGTGAAAACATCGCTATTCTATTCAAATACATTGATTTGTCATAAACCAGTCTCTTAGAGTGCCTAATACCTTAAAATAAATCGATATCCTGTCAAAAAGATGTGTAATTTTCAGTATTTTATTAAAACTCAATCATATGTCCCTAATAGATCGCCAAATATCTATTTTTGGCTAAAATACATTGATATTATGAATATTAGCTATTTAATGAATGCGTTAAGTTAAAATGACTCGATATAGGCAAGATCAAAGTCAAATTGCATATATTCTCTTCAAATACAAACAAAAATGCCTGTATTCTCTTCAAATTCACTCAAAAATGATTGAATACTGGTATAATCTCTAGTATTTATTCAAAATAATTTATTATGCAATGAATTATTTTCTAAATGCTCGTATTCCGCTTGAATTCAATGTTAATGCATCGTATAATTGTTAAAATGTAACTATTCAATTCAAACAAATTGATATATCCTAAGTTGGTCTTTAAAAGGGCCTAATAAATTATAAAAAAATCGATATACTATTAGAAAGAGTCGTAATTGCCTGAATTATATAAAAGCACCATCATATCTCGCAAATGGATTGCTAAATATCTGTTTTCAGCTAAAGTACATCAATATAGCAAATATTACTTTTTTCATCAGAATATTATATTAAAATGCCTGGATACAGACACGATCAAAGCTCTCTTCCCTAATAGGTCGTTAAATAACTGCTTTCGGCTAAAACACAAAAATATTACAAATATTAGTTGTTTAATCAGAGTATTATATTAAAATACTTTGATATAGATAAGTTTAAAGTCAAATTACTTGTATTATCTACAAATACAAACGAAAATGATCAAATGCTCGTATAATTGGTAGTATTCAATCAAAATAACTTATTATGCAATGAATCATTTTCTGAATGCTTGTATTCGACTTTAATTCAATGTTAATGCAACGAATATTTGTAAAAATATCACTAGTCAACTCAAATACAATGATTTTCATAAATAAGTCACAATAAATGCCAAATAATTTAAAATAGATCGATATACTATGAAAAATAATAAAATACTGGTATAACTATTAGTATTAAATTAAAATAACTTATTATACAGTGAATCGTTCTCCAAATGCTTGTATTATGCTTCAATTGAACGTTACCGCAATAAATTATTATAAAAATATCGCTATTTAAAATAAATATATTGATATGTTCTTTAAAAGTCCCTAACAACCTCAAATTAATTGATATACTATCAAAAATATATATAATTACGAATATTTATTTTTTAATCATAGTATGAGGCTAAAATGCCTAGATATAGATAAGATCTAAGATATATTCTCTTCAAATACACTTAAAAATGATAGAATACTCGTGTAATTGCTAATATTCAGTTAAAATAACTTATTATTCATTGAATCGTACTCTAAATGCCTATATTCAGCTTGAATTCAACTTTAATGCAATGAGTAGTTGTGAAAACATCGCTATTCTATTCAAATACATTGATATGTCATAAACCAATCTCTAAAAGTGCCTAATAGCTCAAAATAAATCGATATCCTGTCAAAAAGATGTGTAATTATCGGTATTTTATTAAAACTCAATTATATGTCCCTAATAGATCGCCAAATATCTACTTTCGGCTAAAATACATTAATATTATAAATATTAGCTGTTTAATTAGTGTGTTAAGTTAAAATATCTCGATATAAGCAAAATCAAAGTCAAATTGCATATATTCTCTTCAAATACTAACGGAAATGCCCGTATTCTCTTGAAATTCACTCAAAAATAATCGAATACTGGTATAATCTCTAGTATTTAATCAAAATAATTTATTATAAAATGAATCATTTTTAATCATAGTATTATGCTAAAATACCAAGATATAGACAAGATCAAAGGTATATTCTTTTGAAATATCCTTAAAAATGATAGAATACTCGTGTAATTGCTAATATTCAGTTAAAATAACTTATTATACATTGAATTGTACTCTAAATGCCTATATTCAGCTTGAGTTCAACTTTAATGCAATAAATAGTTGTGAAAATATCGTTATTCTATTCAAATACATTGATATGTCATAAACCAGTCTCTAAAAGTAGCAAATAGCTTAAAATAGATTGATATTCTGTAAAAAAGATGTGTAATTATCGGTATTTTATTATAACTCAATCATATATCACTAATAAATCGTCAAATATCTACTTTCGGCTAAAATACATTGATATTATAAATATTAGTTATTTAATCAGTGTGTTAAGTTAAAATGCCTCGATATAAGCTAGTTCAAAGTCAAATTGCACATATTCTCTTCAAATACTAATAGAAATGCTTGTATTCTCTTCAAATTCACTATAAAATAATTGAATACTGATATAATCTCGAGTATTTAATAAAAATAATTTATTATGTAATAAATTATTTTCTAAATGCTCGTATTTCGCTTGAATTCAACGTTAATGCAACGTATAATTGTTAAAATATAACTATTCAATTCAAACACATTGATATATTGTAAGTCGATCTTTAAAAGAGCCTAATAAGTTATAAAAAAATTGATATACTATTAGAAAGATGCGTAATTATCTAAATTATATAAAAACACAATCATATCTCACTAATAAATTGCCAAATATCTGATTTCAGCTAAACTATTTTAATATAGCAAGTATTAGTTGTTTAATCAAGGTATTATAATAAAATGCCTTGATGTAGACAAGATCAAATCTCTCTTCCCTAATAGTTGTGAAAATGTATAGTTGTGAAAATGTTGCTATTCTATTCAAATGAATAGTTGTGAAAATGTCGCTATTCTATTCAAATACATTGATATGTCATAAACCAGTCTCTAAAAGTGCCTAATAGCTCAAAATAAATCGATATCCAGTCAAAAAGATGTTAATTATTGGTATTTTATTAAAACTCAATCATATGTCCCTAATAGATCGTCAAATATCTACTTTCGGCTAAAATACATTGATATTATAAATATTAGCTGTTTAATCAGTGTGTTAAGTTAAAATATCTCGAAATAGGCAAGATCAAAATCAAATTGCATATATTCTCTTTAAATACTAACGAAAATGCCTGTATTCTCTTTAAATTTACTCAAAAATGACTGTATACTGGTATAATCTCTATTACTTAATAAAAATAATTTATTATGCAATGAATCATTTTCTAAATGCTCGTATTCTGCTTGAATTCAACCTAAATGAGTCGTATAATTATTAAAATAAAACTATTCAATTCAAACACATTGATATATCCTAAGTAGGTCTTTAAAAGGGCAGAATAAGTTATAAAAAAATTGATTTACTATTAGAAAGAGGCATAATTATCTGAATTATATAAAAAAAAATCATATATCGCTAATAGATTGCCAAAAATTTACTTTCGGCTAAACTATATCCTTATAGCAAGTATTTCCTTTTTAATCAGTGAATTATATTAAAATGCCTTGATAAAGACAAGATCAAAGCTCTCTTCCCTAATAGAATGTCAAATAATTGCATTCGGCTAAAACACAAATATATAAGAAAATATTAGTTGTTTAATCAGAGTATTATGTTAAAATACCTTAATATATATAAGATCAAAGTGAAATTGCTTGTATTATCTTCAAATCCCGACAGAAATGATTGAATGCTCGTATAATTGCTAGTATTCAATTAAAATAACTTATTATGCAATAAATCATTCTCTGAATGCTAGTATTCAGCTTCAATTCAACGTCAATGCAACGAACATTTGTAAAAACATCACTATTCAACTCAAATACAATGATTTGTCATAAATTAGTCTCAATAAATGCCAAATAATTTAAAATAGATAGATATACTATGAGAAATAATAAAATACTCGTATAATTATTAGTATTCAGTTAAAATAACTTATTATACAGTGAATCGTTCTCCAAATGCTTGTATTCTGCCTCAATTCAACGTTAACGCAATGAATTATTGTAAAAATATCGCTATTCAAAATTAATATATTGATTTGTTCTCTAAAAGTGCCTAACAACCTCAAATTGATTGATATACTATCAAAAATATATGTAATTATAAATATTTATTTTTTAATCATAGTATTATGCTAAAATGCCAAGATATAGACAAGATCAAGATATATTCTGTTCAAATACCCTTAAAAATGATAGAATACTAGTTTAATTGCTAATATTCAGTTAAAATAACTTATTATGCATTGAATCGCACTCTAAATGCCTATATTCAGCTTGAACAGAATCTTAATGAAATGAATAGTTGTGAAAATATCGCTATTCTATTCAAATACATTGATATATTATAAACCAGTCTCTGAAAGTGCATAATAGCTTAAAATAGATTGATATCTTATCAAAAAGATTTGTAATTGCCGGTATTTTATTAAAATTCAATCATATGTCCCTAATAAATTGTCAAATATCAACTTTCGGCTAAAATACATTGATGTAGTAAATATTAGTTGTTTAATCTGTGTGTTAAGTTAAAATGCCTCGACATAGGCAAGATCAAAGTCAAATTACAAATATTTTCTTTAAATACTAATATAAATGCTCGTATTTTTTTCAAATTCACTCAAAAATGAATGTATACTGGTATAATCTCTATTACTTAATCAAAATAATTTATTATACATGAATCATTTTCTAAATACTCGTATTCTGCTTGAATTCAACCTGAATGCGTTGTATAATTGTTAAAATAAAACTATTCAATTGAAACACATTGATATATTCTAAGTCGGTCTTTAAAAGGGTCTAATAAGTTATTTAAAAATTGATTTACTATTAGAAAGAGGCATAATTGTCTGAATTATATAAAAAAAAATCATATATCGCTAATAGATTATTAAAAATCTGCTTTCGGCTAAACTATATCCTTATAGCAAGTATTTCCTTTTTAATCAGTGAATTATATTAAAATGCCTTGATAAAGACAAGATCAAAGCTCTCTTCCCTAATCGAATGCCAAATAATTATATTCGGCTAAAACACAAAGATATAAGAAAATATTAGTTGTTTAATCAGAGTATTATGTTAAAATATCTTAATATATATAAGATCAAAGTGAAATTACTTGTATTATCTTTAAATCCCGACAGAAATAATTGAATGCTCGTATAATTGCTAGTATTCAATTAAAATAACTTATTATGCAATAAATCATTCTCTGAATGCTAGTATTCAGCTTCAATTCAACATCAATGTAACGAACATTTGTAAAAACATAACTATTAAACTTAAATACAATGATTTATCATAAATTAGTCTCAATAAATGCCAAATAACTTAAAATAGATAGATATACTATGAGAAATAATAAAATACTCGTATAATTATTAGTATTTAGTTAAAATAACTTATTATACAGCGAATCGTTCTCCAAATGCTTGTATTCTGCTTCAATTCAACGTTAACGCAATGAATTATTGTAAAAATATCGCTATTCAAAATTAATATATTGATTTGTTCTCTAAAAGTACTTAACAACCTCAAATTTATTGATATACTATCAAAAATATATGTAATTATAAATATTTATTTTTTAATCATAGTATTATGCTAAAATGCCTAGATATAGACAAGATCCAAGATATATTCTCTTCAAATACCCTTAAAAATGATAGAATACTCGTGTAATTGCTAATATTCAGTTAAAATAACTTATTATGCATCTAATCGTACTCTAAATGTCTATATTCAGCATGAATTCAACTTTAATACAATGAGTAGTTGTGAAAACATCGCTATTCCATTCAAATACATTGATATGTCATAAACCAGTCTCTCAAAGTGCCTAATAGCTTAAAATAAATCGATATCCTGTCAAAAAGATGTGTAATTATTGGTATTTTATTAAAACTCAATTATATGTCCCTAATAGATCGCCAAATATCTACTTTTGGCTAAAATACATTGATATTATAAATATTAGCTGTTTAATCAGTGTGTTAAGTTAAAATATCTCGATATATGCAAGATCAAAGTCAAATTACAAATATTTTCTTTAAATACTAATATAAATGCTCGCATTTTTTTCAAATTCACTCAAAAATGAATGTATACTGGTATTATCTCTATTACTTAATCAAAATAATTTATTATACATGAATCATTTTCTAAATACTCGTATTCTGCTTGAATTCAACCTGAATGCGTTGTATAATTGTTAAAATAAAACTATTCAATTGAAACACATTGATATATCCTAAGTCGGTCTTTAAAAGGGTCTAATAAGTTATTTAAAAATTGATTTACTATTAGAAAGAGGCATAATTGTCTGAATTATATAAAAATAAAATCATATCTCGCTAATATATTGCCAAAAATCTGCTTTCGGCTAAACTATATCTATATAGCAAGTATTAGTTGTTTAATCAGAGTATTATGTTAAAATACCTTAATATAGATAAGATCAAAGTCAAACTGCTTGTATTATCTTTAAATACTAACAGAAATGAGTGAATGCTCGTATAATTGCTAGTATTTAATTAAAATAACTTATTATGTAATAAATTATTCTCTGAATGCTTATATTCGACTTCAATTCAACGTTAATGCAACGAACATTTGTAAAAATATCACTATTCAACTCAAATACATTGATTTGTCATAAATTAAACTCAATAAATATCAAATAACTTAAAATAGATCGATATACTATGAGAAATAATAGAATACTCGTATAATTATTAGTATTCAGTTAAAATAACTTATTATACAGTGAATCGTTCTCCAAATGCTTGTATTCTGCTTCAATTCAACGTTAACACAATGAATTATTGTAAAAACATTGCTATTCAAAATAAATATATTGATATGTTCTCTAAAAGTGCGTGACAACCTCAAATTGATTGATATATTATCAAAAATATATGTAATTATAAATATTTATTTTTTAATTATAGTATTATGCTAAAATGCCAAGATATAGATAAGATCAAAGATATATTCTCTTCAAATACCCTTAAAAACGATAGAATACTTGTTTAATTGCTAATATTCAGTTAAAATAACTTATTATGCATTGAATCGCACTCTAAATGCCTATATTCAGCTTGAACAAAATCTTAATGAAATGAATAGTTGTGAAAATGTCACTATTCTATTCAAATACATTGATATGTTATAAACCAGTCTCTGAAAGTTGTCTGAAGCATAAAGCCTGAACATCAAAGCTCGAAGCCCCAAACTCCAAGCTCGAAGCAAGAAGCGCCAAGCACAATGCCCCAATCCCCAACCCAAAAGCCCCAAGCCCAACACTTATAACCCCAATCCCCAAACCCTAAGCCCTAAGTGCCTAGTCCGAAGCACCAAGCTTGAAGCCTGAATCCTGAAGCTCGAAGCTCCAAGCCAAAATCCCCAAGCCCTGAGCCTCACGTTCTAAGACCCAAGCCCAAAGCCCAAAAAGACCTCATGTTTGGCCTCAAAACACCAAGCCCTAAGCCCTAAGTCCCAAGCCCCTAGCCTAAAGTATGAATCCAAAAGCTCAAAGCCCCAGGCTTGTAACACCAAGCTCCAAGCTTCAAACCTCAATCCCTAAGCTCCAAGCCCCAAGCTCCAAGCCCCAAGCCCCAAGCCCCAAACCCCAAACCCCAAGCCTCAAGCCTCAAGCCCAAAGCACCAACCTCGAAGCCAGTACCATGATAGCTATAGCTCGAAGGCTGAAACCCAATAATCATAATCTGAAGCTTGAAGCTCGAAGTCCCAAACTTGAAACTTGAAGTAGCATGCCGAAGTAGCAAGCCCCAACCTCGAAGCCGCAAGCCCAAAGCCTCACGCCCGAAGCTGTAAGCCTAAAGCCTCACGCCCGAACCCACAAGCCCAAAGCCTCATGCCCGAAGCCGCAAGCCCAAAGCCTCACGCCGCAACCCCAAAATCGAAGTCCCTGGCTCAAAGTCCCAAAACTCAAAACAATGTCAAAAGCCTCATGTTCGAGGCCCCAAGCTCTAAGCCTTAAGCTCGAAGCCAGCCACAAGCCCACGCTCAAAACTTGAAGCCCAAAGCCTAATGCCCAAAGCCGAAAGCCTTGAGCCTTAAGTTCTTTGCCTAATGCCCCAAGCCTGAAGCCTGAATCCCCATGCCCAAAGCCCCAAGCCTGTATGCCCAAGCCCAAAACCCTAAACCTGAATCCCAAAAGCCTGAAGCCCCAAGTCCCAAGCCCAAAGCCCTAAGTCTGAGGCCACAAGTTGCTTGTCCCAAACCCCAAGCCCCATCCCTGAGGCCCTAAGCTCAAAGCCACAAGCTTGAAGCCCTGAGGTCAAAGACCCAAGCTCGAAGCCTTAAGCTTGCAAGTCATGGCATGAAGCTTGTGGCCCAAAGCCCGAAGAACGAATCCTGAAGTTTGAAGCCCCATGCCTGAAGACCCAAGTCTGAAGCTCGGATCCCCAAACTCAATCCCCCAAGCCACAAGCCCTAGGCACAATTAAGGTCATTGTGCCAATCCCAAAACTCAAGCCACATGCCCAAAAATCGAAGCATCAAGCCTAAAGGTCAATGTGCCAATCCCGAAACTCGAATCCCGAATCCCGAAGCTCAAAGCCTGGAGCCTGAAGCTCGAAGCTCGAAACCCCATGCCAAAGACCCCAAGCATGAAGCCTGAAGCTCAAAGCCCCGAGCCTGAAGCGCCAACTGCGAAGCTACAGCCCGATAAGCCCATACTTCCCTCCATCTTGGATTTACAAAGGAGATCTTTTTAGCCCAATGAATGATGCTTTTATCATTATCTCTGCCCCACTAAAACCTTAACATAATGGAGTTCGCCTTTTTTTGTCATCTCACATGAAAATGCTACCTTATCTTTCTTTTAAATTTTCGGCAATCAAAAAAATTTTGGCAATCCACAAAAAAAAGAAAACCAATTTTTGTTAAAAACTTTTAACCAACTCTACTCTACACAAATTTAAAAATTAAAATTTAATTTTCTTTCACATTAAATAAATACTTTAAGATAATTAATTAATTAATTTTACTTCTCATTTTATTTATATATCAAGAAAAATAATACTATAAGATAAATTACTTATAGATTTCTAAGATACGGACATTCTTATATTCTAGTGCAGATGTATTAAATCATTGCAAACGAATCTGTGACTTCCAAGATATATTACAATTTGGTCATAATAAAATTGATCCAATGAGTTATAATGTTTAGTTGTAACAAAAAGTTGCCTTGTCCCAATAAAATTACTTAAATATCCAATATAAGCCTTTAAAGGTACATAGATTAAATGAGGTTAAAATTAAAAAAATAGATAAATTTAATGTTTAAAACCACTAATGAACAAAATGACAATTAAGGAATAATTCTATTTAGGTGTCTCCAATTTAGGTGAGGCTTTGATTTAAATATAAATACCATCAAAATATTTATATTATCTTTAAATAATCACTTATTTGATTCAACATAGCTATATTAAAATAAAAATTTTCTTTTGTTGGAGGTCAAAAATGTTCCAAACCCTCCCACACATCGTAACTAGTTTCACCTCATATAAAACTCAAATATTTAAAAAAAAAATTATTTCACATTTTACACAAAAATTAACTTATTTCACTTTTTAATAATAAAATAATTTTATTTAATATTATAATATATATTAGATAAATTTCCTCTGCAAAATAATCCAAATCATCACAAAAAATAAACTCCAACTAAATAAACATTTTATTATTAGGTCCAAACAAATCTAAAATCAATTCAATCTCACCTTTCTCTAATACTAGATCCAACCACTGAAGCAAACCAAAAAAGCAGTTCTAAATTTTAAACCTAAAACTATTAATATTGCTTTCAAATAGAGAAAAACACTAACTCCATCCAACAACTAGAGCTCTGTTTGGCGCGAGGACCAAATCAGGACAAAAATAATATTAATTTAAAAAATAACAATAATAATAATAAATAATTTTTTTTAATCATTCTACACAAATTCTAATATAAAAAATATTATTTTACTTCACATACTCAATAATTTTTAATAAAAATATATACTTTATTTCACATCTTAAATCAAAATATTCAAATCGAACATTTTAGTCTAAAATATAAAATAAAATTAATGTTTTTATTAAAAATTATTAAATATGTAAAATAAAATAATATTTTTTTATATTAAAATTTATATAAAATAATTAAAAAATTTATTTATTATTATTATTGTTATTTTTTAAATTAATATCATTTTGATCCTCACACCAAACAAAAGCAAATCAAAAAAGAGGCATATAACATTAAATCCCAGAAGCTCTTACAGTTCTAACAAAGCATTCTTAAATAAAATTCTCTCTGCAAAAACTCCCACTAAAACACACCAAAAAAAGCAGTTGTAAATCTTAAGCAAAAGAGGGAAGGATGCACTAATCCAGGACAATAACCTCATGATCTGTTAGACAGGTTTGTCCTCTTTCTTTTAATTTCTCCACATCTTCATTTTCTAAGCCTTCTTGTTTACCTCTCGCTTGCAATCTTTCCAATAGCTTCCTCCTCTTCAAACTTCTCTTGTTAGTCAAGGGTTGGGGGTCTTCCTCCGACTCTTCGTCTGTATAAACACCTAACCATCTGACAGCCAGAGTCATTTCCCTCTCACGTTTATCAGATTGCTTCTTCTTCTTCTCGGTGTTTCCATTGTCGCATTTCTTCTTCAAATGTGTTCTTTGCTGCTTGGGAATGCTTGGGCCAATGGGAAGCGGGGCCTTTAGATCCATGAGCAATAACTGCTTGCTGTTATTGGAGAAATCTCCTTGGAAAGGTTTCTCACTTAAGCATTTAGCTTTTTTTGGCCTTTTAATTTCCTTCTCATCCTTTGCTTTCTCAGTGGGATGAGGCTTTCTTCTTTTTTGTTTGATTGTACCTGAATTTTCTTGAGCATCTGAAGATGACATTTAGAGGCTGCGTTAGGTGGACTTTTAATCAGTGAAAATCATTAAATTTCAGATAAAATTATTCAAATAAATATAATATTAAAAAAATATAAAAGATTCAATGATCTATGTAAAAGCAAAATTCGAGAAGGATCCAAGCTAAATGATTCAATAAACAAACATTCCCCCACTTCAGGGATCTAAAATAATTACCTTAGAACCATAGCAAGGAACTACACAATGGCAAGAAAAGAACAATTTCAGGTTGTAATATTCAGGAGACATTTACTTGAAAAGGACGAGTGATTATGCATTGCTTCAAAAAGTAAGATAAATTGCCCTATAATTACATCAAAGTATGAGAAATTATTGGAGAGTAGGCATTTACTGTAAGATGAAAGACAGGTTTGCAGCAAAAATCACCTTCCACACCCTTTCCCTTATCTTCAAAACCAGACAAGTCTACCATCTTATACTTGCCAGAGCATAGCTTATTGTGCCTGCAAGAGGTAGAAACTATTCTCAATATAATACTTCACCATGATAAATAGGATGTGTTTGAGGAATATTGAATATTCATCATGACATGACGGATAATTTCCATATTTGAAGAACATTACATAGAGATTGGCAAGAATTGGCCAAGAATAAGTTCAGAAAGGCAAGTTTAGAGAGACAAGATCATGGTAATATTACAAATACTGATTTCATGGACGCATTGGTTATGTAGAATCCTATGCAAGCTACAAGTTACCGTTCATAATGAAACACAGATTATGTGCCCTGAGCTTTCGGTGAATGGAGATACAAAGAACCACACAAGCTAGCTAAAATTAGATTGAGCTTACTAATTAGCAATACAAAAATATATAAAGAAACAAGGTAACTTGGTTCACCTATTAATAGGTCCATTGCTCTTTAATCCCTCATTTTTCTTGATTCACCGCTTTAAGAAAACAGCATACAGTCCTTCTAAGTTGCAAAGTCGTTAGAGTGTTAACAAGTTAAATGTGACAATGATCGTTTTTGGTCCACTTGCACACCCAAGAGACGGATGAATTTGGTGCAATTAAAATTCTAAATGTTAATTAATATTAATTAAAAAATTTAAATACTTTTAAAACTACCTATTATTGTAAGACTTTTATTATTTTTGAGCTAAAACGAGTGAACAATTTTAATGTAGCATCTACAAAAGAATAAGCAAGAATAATATGTATAGATATGCATATGTATAAATAATATATATATACTTATACGTAATATAAATATAAATATATATGTAAAGAAGTCAACTCAACTTTCTGGAGAAAAATTTAGTATTATCCTTCTCAATATTCTGTGAAATGTAAGGATCAAAAGAAGTGAAAGAGAAATAAAACTCGATAGAATATTTCAATACGATGTAAAACTAGGTAAACAGAAATTTCGAAAAAGTTTTTCAAGAATAATATAAGGTAAAATCACCAAAATGTTTTTCTGTAGGTGTAGTTTATCTAGATAATAAACTATAAAAATATTAAAAAAATTTGAATTTTGTACGATTTATAAAAATTAAAAAACAGATAAACAAATATAAAACTACAGAGAAAAATCCGTTCACCAAAACATTTCAAGAAAATTTTCAGATAAAATACTCCCAGAAAGGTGTAATAAAAATTTCAATCTATTTGGAGCTCAAATGAGTAGTATAAAAAATCTGTGAATTTTAAAGAAAAATCTTCGAAGAGAAAAAAAAGAAAATAACCAAATAAATACACCTCCGAAAATCCAAGAACTCCCTAAAATCGACTTCCAACATTGCGAACAGAAACTTTGAGCTTGGAGAATGAGAGAGCTTGGAGTTTTGGTTTGCCAAAAAGAGATATCAACCCAAAATCCTTTTTTTAAGGTCATTTTGGAGGAGACTCAATGCGACTAACAGCACCTAGAGTCTCTTTCTTCAACCTCCTCTATTTTAGGTCATTTTGGCGGAGACTCACCATCTAAATCACTCAAATCGTCAATGGCCTTCATTAGCTCATCGAAATCAATCAACGATGGCGAGACCACTCCTAAAAAACAAAATGGAAGTGAAGGAGATGAACCATCATCGAACCCTAATTTTCCTTTCACTCTATAGAAGCCCAAGTGTCAAACCATAAAGATCTTGGGCTCACATATGTAGAATTGGGTTCGTGCCACGAGGGAGCAAGAGGAAAGGAAGGCTTTTTTGCGGGATTACCCCAGGTCAGTAAAAGTGCACAAAAAAAGTTCAGGGATTAACGTTAACAAGTTGAATCAGACAATGATTATGACTTTCCATGTGCAATCTAAGGCAAAGAGGTCAAAGTCTTAAAGTTAAAATGCTGAGCCAAGTTGATTGGATTTGACCCAAGTCCAAAAAGTCACTCGGGCAATTCCCTCATCATACCATACTCACCCATGCAAACTTTCAAACAAAGCTGAGAAAGTTAAAAACTCCACGATGAAGATTATTCTCAACTACCATCTGAAGCGAACCAGCCTATAAAGTGATCCCCCAAGTTAGATCCTTTTATTCTTTCCCAAACATATCCCCGAAGAATCTGCTTAGGATCGCTAACGGATATCAATCGAAAAGGCATCATCCCATCTCTATTCTCCACTCAACCAGAAGATCGTTAACACAAAATGACCATCTGGCCCACTGCCTTCAGACATGCTAACAGCATTTTCAAGAATACTCCATCCAACATTCCAGAATAATCATACCAATCGCTTCCATATATATAGTCACACTCACACTCAAGGAGAAAGACACGAAGGTAGAAATCCAGATATACTGTAACAATGAGAGATGTTAAAGATCTTCAATTGAGAGCTACTTCCACAAGAACCCTTGGGAAGTTTGCCATTCTTAGTGTTTGTTCCTTCCCCATTATTCTCTATCATAGGGAAGTCTCTGTAATCCGCCTCAAGCAAACCCTTTTTCATTTAGTGAACTTTTTACTTGGCTTAGCATGTGGATGTAGGAGTATCTCTCCAAAGCATATAAACTTGTGTTCTTCACTATACTATATTCTTTATGCCTTTCTCTTTTTATTCTTTCTACAAAGGGAGAGGCTGCGCATGGGTCTATGTTGGTCAAGATCTCCTCTGTCTTCTCTAAACCTGATCACCTGGATGAATTTCTCCATCAACAAATAGCAAAAGCATATAGTAACCTTACTCAAGTAAAAGATGCCAACAAGGGTTCGGATAGAACAAAGAGTTCTCAGTCAAAAGTTATAAAAATGATTTTGATTGAGGTGCCACATACAATATTTCAATGTGAAAATGCTGGTAAAAATTAGCAGAGGTGTGGAAACGAGGAACAGTGCTTGCAGGAATCTTCTTTCACAACAGCACATCCATCTCCGTTTACACTAAGAGGCCCTATTTCTTGTTTACTGATCTGTATAAAAGCTTCATGGTAGGTTGAGGGAATCAAATGAAAGTTTTTAACAAAATGTAAGGACCAGCTCAGTGAATCAAGAAAAGGCTAAAACACAACAAAGCACAAAATAAGGGCATCAAAATGCATTACTACAAAAATTGGTCGATCTTTTGTGTTTATCCACTTACTTATGCCAACCACATAACAAGTTTCCACAATCGGATCCATTCCCAATCTTTTCAATGCAGTCACAAATTAAAGATTCTCCGCTTATCTCTCTCTTGATTAAATCACCACAAGATTCACACTGCATAGCCACACCAAGAATAGATCTTGAGTCAAATTCCTGGTATCTGTTCCTTTAAACTAATTCAAAACCTTCTTTCTGAGAAAAAGATGAAAATAAATATATATTACCATCCACAGGTCAAAGCCACCAGCCTTATCATGAAACCCATGATTAGCAGTAATGTTATAACCATCAGAAGGTCTCTGAATACATAGGAAGCCATCAATAACTGATTAGTGGTACAAATATTGTGTTTCTTAAGCAAGCCTTTCAACAAACCTGATTATCTTCCACGCAGTTGGAGTTGATCTTATTTGCCATGGCCCAGAATTTGGGGCCGTGGTCACTGCTCAAACAAAACACGTTAGATACAATGAGAAACTAAAGGAAACAGACAGCACAATTTCATACCTATGCTTCTTGTTTTTGTCCTTAACCCACAAGAATGCATGAATCATTTCATGCAATAAGGAGTTCTTAACGAGAGCAGATGAGCATGATTTCAACCTGGGTTCTGACAAGCGTATCTCGCAAAGACCATCTTTAATGTAATGGCACGACCCAATACTACTGCATTCAAGAAAAAAAAATTTACATAGCATTTATGATTATAGGGATCACCGCAAGCAATCTTACCCTCGCTAGTGAAAAGGTGAACCATCAATGCATCTCAATTTACATAGCAGTGTTTTCTATCACATCTAGGATGTAACCGTAAACTAGAAATGAGAAACAGTAGGTCTCAAAAGCACCTTTAATTAGATGTTTAAATAAGCAAATAACTGCCAATAAAATTCCGAAGATGATCATAGAGTACTACTTTCTGTAAATCGTTTCACTACCAGTGAAATAGCAAATGTTATAGAAATTCATAGAAGATATTCCTTTTGGCTATATGCATAAATACACACAAGAATTGTAGCTTGTACAACAGATACCTTCAAATATTTCATTTTAGAAGCTTAAGTCAAATCGATTGAAATTGCATAGGCTCAATTCCGTTTCAACTTTTAAGGAGCTATAAATGATTAAACCAAGATTTAAGCCTTGTTTCCTAAACACAATTTTATTACCACAAGGGATGTCTACAGACGCCAAATAATATGATTAAATTTAAAGAAAGTATCTTCAGCCTCTAGCAACCATACCAATGTTGTCCATGTTGTTTGATTAGTCAGAAATCCCCAACCATTTCCCCCATTTTTTGAGAAGTCTTCAGAAGGTAGAACATGCTATCAAAATATAAGGACAGTCGCCCCTATCTTGCCCTAATAGAAGCATCAAGGATCAGGAAGCTCAACCTCCTCAGAAGAAAGTGCCAGGGAAGCCACCAAGTTTGCTAAAAAACAGCAACTTTTTGTTCAAAGTAAACATGAGAATAATGGCAAGATAGGAAACCATGAGATAATCTGACAATCTCGTGAAAAATCAGTCCAGAAGGAATCCTGCCTTGAAGAGAATGTTGCATCCCATGTCATGACGTAATAGTCACCTTCAATCCAAAATCCTCCATGGACTTCTTGCACCTCAACTTTCAGATGATCATGATTGTCCCTTAACCCAACACCTGAACAAACTCCCACACAGCATGAAGTGCCGCCCACGTAATCAAAACCTCAAAAGAATGGGTAGCGGCGGCAACAGACTAGATGGCCTTGCCAGTAGCGCACAACAAATCCTATCCCAACAATGCCCACCAGCGCAAACAAAGCAGAGGTTGCAGCTTTCATCGAATACTGCTAGGATCAAAGGCTTCCAGAGAGAAAGCACTCAACATCCAATGTGCACCAAGATTGCTAGGGGTAAGACATGGACATACTCATAGGCACAATGCAAGGCGACCACTTGTATAGGGCAAGCTAGTAAATAACAGATAAGAGCGAACCCATCATTCCAAGTTTTCCAAATATAGAAAACAATAAAGTCATGAAAATAGGATGACACAACATCTCAAAGGAGGAGCAACAAACACAATTAAGGATGGCCAACAAGGCATCCCAGTGCCAAGTATGTGTATTGCTCCTCAAATACCTCGAACCCTACTGCATGTATCTGTGTCTATACCAAAAGCACGGAGCCAGCCACACATAGGGAGTCCATCAGCAAAAAAAAGGTATGAACTCGAAGAGGCACTTAAAACTTCCAAACCTAGACAAAACTAAAGTGTTCAGGTCATGCAGGCACCAATCCATATAAATGGAGCTCATAAGAATGTCAAGAGATTTAGTTGCTTATTAGCCTAAAGAATCCTATGAAGGATCATTCGAAAGATGGATAGAGATGAAAAATACAACTTCATTCTCGAAAGACCACCCTAACATTGTTAAGGTCCCAACACTGTCCACCAAAGGGGGCAGACACAATCAAAAGAGAATAATAGCCCATTGTCAATCCTTTACAACCTCCATATGAATTAAAGAAATCCCTCTTTCCATTGTTTCGCGTGTTTAAAGACTAACCTCCCAGCATACCTAGCTCTTAAAGCCTAACTCCACAAATAATGTAAAACAAATCGGCCAAGGTTATTAACGCCACGGCCCCCTAACTGTTTGGGTTTCGCAAACCAAAAGCCCCACCTACAACACAAGTACTACTATGAACAGCAATGCCCAACCAAATAAATGTCAATGAAAGTCTCTCCAAAGCAACTAAAGAAAAAAGGGAAGAGAAAAAGAAAGAAATTAGATTAGAGGGAAAATAATTTAGAAACAATTATATACGTATTACTATACAGAACTATATTTACATATTAAACACTGAAAGATTTATTTCCATGCATGCCACTCTATAATCTTCAATATTACAATAGTGACACTCTACCATTATTAAAATAGTTAAACCATACAAACCATAGTTAACCACTTTAATTAAAACACCTTAAGTAGAGAGACGGAGGCCGCCACTTGTGATGGATCATAGAAAGAGAGGATGTCAGCTGCCAACGAAAAACACTAGCAACGTCACCACTGCCACGAAGGATGTAGAGGCCAACATGATGGCCATGAAGAAGGGAGAGGCTAATGTGGCAATGGCCAACAAAGGCAGAAATGCAGTTAAGCATGTCGCTACTAGAGGAGATCTTGATGGAGAGAGGAGGTAGAATAAAAAAAGACGAGAGGAAAGAGAGAGTAGCATACATGATATAAACAGAATATTCAATGTAAAGATTTATATTTAACGAAAGCTAGCCTGAGTGACATCTATATAATGGTGAAAATTACACAGTGGCAAGAATGTAAATAACGCTAGTAATATGTAAATATAATCTTGCACGGTAGTAGTATATATATAATTGTCCCAATTATTTATTAATTCATCAAGGCAAATGAATACAAAGAAATAGGTCTATTGATAGAGTTATTGCCATACAATGAAAGGAAATATAATAATATTGCCAAAATTATAAAAATATATAACAAGCATGCATAAAAAAGGAAATAGAACGAAATAGGAAATTTCAGTCAATTAATACTCTACATCTAAAAAATGACACTATTAACCCCTTTGAATGATCAAATTTCCCTTTCACCTCTAATGGATTTGTCCTTGTGTCCACAAATAGGATCCAGTAGAATCACGTGATGTACTATAATGCCAAGGTAAATGAAAAAAAAAGGAGTGACCTTTCATTATACCATCTACCATTTCATGGCAAATTTACACGTACAACATATGCAACATGAGATTTTACATATTAAACTCCATATTTTTGATGTACAAATCCCAAATATTTAAGCAATACACCCAACATACCCTTGTTGATTTTTGTTAGAATCTGTGCTGAAAAAGAATATTTATTTTATAAAAATGAAAAAGTTCACCATGTAAACAAAATAAATTTTCACATAGAGTAGAAAATACTATACATTTACATATTTATTTATATATATAGATATAGATATATATATATATATAGATATAGATATATATATATATATAGAGAGAGAGAGAGAGATCACATCCATCAACAAGGGGCTTTTAGGTCCCTATTACTGGCAGTGGAGAACCGATAGCCCCTTATCACTGAAGATAAGATAATTGTCATCTAATACATGTATATGTATATTCATTACTATAATAGCTAATGTGGTAGTAAATAACAAGCATAGGATTTCAAGCAGAATTTTACAATTTAACGAGGCGAAACTCTTTTCTTTCTTCAAAAGCAAGTAATTTAGTCAATATCTAATCTTCTTTCTATTTTCAAAGCTTTTCCCAGACAAGATTTATTATATAAGGCGGCAAGAAAGAGAGAAGCCACGCAGATATAAGAATGAAAGGATTTCTTTTCACAAGAACATTTGGTTCTGAGACAAGTGATTTGAAGATGCGTATGCAAGGATTAGTAAGTCCAATTAAAAGATTTTATCTCAATTGAATGCAAAATATTCCAAAGTTAATTTTATAAGAAATAAGAATATATTCAAACCTACAAAAGTAATCCACCAAATTTTTTAAAAATATCAAATCATAGATAATTGAAATATTATCAACTCAAATTAGGATTAATTTTTTTTTTCAGTACCTCAATATAAACTAACAATGATTCAATCAAACAGTGAAGCAATTTTGAACACGATCCCAATGAGTAGTAAATCCAACTTGAAGCGATAGTCAGATTTAACTATATCAAGGAAGAATGCCTTGGCAAAGAGAATTTAGCACCTGCTGGTAATTTCCAAGAATTTCTTGAGAAATTACAATGCCAAGCTCTATTTGGGTGTAATAAGACGAAGGTGCCTTAACGTAAGACAGTACATGAACAAGATCATTCAGAGATCAATTAAAAGGATGGGAAGTGTTCAACAAATGCAGCAAAATATATTACGAAAATAACCATGCTATAATCAAGAAATTTCAATTAGCAAGCAAACTGATCTAAAATGAAAAGGAAAATAAGACTGAGGTGAATGGAATTCCACTTAACTAGGGTGTGCTATTTCAATCAATTATATATGGGGTACACATAAAAAAGGATCCTCACAACTAAATCACCCACACCACATTTCTCACGAAATAACGTCCAAAATCATAACACAATTACAACAATCTCTACAAGATTCTGATAAGTACGAGGAATATGGGTATAGGTTAAAAGTTACTTGAATCAAAGGATCACAAATTACAAAGAATCGCAAATACCAATTTGTCCCAATAAAGAGGAGTTGTGGCTACGAAAGACCATGGATGTTGTCACAAGGAGAGGAAATGATGCTGGCAGACAAAGACTTGGAGGGAGAGTATGCACGATGACACGATCAGGGAAAAAGTAGGTGTAGTCGCAGGAGCAGTGGATGATTGGGCCTTCCATACAGGGTGGGATCTATGAGTTTTTCGGAGCACGAAATTTGCAACACAGGGATGAGAGTGCAGGCCCTATCATATGGTGGTGACCTATGCGCATATGAGTCCTACTAGGCAACACTAAGATCGAGGTGTTGGTCATGTCATGCATGTGAGTTCAGTTGTGAGGGAATGAGACCGGTGCATGGGTCATGTTACAAGATGTCCACTGAGCGTGAGCCCTATGGTGCTGAGATGACACCCACATGAATCTGCCACACAAAGTTAGGGTTCACACGTGGGTCTGGCCTTACAGGTGTATAATCCACCACGCTCACATTCTGCTGATCAGGAAGCAGGCACAAAGGCTCGAGAAAGAATGACAAAACCAATCTATTCCTAGTAGGCAGTCGAAGATGAAGGTGGACCGGTACGCACGAGCTTATTCGAACTTGGCTTAGTAGTCACTCAAAAATGAAGAAAAGATTAGAAAATACCTTAATTAAACTAAGTTATTTAAGAATTCTAACCAAATGCCCCTATCCTTTCCTCCACCGAAATTTGCCACACAATATAACTTAAGAAGCTTTATTTCATTCGGGATTGTTAAGTATTATGAATGAGTAGGTTTAGATAGTATTATGGGCTTGGCCTATATAGCTTGCATTATACTTATTACTTGTACCATAGATTGATGATATGGAACTAATAATTCCACTCATTTTGTTCACATAGTATTAGAGCCGACAGGGAAGCCCTAGAACAAGCGCTGGTCCATTCACCCGCGTCCACCGAGCTCACCCACATTTGTCGAGTCAGCTGAGCTAGCCCGCATTCGCTAAGTCTATCACGCTCACCCACGTCCATAAAGCATCGTCGAGCGTCGTTGAGCTCACCTGTGATCGTCAAGTCCTCATGCTCACCCGTTCGACGCCAAGCTCATCGCCCCTATCCGACATCAAGCCCATCACCCTCGCAGCCACATGCTGCTTCTCCGCGCATTTGTTAAGCTCGTCAAGCTCGCCTTCCCCCGCAGAGGCCCTTCCCTCTTACTCATAGCAGGCGTACTTCAAGCGCTCACGAACAGAGCCACAGCTTTTGCTTCATCCCTCCAAGTGCTCCTACTCACCTCAACTACATCCTTTGCTCGCCTATGCTGGCCCATGCTCCACTATGTAGATCTTGGTATAAAAAATACACCAAATTGGCCTTGTTCACTCTCATTGACTTATCCTATACCCCCAGCTGACTTCTTCGAGTGTCAGAGTATTCTAAGCATCTTGAATCCTCGACAGGCCTCGTCTTCATAAGTTGTTACACAGATCTTGGTTGAGTTTTCAAAGCTTTGATTTTTGTCCCAAGCTTTAAACACAAATCCCTACAAACACTGAGGGTGCGCAAAATGCACCAAGGATAGTGTAGCCATCAATGTTCTCAACCTCCACCAAGTTGGTAGAGTGAGCTTTGATATTCCAGTATACTTACACAATATGGAAGAAGAATATACAGAATAGTTTGTACAAGCGGAGACTGAGTGCCTACATCACAAATGATCTGTCCCCCTGAAACAAATTACATGTATGAAGAGTGGTATACTGAGGATTGTCTTATCTACAGTAAACTTCTGAACTATATGGATGTATCAGTTCAAAATTTAGTGGCTAGTAGCAATACAGTTTAAGAAACATTGGGAAACCTTACAGAAAACATACTCCTCCCTCAACGACTTCTTGATGATGTATGACGTAACAACATTATAGACTTTCACCCAAAAAATATGAACTTGCAATATTCAAAATCATTCATTTTGGCAAATTACACCCACAAAGCCATAGCCCCAAAGATGCAATTTGCCAAAAATAATAATTTTGAGGGTGCAATGCATAAGATTTTTTTTAGGGTGCAAAGAGCAAACATGACATTTTGAAGGTGCAAACAGCATTTCGTTCCATGAACCCCCAAAAACTTTTTTTTGGGTGAATTATAAATATCACCTCTAGAAATTGGCTTTTTACTCGCTTAACCCTCAAATTGGGTATTTATATATGTCACCTCGTACTTTGAATACATAATTATAAATTGCATATCTCCATCAAGTTGAAAAAGATCTAGCTCATCATCCTATTTAAGAAGAAGAAGATCTAGCCATTAATAGATATGAGAGGGTGTAGTTCGTAATTATATATACAAAATATGAAGTGGCATATGTAAATATGTAATTTTAGGAGTTAAATAATTAAAAAAAATCTTCTTTAAGGGTGACATATGTAATTCTCCTTTTTTTTGTTTTTACAAGATGAATCCCAAAACTTGAACCTAAACTCACGCATCCATTTCTTTGGTTTTTTTTAATCAACAAATCACAGTGAAAGAGAGGAAGAGCCAAAAAACCAAATCTTTTTCAAATCTCATGCTTCCAATCAAGAGCCCAACACGCAAAACAAACAAGACGATAAGGAAGATGCGATAGCACCATACCAGGTCATCCGCGGAGCCCAAGCGACAGTGCAGGTCCCGAGCGCATCGCAAAAGTACAGGGCATTATAGTGCTCGAAAAGCTCGTGGAGATCGGGCCGCGGCTCCCCCATGTCCGCCTCCCGCAGATCCAGAGAGAAGGAGACGAAATCGGTGCAGAGAAGGGAAAGAAGGGTCTACAGGGAAGAGGAAAATCGATGCCATTTTGCTAGGGTTTGTCCGCCGAGGGTCACCATTTCGTGGAGAGAGATGGAGCCAGGCACGGATAAGAAACGGCGGAAAGCAAAGCACCTTCTGGCGGAAACGAGACGAGCCACCACCAATCGACGGCAAAGCCGGTTTGAGGGCAAGAAAGAGGAAGGTCAATCGATCTTCGAATGACATCATTACATCTCTGGTCTTGATGACAGTAGTGATAAGGTTGTGCTTCCTTCTCTATTTCTCTCTACTTTTCTCTCTTTTTTTTTCTTCCTCTTATCATCTCCCAAGATAAAAATTTCGAGCCAATTCGAATTAAATTTATAATATATATATATCACCAAACATATAACAAAAATTATATACTAAATTTTTTTAAAATAAATATTACTCAAAGTTTTAAATTAAAATTACATTTTAAATAAAATTAATATAAATTGATATATTTTATTCATAATATAAATACAAATATAAATTAATAAATATTTCTAACTTAAGTAAGTTTATAAATTTTTTACTAAAAATAATTTAATGGACAACTTTTTCACTAAATTATTCAAAATTCTTTAAACTAGCCCACAGTTTTCTAAATAATTAAAAATAAAAATAAATTTTTAAATAATTATAGAATACATATAAAATTTTTAAAATACGTTTAAGTTCAAAAATAAACTTAAATATGATTTTTCAAGATAATTAGAATAACAATTATTAGATTTTAATAATTTAGATGTAAATATAAAAAATTAGTATTAAATGAAGGAGTATTTGTATATATAATATTCCAAATTATCTCATTTATATATTCCACACTCATTTATTAAATATTATAATATGCATGTTATAGTTTTTAAAATATTATATCACATAAATAAAAGAAATATGTAAATTGTAATATTTTATATTTAATATGTAAAAATAAATATATAATATTATATATAAATTTAATAGTATGAAATATTATGTATATAATTATTCGTAAAATATGATATAGAAGTTTTTATATATGCATATGATTTTAATCCTATCACATGCACAAAACATATAAATGTACACTCAAAATTTAGTTAAATATACATTAATTTTGAGAATCTAAGTAATTTACCTATCACACAATAATTATCAAAATCATACAATGACTATTATACATAAACTTCAGTAGCATCTTTGTAATATTTCATTTTACAAAATTCATCATTTCTCATCCTCAAACAAGAACAACAAATGTCTTTTATCATGTCTACTACATATAGGTTTACATTAGAACATCAATTTAGCCATGGGTATTTATTTATATATATACTTAAATGTATAAAAAAAAGTTGATAATGAAAATAAAATATACAAAAAATAAAAAAATAAGATTTATAATAAAGACTAATTTAAAAGCAAAATTAAAAATAATTTGAAAAAATATATAGCAATCTGATGATAGTCTAAAATATGATATATAGCATGAAAATTAGCTATCAATCACCAAAGGATATGGATGGAAATGAATTCAAGATGAAAAATTAGACAAAATATGGTAAGAAAAAGTACATAGCTAATGTTAGAGGTTTAGCTTCTATGCAGTATGCTTTGAACAAAGAGAAGGTAAACAAGCGTAATCCACTAACCCTTAACCATCTGCAAAGGAGATGCAGAACAAACTAGTAGAGCAACATAAAGAAACTTCTGAGATAAATCGACTCTTTCAAAACTAATTCGATAACTTTAAGATAAAGAATGACAAATCAGTAGCTCAGATATATGCAAGATTCAAAGAGGTATATCACGGTCACATTAACTTTAGAGAGATATTAGAGAATAGAGATATGATTTCTAAAGCACTTGAAGCTTTTTCGAAAATTCAACTTTGATTAATAAATGTGGATGCCATAGGGATATCACAAGACCTGGATACCTACAAAGTTAATGACCTGTTTAGCCACATAAAACTCCGTGAGCCGCCATAAATTTTAAAAAAAATAAAAAATAGCATTACTCTTTGCTGTCGAGAAAGAGACATCAAAGAAAATCACAACCAAAGATTTCTTTAAATAAACTAAAAAAACTTATGATTCATCCTCTTATGATAAAAAAATTGATAATAGCGACTCTGAGGCTGCTCTCGTGGCTTATATAGTGTAGAAAATGATAAGGCATGAAAAAAATAATAATATGAACAAATTTGTTAAGGGAACAAAAAACCCACATTATTCAACTAAGAGAAGTGACGAGTGGAAAATGAAAATCACATGCTATAGATGTAAAAGAATGAGCATTTTTGTAATGAATGTTCAAAAATTCACAAAGAACAAGAAAATAAAGACAGAGCCAAGAAGAAAAAAAGAGAGTGCTTGTCATGACTTAGAATGACTCAGATTTAAATTTATCATCATCAAATGAAGGGTCCAACAAGAAACATATAGTGAATCTCGCATTCATGACCATTGCAAATAAGGAGAATCAATCAGAAGTCGAACTAAAAAGCATTTTGTAATAAAGATAGAATTTGATATAACTCAATAAATAAAGAAAAAGCTTATGCCTTCCTTATTATTAGGAACAATTCAAGATGTCTATTAAATGTAGTGTTGGGACACAAAAATCCTTAAAAGTTATTGGAGGTCATTCTTCTAAGTTAACCAAGACATGAGTGCTTAAATCTTTCGTTCCTAACAATAATGGACTCAAATCTTTTTGGGTACCAAAACCTCTTGTTTTTCTTTGTTCTTATGTGGCTTGAGGAGTGGAGTCATAGAAACTTACAGTATTTGAATAGCGAATGTTCTAAGCATATAACGAGTAACATGCCAAAGTTCTCCTCTCTAAAATATAAAAATAAAGGTTCTGTTTCTTTCATGTTTTGATGAGGGACTCTGGGAGTTTTTGAGCTCATCATTTTCATTTACATGCAATCCCCTTATAATAAATAAAGATTATACAACAATAACAACTAAATCTTTATCCCACTAAGTGGAGTCAACTATACTAATTTTTTATTTTTATTGTACTCTATCAAATAACAAATCCCCATTTATATATAAAATTAATAAAGATTATCTTAAATATTAATTAGATAGAATTTCCTCAACGAGAGTCTCGACACTTTTCTTATATTCAAGTTATTAAAGATATATGTAGGAGGGTTATTACTTATATTTGTGCAAAATAAGATTTAATTAAAAATTTTGTTATTATTAGATCACATAAAAGCTCAATTTTAAGTTCATATATCTTTTTTATTATGAAAGTCTTGACTAAATAAATACAAGAAGTATTTATTTTTAAAGATAATATTTTTCTTGTTAATAAACTAGAAATGAGAAAAGATAAAACTTAAATTATGAAAGAATGGCTTAAACTTTATATGATTTCATCTTAGATCCAAAACTAAATATATAATATAAGTCCAGTTAAGATAGAAGAAGTTTTATTATAAAGAAGACACTTAATGATCACATTATCAAAAGGAGTGAACAATTTAAATATTCATATCAATCATACATAATGACGGTAAAATATATGGCGATATTATTAATAAGATTCATGTATAATAAATAGAGTGCAGAAATGTATCTAATGTATTATATAATAAAAAAAATTTACTTAAAGTTAAAAATAAATTTTGTAGTATAATAGCAAAAGTATTAGAGATGTGACAATTGGTGATCAAATTGTCAAAAAGAGTGAGCGCTTTAGATACCTTGGATCAATTATACAAAATGATGGCGAAATAGATAATGACGTTATTAGCAGGATTCAAGCATGCTGGGTAAAATGGAGAAATGCTTCTGGTGTGTTATGCGATAGAAAAATCCCATCCAAAATTACGGGTAAATTTTATAAAACTGTAGTAAAACCAGCGCTGATATATGGTGCAGAATGTTGGCCTGCAAAGAAGAAACATACAAATAAAATAAATGTTTCAGAAATGAGAATGTTAAAATAGATGTGTGGATATACACGAAAGGATAGAATGAGAAATGAGTATATCCGAAAGAAAGTTGGTGTTGCACCAATTGAGGAAAAACTTAGAGAAAGTCGACTTCGATGGTTTGGACATCTAAATCGTAGGCCAATTGAAGCTCCAGTTAAAAAAATTGAGTTATTGGATTTTGCCCATGTACAAAGAAGAAGAGGGAGACCAAAGAAGACATGGCAAGAAACTATATGGAGTAATCTTAGTTACTTAAACTTAGATAAGAATTTGGTAACTGATAGAACGCAATGAAAACAAAGGATTCATGTAGCCGACCCCACCTAGTGGGATTAAGACTTGGTTGTTGTTGTTGTTGTTGTAGTAGTATAATAGTAAAAGTAGAAATACTATATATTTCTTAAAAATGGCCTATGATGCAGAAATATATAAATAAAATATCATAGAGAAGGGGATGCTACCATGCATAGTAGGATCTTGGTTTGCTAGTGGTGAAGCAAGCTAAAAATTTCCTAGCAAGTTGGGAGAAAGAGAGAATAGAACCTGGAGATAAACAGTCGAACCACCAATAGGTGGCCAAAAAGAGCATTGCCAAATAGCCTACACTTGTACGTGTCTGACACTTCGTCACAAGTGTAAAGCACATTCTCAAATCTCTGAACGTGATGTACGAGATTTGATTTACCGTCAAAGATTGAAAAGTGGCAGCTTAAAATAGCAGAGAACTGGAGCCGCCAATATTTCGACAGAGTAGGAAGATTTCGACTGAGCGTCGAAGAGGAGAAATACCTCCAATTGTTCCTCCTCTTTGAAGTCAAAAACTTTGCTCTTCAAGGACAATTCAAGAGGCAAAACGTAGCTTTCCGTGGCTACTGAAGGGTGTAGCATGCTAAGATGAGTTGATAGCTCATGGTGGAGTAGAGGTTTGTTGAGAGATCTGGAGGACCAGGTTCGCAAATTAAATGAGCAAGGTCATGCTTGAAGCTAATAAAGAAAGCTACTAGGATGAATCCATTAGTGGGGAGGGAGGGGGGAGGTTAGGAAGCTAAGAAGAAGTAGAAGGGAGTTGTACTAGAAAAGAGAGTTGTTTTGAGAATCTTCAGTTATGATAAGGGATGATTGAGCTAAAAATCATGCATAAGGGCACTAAATTATTTGGGTGAAATTTTTTAAATTAAGATGAACAATAAAATAAGGATTAGGAAGAAGCTTTTGAGTTGAACAAGAACATAAGCTGAAGAAGAGAAAGAGCTCCTCCTGAAGCGCTCTCTGAAATGAGGGAAGTAGTGGAAAGGCAAGCTACGTGCTGAGAAGAGATCTCTTGAGAAGAGCTAGCCGAATTAAAGGAGTTGGCCAGAATGGAAGAGCAAACAAACAACACTAAGGTAAGATCAGGTCTTCTCATGCTACATAAATGAATGGAAGAGCAAACAAACAACACTAAGACCCAAATTTTTCCTTGGCACTAAATGACAAGAATAAAATAAATAAGGACAAAATCTGGACTTCTGGATCTCTGACAGCAAAAATCTGTCACGGTAAGATCAGGTCTTCTCATACTACATAAATGAAATGGCCTGCTCGAAATCCAAACAAGAAAAAAAATTACTGAAAGCACAACATGAAAAAAGAGACAGAACACATGATACAATTGAAACAAATTCAAAGTTTTTCAAAAAAAAAATTAACTTGAAATACAATAATTTTCAGAAGGTTCAAAGAACATAGGCAGTAGATATTCATCAATTATCAAAGAAAAATCACAGAAAAAATTGTTGATTCCAAAAGATGATTAATTACTCAAATCCATGACTACATTTCTGCAAATCTTCCAGTACCTAGTAACAGCAATAATGCTAGTTCTACTTATTATCTCTCATGAAAAGTAGAGAGAGTATAACGCACAACGAAGCAGAATAGCTGAAAAGCATAAATACTAAATAAAAACCAGCAATCACAAACACAATCGACTAAGTCAATCTCCTTCAATGGAAAGTTTTAAGTTACCCCACACATAAAGAGATCTTTCAAGAAATCAAATCTATCAGAAGCATCACTAAATCTGCTACACAAGATACCACAAAGCCTTTTGGTACAAGGTGAGCGGCTTCATTCGTGGATGCGAACCAGCTCCTCAAGACTGGGCGTCCCCAGATTCCAGTTTGGCAGCGGATTCTTTGATTTCATCCCCAGCGTCCTCCTGCAGTTACCGAAAATGGTTTCTGATCAAAATGTTGCCTTTGGCTCAAAAATAATTAAATTAAACAAGGACTAAGCAATAAAGGGTCTGTTTGTTATATGAATTTGAATAGCAGGTAAAAACACAATCACTGAACAAAAATTGGTATTAGCAAGTGACAATGTCTAGGGACAGTTAGAAAACGATTAAAAACTGTAAGAGTTACATTTACTAAAAATTTTATCAGAGAATAGACAAACTAGACTGTGCAAAACATATAGTAGAAGATACACACATATGCCTATTAGTCTATTACTAGTGATTAAATTCCAACAACTTCGAAGTTGAACTCTAATGAAAAAATTTTACTTGACATTTGTGTTGGATGTGAATAAAGTTTGTTTTCATGTTGGGATATTTGAAAGATGTGAAACAAAGTTAGTTAAATATCTTAGGAAAGATGAAAGATATATTTAAGTTTAAACTGGTATGAGTTTTAAACATTTTCCAAACAATGCCTGAAAGATATAAATTTTATATAAAATAAGAAAAAAGTTATATCAATAACTAAAAATTACTTGATCACAGGATATACAACAAGCTTTGAACGAGTCAGGAACAATATCAAATATGGCATTGTGCAAGAATAATGGGAAAAAACAATTCAAAGTGAATTAAAATCTTTGGAAGGAAAGCAGAAAGCTAAATAAGACTGTGATTTAGTTGATTTATTGTGTTACATTAAGGGTTAGTGGGTTAGAATTTGGCGATCAAACAATCTTCTGTGTAGGGATTATGGCTTGTAGGTCAGTCATCCCAGGATCTTCCTATAACTCACAACAATGCAAGAAAGTACAATCTTTTAACAACAAAGTAAAGAAGGAATACATTTATATCAGATGTCCATAGAGTCAAGTTGTCTCGGAGAAGCTGCATGATCAAAGTGCTGTCCTTATACGATTCCTCACCCAAAGTGTCCAGCTCTGAGATAGCCTCGTCAAAAGCCTACAAAGAGGGCAACAACAAGATTTATCAACGTTATAATGTCATAGAATGTTGTGCAATCTAAAAAACAAAAATGTAACAGATAATCTCCTCCTCAACGGGAAAATCAATGCAGAAGTTGAATATTGATCAGCCATAATAACTGGATAATTATACATAATGGAAAACGTTTTCATGATATTTTATACTTGAGTGGTTCTAATAATGTCCAATGAGAAAATGACACCAGAAGACTACTATATGAATATCATGAGTACAATAATTACCCCAACTCCTAACATTAATAATGTCCATAAAATAACCATGGAACTCTGAACCACATCCAGAAAAGTTATCCTTTAATAAAAACATGACTTTTAATTATGCATATAACTAACTAACCACAATTTGCAACTCCAAACTCCTAATCAAGCATCACAAAGGAGACTTCTACATCTTTACACCACTTAGACCTTGATTAGACTCTGGCAGTTGAAAAATGAGGTATGATACAAACATGCAACATAATGATAATAACCTAGTAGGAAAGATGATTGCCCACAAGAGAAAGCAAACATGTATGAACTACCACAATCTAGTACGAATGGTTATTTTCAATCCAAAAAGAAATGAAATATACCCACAATACTTGTATTACATCAAGAAAGTACAAGAAATGAGCCTTTTAAGTTCTTAATCTTTGTAGTTTCACTTGCCATGCAGTATACTATTTACATGTAACTCAGGGTAAAGCAACAAGAAGGGAGACAGTATTCTTCATAGAGAAATTGCATACAGCAGATACATTCAAGATAAACCCAAAAGATACATTTAGTGATACCTGCTTTGCAAGATTGCAGGCACGGTCGGGGGAGTTCAATATCTCATAATAAAACACTGAGAAATTCAGTGCCAGACCCAGCCTTATGGGATGGGTTGGGGGCAGCTCAGCCAATGCAATATCCTGCAAGACAGAGACTTGCATATATTAATGTGAGTTTTCGTCTGCACTAGAGAAAAGAAAGGTAATATTGGAGTAGTGCAAGCCAACAATAAAGCATAAAAAATTTGCAATATATATACAATGTAGATGCAAGAATATATTAGATGGAAAACGATTATAAGTTCATGCTGCAAAATATAGCCACTGTGCAATAAACCAGGCAAACAGAGCTCACCTGAGCAGATTTATAAGCCAAAAGAGTGCTTTCAGCAGCCTCTTTCCTCGCTCCAGCAGTCTTGAATTCAGCAAGGTACCTGACCACAAATATTTTGTTGTATCATAATTCGCTTAAAATCTACTCAAATATTCTAATTGATATAAGTAGTGCACTGAACCTGTGGTAATCCCCCTTCATCTTGAGATAGAAAACCCTTGACTCAGCTGCCGTGGCAGAAGGAATAAGATGAGTGTCAAGCAGCTTCAATATCCCATCGCAGATCTTGCTGAGCTCAGCCTCAATTTTGCCACGGTACTCCTTGATCAGAGCCACATGATCCTCATTCCCCCTGCTCTCTTCTTTTTGCTCAATTGAAGAGATGATCCGCCACGAGGCACGTCGAGCACCAATTACATTTTTATAAGCAACAGATAGAAGATTGCGCTCTTCCACAGTTAGTTCCTCCACATCTACAGTTTTCGCCACCTTCTCCATAAACTCAACCATCTCCTCATATCTCTCAGCCTGCTCAGCAAGCTTTGCCAAGTACACATTCTCCTCACGCGATGATTCCGCAGGCGACATATTTCCTTCACTAAATTATCCTCCGAAACTCTGGTTCCCCTTGTTCTTCGGAAGAAGAAATCTTCAAAATCTCGATAAAAGTCTACTAGCTATATACCGTAACGCAGGAAAATTATTTTAAAAAATGTAGGACATGATGAAGCACTTCTCACCTCTTTCGAACTAACGAAGTGCATAATCAAGAAGCTAGCAACATTTTCAGTGTATATTCAAATGGGAAAAAAAATTAAACCAGATCTGTTGTCAGATCTTCATTTTCAGACAAAATACCGCCAACAACAATACTTAAACCAAATATACGAAAAAAAAGCGGATCAGCGCTGACCAAAAGAAATAGCATCAAGCGAAATCGGCAAGAACCCTAGATTCGTGCATAATCAGCAAAACAAAACCCTAAAACTCCAAAAACGATGCAACAGAAAGAGATGTTAAGAATTGGGGACGGAAACATCGAAGGCGTACCTCCTCTTCCTCGATCTCGACCTCCTCCAAGCTCTGCAATGACGAAGCCGGCGAACGGGGAAGAATTCCGCGGGCAAAGGAAAGCCGAAGGGGTACCTCACGAAGCCCTAAAAATGCTCGCCGCAACCGGTCGGCCAGCTAATGTCCAAACGACACGTAGACAGAAAATAAAACAGCAATGCTGACGCCGCATTCGCTGGCGCGAGGGTGGCATGAGTGGCGCTGATGCTCCGCGTTAAATCCGCCACCTTTAATTATTGAGACAATTATCGACTTGACACTGAAAACTAACTATTTACATATTAGACATCTGAAATTTCAGATTTACTCCTAACCAATTATTTTTTGGGCAGTTTCTTTCAAAGTTAATGTCATGTTAAACTTTTATCAAAAAAAAAATGTCATGCTAAACTCTGTTCAATTGATTCAAAAATCAAAATTCTATTGAAAATTAAAATGAATTTTGGATTAATTCGATGAAAATTAAATTGAGTAAGCTCACAATAGTTTGGTGAGCCTTCACTTGAAGTGTGAGATTATATACTATAAGATGAGAAATGAGGAAATAAATAAAACGGTGATGTGCATTAGGATTTTATACAGACATTTCTCATTTAAAAAAAAAGCCAACCACTCCTAAGTAAATTAAAAATCTTCACTAAAGAAAGAATACAAGATTATTGGGTCTAAGATAAGTCTAAGGGGGCGTTTGATTCGTTGTTATCTTGGTGTTATGTTATGTAATCTAGTTATTATTTTTTAACTAATAATTTTATAATCAAATAGAATATTATTTGTAGATGTCATTAAACTAAATAATTGTCTTCTCTAAATAGCATAACATAACATCAAGATAACATTGAAGCAAATGCCTCCTAAAAGTGAACTGTGCATGTACTCATAAACTTTTAACATAATTATTACTATTGAAATGATTCCCATATCTGGCAATTATGAGGGTGAAGATAAGGGAAGTTATTCTATATATTAGTCATATAAAGGAAATTGAGCTCTAGTTGAGTGAAAGTGAAAGAAGAGTTGCAACCAAAAAAAAGATGAGGTTGCACTAATGTCCATCAAAATAACCTGACTCATCCACAACTGTTCTATGATGTCTAATCGGATAAAACAAATTACCTCTTTACTAATAATTACAGTCTTTAAAATGGGCTCAAAATTGTATCTATTAATTTTGATACCTTGAATCGACAAAGAGCATAAATTTTATGTTTATCTCTCCACCTAGATACCAAGGGTAACTGATATGTAACATCAAATCACATTAAGATCTGTTAAAGCTACATTTTTATTTTTTAAATAGTGGAGAATTCATTATTGCCCTCATTTCAGAAGAACCACAACTACAAGCGTAGCAATTGAGCATATAAGTGGAGTAACTATTCGTATACATAATATGACTTAAGTGTAGTATTTGAGGTCATAATCTAAAATAAAGCAACTAATAGGAACAGAAAGAAAAAAATAAAGAGACATCAATAAGCTAAAGACATTAATTCATAATTTAACCTGTTGTAATCACCAAATATAACTGAAGAAGATAATTATCAAACACACCAACTAATAAGAACAGAAGCATCAGGATTCCCAAACAGGTTCTAGGAAGCATGAAGAACATCAATTCCATGATTCTAGGAAGCATGAGAACATCAATTTCAAGTGCAGAATTTCAGTGCAGAATTTCTTTTAATGCAGTATTTGTTTTTATAGATCAGTGTGTGCGAAGTATATTTAAGGAAAGAGATTACTGAATTTCAAAATGTGTGAAAATATTATAAAGTAAATTTTCAAGAAAATACTATAAAGCAATTATTTTCTTTACAAGTTGGATTAGAATAAAAAAAGTTCAGATCTTACCGTGCAATTATCATATCAGCTCAAAAATGATTGCATAAGATCATAAAATGAGTTCAATAAATACTGGCTTATCTCATACAATAGTAATAGAGACACGAAATTTAAACTGCTACAATATTGCTAAGGATGAAAGATAACCAATCAAAAAGGAAATGAATGGTAGGGATAAGGAGAAAACAAAGAAGTTATTCTACCAATGGACATTTTCATAAACTAAATTACTGCATCAGCAGCTAACATAGGGCTAAAATTTATTTAACCTAAGTAAATTTAAAATTTAAAAAAAAAAGAAAACTTAAAAGTAGAAGATAACACCATATATTTAACCAGTGATCATTCTTGTCAATAGATTAAACATGAGAAAATGAACTAAAAATGAGAAGATTTCTATTTTTCTCAATGATGTTCAGAGTAAAGACATCAACAATGGCTTTACTTCAGTTTTTCATGAATATTGAGCAAAAACTACCTTTCATTAATGGCGAGGTAAGAAAGTAAAGAGGGAGCAGATAACAGAATATATTGAACTATACAGCTTGCATAGTTGAGAGAAGCCAGGAAGAAAAAATGTAAATATTTGAAAGATTTTGAAACAGGGACCTAGCCAGAAAATTGAAAAGATAGCAGAATTCTTATGCAAATCACTGAGAAAAAGAATAAAAATATGTTGATATGAAAATACAAAAAGAGAAAGAAAGAGGAGAGCTTCTAAATAGAGCACAACTTTAAAAAGCCAAACGAATGTTATGTTTACTTGACCTAACAGGTTTCAATAATAGTACATAAGAATTGATAACAACATTTAAATTTCAATCATAGAATCAAACTGTCCACTGGAATGTTTACACTTTCTCAGATTCCAAATAACAAAATAATTTAAGTACATATGAAGTATCTTTAAAGTGGACTCAGAATTGTGTCTATGAGTTATGATACCTTGGATCGACAAAAAGCATAACATTTTTATGTTTAACTCTCCACCTAGATACCAAGGGTAACTGTCATGTAACCTCAAATAATATTAATATTTGTCAAAGCTATATTTTTATTTTTTAAATAGTGAAGAATCCATCATTGTCCATATTTCACCAAATGTCACAAGTGCAAGTGCAATATCTATTCGCACACATAATATGACTTAAGTATAGTATTTGAGGTCATAATGCTAATTATTAGAATTAGACTAACATAGAGAAAATATAGTTAAAAAAACATAAGCATTAAATGAGAGTTGAGAATAGATAGACTTTCTAGAAAACTGCAAGAGCAAAGCAATAAGGAGAAAATATTAGAACTTGGAGGCACAAGTAAGATGAGCCATGAAAATTCAGTAATAAATAGAGAACTAAGCACACAAGCTATTGAAAAAACAGTCATATCACAATAGATATTTAATGGAGTAATATAATGGAGATAAGAATAAAAATATAAACAATGACATAACAATAATATAACATATATTCTAGAGTAACATGGCAATGAAAAGAGTAACATGTGTTACGTAAAATAAAATCCAACTCATCAGCATGTTAACATGGCTATGAATCATAGAAAATACATCAATAACAGCAAGATAGTAAGCATCATAGGGCAATATGGTAATGAAAATGGTAACATGGGTTGTATGAAATAAATTCAGCTCATCACAAAGCACAATCAGCCCTCAGAAAAATTTTTGAGAAGTAAATAGCCACAATTGCAAAAAAAAATCAACAAAAAATTACTGAAAAAAAGTAAAAAAAATTAAACAGCATGTTAACACTCTTAGATCTCAGCCTTAACTTCGAAAAAAAAAATTTTCCTCATCAGGATAATAAAGGTGATAGGACACAGATATGAAATTAGGGCAGACGGGATCCACCGCATCAAAGGAGGGAACAACGCGCTTACCTGATCCTACCACAGAGAAAACCGACAAGGTTTACCATCACCAACCCAGAAGTTCGCCGTTGCCGGAGAGGCACTGTGTCGGTCTGCATTTCAGAGCGGAAGACTGCGCCTGACACGATGCCATCATCCGGCAGCTTGCACAGAAAACCTCCCATCAACCGCTCGCGAAGGCGTCGCGTGCGAGAGACTCCGCCATCTCCGTCATCTCCGTCATTATCCCAACATCGCGCATGGGGCAACTAAACCACAGGATAGGCGGGTTAAGGGAATCCCGCTGGGTTTGTTAACCCAGGTTTAAGAAAACAAAAATTTGAGCGTTTGGTGGGTTAGCTGGGTTAACTTAAGTTAACCCAGCTAACCCACCTATACCAAACAGCCCCTAAGAGTAAAATAATAAGCGACAATTACTCTGCAAACAAATTCAAAAACATTTATGAGGGTAAATATGAATTTATTGAAATGGATTAGTATAAAACTAATGTTCAATGCTTAAGCATCTCAACAAGAATCTGGAAAACCGAAAGTAGCAAATGCAAGGATGACACAGCAAGGATCGATGAACAACAATAATTATATTGAATTCATGTTGATAATGATCATCTAGCAGTGCAGGAAGAGATGGCAATAAGGAGGGAAATAGCTGCTGATGTGGTTCGAGTCAATAAAGAAGCTCATACAGGCTCAAACTGATTCAGATGGGTTTGAAGCAACAAACAAAGATCTGAAGCATTGAGTCAGACAAGTCGAAGCTTCTTACTGTTGAAATCTGAAGCTAAGAATCTCGATGTTCTTCATTAATAGCTATGAGTTAGGACTCAAAACATGAAACCGGAACTTAATTAAGAACCTGCAATCTGAGAGTCAACAAATGTCTCTTTGAGAATAAATATTGATGGCCTCCATCAGTATCTTATTGGATGAACAGAGGCAAGTGCTGTAGAAGAACTAAACCTTGCCTACATGTATGGCATGGGAAGCCGAAAAATTGAATGCAGAGCAAATGGGCATGGAGAATTAAGCAATTGGTTCAGATTAACAATGAGCAAAATACATGAAACTCAAAACTTACTCAAAAATATTTTCTAAAAAAAAATACTCAAAACTCATCGTATTTTATTTGGTTCGAACTCGACTTGATTTTTTTTTGCTCAAAGTTAAATTACTTGAAATAAAATTGATTCAATTCGTAATCGATTAGATATTTGAATAATAACATGTTTGCAGGCTCTTTGGAAGTATATTTATATATTTTATGTACATAAATATGCCATATATTGAAAGAATTTATATATAAGTACTATAATATATATTTAAATAAAAAAAAATTATCAAAAATAAATAAATAACCGCATATAATATAAATTATATGCATAATGAATATCTAAATAGAAAATAAATTTAAAGATTAAGCTTGATTCAACTAAAAAAATTAATTCAAAATCGAACAAATTTTAGCCGACTCGAATTAAACTTGACTCAAACTCAAAGTATTTGAGTTTTGGTTGGATAGCAATTCCTTGTTCCCTTTCAATTTCTGCAAAAGAAATTGAAAATTTTGTTTGATGAAATTTGTGTGAATATTAAAATTTATATAAAATAAGAATAAAATTATTTGTTATTAGGCATATTTATTTTTAAATTATATAAAACTTTTAGTCATTATTTTGGCTGTTTTAACTAAATACTATAAAATTATTACATTCTTGTCCATTTTAGAATCTGGAGCAGATTAGAAGAAATTTCTGCATCTTAGGGATCTGATTGGACTAGAAAGATAGAGATGGATCATGTTTAGCTCGCGAAAAATATTGTCGGACTAAAATAATTATAATTAAAAAATTTAAATTTATTTTAAACATTTAAAATTATTTTATATTTTATATAATATAAATTTTAATATTAAATAATTTTTTTCTTTTATATCTAATATAATTCTTAATAAACCAATCGAACTAACTCATTTTATTTTATATTTTATATATTTATAAAAGAAAATTCATAAATGGGCAAATTACGCCTAAGTTCTTAAGTTTAATGCTTAAATCGCGCAGGTCCACGTTTTTTAAATTATAACATCGGAGTCCTTGAGTTTTAATAAATTATCAAATGGGTCTTTTTTTATTTTTTTATAATTAAAATATTTTAAAATTACCATTTTACTNAAACGGTAATTTTAAAAAAATTTAATTATAAAAAAATTAAAAAAAAGGACCCATTTGATAATTTATTAAAAATCAGGAATCTCGATATTATAATTTAAAAAATGTGAATCCGTGCCATATTAAATGTTAAATTCAAGGACCTGGGCGTAATTTGCCCATTATAAATTTTCAACTCTCCCTTTTATCTTTCAATCAAATTGGGACATCTCAGTAGAAAGTATGCTCTAGAAAATATTTTAAGGAATTTAATTTTTGAATAAAATATTGATAGATCTCCATAGTTTATATATAATTATATTTTGAGCTATAATTTTCAAATTATTCACTTGGCACTTTAATTAAAACTATACGGGCCTATTAATTAAGTCTCATTTGAATTTTAAAAAATATTTGAGGCCTAAGTAAAAAAATTTAAAAATATATAAATTAAAATATAATTATAAATAAATTAGAGTTTATCAATAATTTGCTTTATACTTTTTCTTCTGATACGACATATTTCAAGAGCATGCAGGTAAGACTTCTCATACTTAACACCAGATCTTTAAAATTTACAATGAGTATTTGAAACAAATAAATAATATCTTTGATGCAACATATTTGATAAAATTTATCTATTTATACCTGATACTACTTATTATTTTAAAATATATTTACAAGATATTAAATGTGTTATAGATATCTAGCATCTCTTTTATGTTTTGTCAATATAAGATTTACTTAAAAATTATGATGTGTACATCCATATCCAAGTTCAGCATTCTCTAAATCAAAGAAAAAAATTCAACGTTCTCTGTGATGGTATCACCACCTTCGCCAAAATAGTTATATGGAATGACTCTAATATCATATATCATATACTAATCTCTCATAAATATTATCTATTTTAGCTCAATAGGCTCACAATTTTATAATACGTTTATAGAATATATAGTATCTCCCCCATATTTTGCTAATTTGGAATTTGCCTTAAAGATATTATATACTTATTCTCTTTCTCTCTTTCAAAACTCGGCATTTTCATTGAGATTTGCCACAGAATTTCTCAAGCAGCACACCAACTAGCTCTGATGCTATATATAATTTGTCCTACTGTATATATAGTTTAATTTGACTAAATAGGCCTCAAGATTTTCAAACTTAATTGAGGATGTTGAGTGCCAAAAAATAATATATATAATAACTCTTAAGTAAATCACACATCAACAAACTATGGGAAACAATGGAGTATATATATATATATATATATATATTAAAATATTTAACGCTAGTAGAAGCATTTTAAATTGTTAGGGCCTAACTATAGAGACGTAAGTGGTTGAAGTTCGAAAGAGTTGACACAAGCTCAAACTATTAAGTTTGATTATTAAATTTAATTTAACTCAAATCAAACTTAATTTAAATCCGAAAAGTCCGAGTACGATTTGATGCCTACGCACCTAGTGCAACTGTATATTGTTTAGTGCAAACATTTGTGGATTATGAATCGAAATGATTCTAAAGTTAGAGCTAGTTGATCTCGAGCAAAATAATATTCCAATAGGCTTTGAATCGACTGAAATCAGACCATGAAATTGACCCTTGGGGTAGTCATCAAATCTGAATATTCTGAGCATTTACTTTGAGGATAGAGATAACATCACGCACAGCAGGTGAGCCAGAGAGGCATCTTTTGGATAAAGATGAGTTTATCCGCGGAGCTCATGAGGATTTCATGAATTGGATAGCAGAAGATGCAGCCAGAGGAAGCCGCTGTCAGTGATGCCGACTTCTATGGTAACCGGCACGCGGAGACGACGATGGAGATGGGAAGCTTCAGACCCCACCATTTAATTGTGCAGCAGCATGGGTCCGACATTGACTTCCAGCATCTGGGGCGGACGACTACGAAAAATTATTGAGTTTTGACACCGCACCAACTCAGTAGTCTGACATCTAATCTTAGCGTTTTGAGTCGCACTAATCGTGCTAAGCATCTCTTCTCATTGTTTCGCACCGTTTTTCGCGTCTATTTGTGTATTTTTAATTGTATGGATATTTTTTTGTAACATTTCATGAACAAATGTAGAAGTATTATTCGACGGGATTTTTCTTCAATAGTTTTATAATTTTATCCCAAAAAATATCTCCATTATGTACGATCACGCTATTTACTTATATAATTCAAGAACTTTCTTCTCAGTATGGGACAATTCATTTTTATTCCTCTCCACTTAGAACCTACTAGGAGTCGTTGTTTGTCCAAGTGATTTAATCATATAAACATCATCCAAATAATTATTTTTTGATCTCTTACTAGCTATCATATTTTCTGTCTTGTATAGGGCTTTTCAATGTTAGTATATATTTATAAAGATAAAAAAAAACTATAAGTGCAAAAAAATAATTATACAGCGCATCATTTTTAATATGAACATTTTTATAATTTGTATGATCATTCTCTACCATTTTTTTTTTTAATTTTATAAGCTTTAGAAAGTAAAAAATATGAGAAACACCAAAATAACTGCTATGATATGCAACACATGGGTGGCAGGCTTGTGCAGCCATGCGGTGCTTGGGTTGGAGTAGCACTGGGATAGGTGACCTCCTGAAAAGTGCTCAAGTCCTGCAGTTTTTTTAAAGTTAAAGTGGATAATACCTCTACAATGAGATCACGAGATATTATAATATGGTATCAGAGCCGATGATGTGGATCGAGGATGAACAAAGCAGAAGCGGATGGGCCTGTGACGCCCGTAGCCAAAGAGGGCAGGGAGTGATCGTCGGGTGATGTCCTAAAAAGAAAGGAATCACTGAGGCAAAGTGAGGCTCCTGGTAGGCTTCTAGGCTGAATAACGAGTGGTGAGATGGGCACAGAAATGAATCGTCTCACATCAGAAAGGGAGAGATATCTTGAGCTGTATAAATAAATAACATAATCTTAAATAATAAAAGCGTCTTTTGGGCAAAATCGTGAGGCTAATGATGGAAAACTCAATGGTTGAACGTGCTTGAGCTGAAGTAGCACTAGGATGGTGATCTCCTGAGAAGTGCTCAAGTCATGTAATTTTTTTAAAGTCAAAACGGACAATACTTCTATAATAAAATCACGAGATGTTACACAGCAGAACCTAGATTATATTTACCTTTTTATAATTTTTATAAATCCTATATAATTATTTTTATAAAGTGTAAATATTATCTAGGTTTATGAGGATAGGAGATAGCACATGTTAGTTCAAGATTTCAAATATCTTTTAATAGGATCCCTGGAGTTAATATTTAATATTTTTATCAGGTCTTTTAATTTTTTTTAAAAAAATTTTAAATTACTATTATACCATTCCATTTATCTCTTTTTATTCTTCTCTATTGATGGCTGACACCTTTGCGCCTCTATGATGTATGAGAAGTGAGGGTATTTTTGACATTTCAGATTTAAAATTTTAATTTAAAAATAAACTTTTTTAGACAATGAATAAAAATTATTGAAATAATTAAAAATGACATGATTAAAATATTAATATCACCATCAGAAACCTTATTAAAAGATTTTTTTAAATCTTACACCCATTACCCCTAATTTCAAGGATTTGAATGGTTTTTACCCGTTTTAAAAATTTGTAAATATGTTCAATTCAAGCTAGCTCCGATCTATTTCAAGTCGACTCGAGCACAAATAGCCTCGATCTGAGCTAGCTCAACATGAAATTGTTTAAGGTCGAGTTCAATTCGAGCTAAGCTAGACTCAAAAGTTTCGAGTTTAAGTTTGCACTATTCTGGCTCAAATTCAACTCCGAGGTGATTATATTTGAAAACATAAAGGAAACAAAGCATTTTTTTGTAATTTTATTTTTGCTAAAATGAATATAGGATATTTTGAGTAAAAAAAAAAAGTATTTACTTTTATGTATGCATCTAAAATCATAAATCCAGTGTTCATTTCTGTTTTGTGCCTTTAAATTGCTCGGGTGGCCCTTCGTCCACGTAGCCGTAGCCCGTCTGTGTCCTTTTGAATTCTTATTTCTTGAATCAGAGTGAGAAATTAAAGCTCTGGTATTTGGATAACCAGTAGATAAATTACTTATTCAAAATTTGTGAAGTATATAAGCACCGCAGTTTTTCGAGTTTATTCCGTGTTAGAATCTTCTCTAATACCCTAAGTCGAACAGCAGCCCAAGTCGAACAACAGTTTAAGGAGATACCACCGGATAGTACCCTCCATACTTACTATGTCAAGTCAGCATTTAAGACAGCATGGGGGCCCACTCCCTAATCGTCTTTTGCAGGAATAAGTGTCAGATGTAGCAAACTAAACCTATTATGTCCCCTCCTCTCAAACTTATAAATAAGGAGGAGGAGGAGAAGCTGTAAACTTTTTCTCTCTCTGGCTGAGCTGCCTCTCTCTCATGGTGAAGCTGACTACCCCCTTCTCAAAGTCTCAGCTTACAATCATGGCAGCTCGGCGACTGAAAATCAAGAGTGATCCTCTTCTCTAAGCTCATTCTCTAAAATCCATTCTCAAAGTCCCAGCTTATGGTCAAGCCAATTTGGTGACGGGCAGTCAAGGGCAAACCTCTTCTCAAAGTCCCAACTTAGGATCATGACAGCTCGGCGACTGAGAGTCAAGGGTGATCTCTCCCCTAAAACCTCTTGTCGAATAGCTTCCACGAAGTAGCTCAATCGTAATGTGTTAACGACTCTGCAGGGAGTTATATCTTCCCTAACACCTCTCATCGAACAGCTCTCCTCTAATAGCTTCCACAAAGCAGCTCAACCATGATGAGCTAACGACTCTGCAAAGAGTAATCTCTTCTCTAACATCCCTCATTGAACAGCTCTCCTCTAATAGCTTCCACGAAGCAGTTCAACCGTGATGAGGTAACGACTCTGCAGGGAGTAATCTCTTCTCTAACACTCTCACCAAATAGCTCTCCTCTAATAACTCTTCTCTAACAGTTTCCACGGAGCAGCCCAACCAAGTCGAGCTGACAAATCTATAGGAAGGATTTCCAAGGAGGTCCACTGAATCAGCATAATTGAAATTAGCACATACATCAATGTACATTGTGTTCTAGAAGGGGATATGTTAGAACCTTCTCTAACACCCCAAGTCGAACAACAGCCCAAATCGAACAACAGCCCAAGTCGAACAGCAGCCCAAGTTGAACAATAGCCTAAGTCGAACAGCAGCCCAAGTCGAACAACAGCCCAAGTCGAACAATAGTTCAAGGAGATACCACCAAATTGTACCCTCCATACTACTATGTCAACTTATCATTTAATACAGCATAGGAGCCCACTCTCTAATCATCTTTTGCAGGAATAGGTGTCAGATATGATAGACTAAATTTATTATGTTCCCTCTTCTCCAAGCAATAAATAAGGAGGAGAATGAGAAGCTGTGGATTCTTTCTCTCTCTGGCCGAGCTGCCTCTCTCTCTAGCCGAGCTGCCTCTCTCTCTCTACCTCTCTCTCTCTTGTACTCATTCGGTCTCCATTTAGAGACCCTCAAGCTTTGTAAGAGAGGGGATTTGATTAGTGGATTTAAATTACCTAGACAGTGTATGGTTTTTCTCCCAGACACTCAGGCCATGTAAAAATTATTATTTTATTTCATTCTATTTTTACATATTTTTTGCATCAATATTCTAAAAATAGGTAGCACAGATAACCAGCTGTTCAACTATGAAGGCAAACTTTGTTCAATGTAGTCATCATTCGAAGTTTTTTACTCAATCTTTTGAGCTATCAGCTCATGGATCGCTCTGCGAATGGACCACTCTGTGCTAGCTAGATCACCATCTCTATTCTCGAACTAAATAACTATTGAGCAAGGTGCTATGGAGAGCTAATTAGTAACTAGTTCTAAACATGTTTAACTTTATCTCCTTCCAATCTCCTTAGCTATCCACAAACTCCCTTGGCTATCAACCTCTAAGTAACCTAATTTGTGAGTAATTTCTATTACGAAACCTAATAATTTTGGTATCTCTACAAGTTGACCCCCACTGATGAGGGAAGACAAGAAAAAGGCTATTACGGTTGAGTCATCATGAGAGAAAATGCTAGTCATTTTTCATACGATGCTATAGGTGTTAAGGAGTGGGTTATAGGACTTCTAAATTTCTTAAGATCTCAAAGTAATGAGAGATCACTTTTTTATAATTTGTTATTATTAAAATCCAAAATTAACTTCCCTTTGCCTCTCTCTACCCTACCTGCATAGGCATACTGATGAAGGGGGCCCGCGAGAGGAGAAGTTATTGGGTTCGGACGGCGCACTATCCAGAACCAAATCAGAGGGCGCCACGTGTGTCACACAGGTGGGTCCGGGCACACGTGGCGCCCTCTGATTGGGCATCCGAACAGTGCGCCGTTCGCACCAATAATTTTTCGCGAGAGAGAGAGAGGGGGGGAGGGTGGAGAAGGCAACACAGGAAGGGAAAGGTAATTTTAGAATTTTATAAATTTTTAAAAATTAATAAATAATTATCAAAATATTTAATTGATAATTATATTAAAAATTAGAAAATAAATGATAAAATTTTAAAATCTTAGATGTACGTGATATTATATTCTAAATTTAAAAATTTAATTATAATTTACCTAAATATTAAAATAAATATAAAACATATATACTTCTGTGAATATAAATATAAATAAATTTATAATTTATAATTTATAATTTATAATATATGCTCTTTCATAAATTTAATTATTAATATAAACATAATCCTTATATAAATATACATAATTATATATATCCATAAATGTATAACCTTAATAGATTGACATTCTGCGTAAATACGAATCTATATATCTTTATTAAAGATGGTACCAGTGGTGAACAAATAGGTTTTTTATTTTTATCCTTCTTGCAAATTTAATATTACAATTTTGCCACCACCTCTCTCTCTCCTCCCTCTCGCTCTGCTATCTCTCTCCTCTCTCTCTGTTTTCTCTCTCCTACCGCTAGGGGTGTGCAAACTATGATTTAAATCGAAAAAACAAACTGAACCATTTAAATTTAGCGGTTTGATTTGGTTTAAAATCTAACGGTTTGGTAATTGTTTGATATTTTGACTATTTTGCTTAATTAGTTTGGGTTTAGTTTCACATGTTTGGAAATCAAACCGACCGAATTAACCGATTATTAAATAACCCACATATAAATATGATTTTAGGGTTGGGTCGGTTCAGTTGTATTATAGTAATTTTTATAACATTAACTTTAAATTATTGAAGTGATAGTGTACATGTAATTTATGAGTTTTCATAGTGTATTTTTATGATAATTATTTAGTATATTATTTTTCACGTGTGATAATTAGGATAAATTCTTATAAGGGAGACTGTCTGAAAATTTGAAAAAATATTTATCATTTTTGATAAACAAATGTAATTTTTGTTATGTAATTTTGATTATATTGTGATATTGATGTAATGATGTGTTGCAATTGCTTCTGAATTTTTTTACTTTTTTATTAGTTTATTTTGGTGATGCAATTGAGTTATTAAATTAAATTACTCATTATGCTAAATTACTCTTATATTAAAGTTATTATCTAGATATTAATATAATAATATTTAATATCATTATAAGAAGATTAAAAAAAAATTTGAGATAAAAAAATATGATTATAATTGAACCAAACCAAACCAAATCGATATTTATTTGGTTGGTTTAGTTTGGTTTAGTTTGTAATCTAATTTGGTTAGTTTGATTTCATTAAATTTAAAACTGGACTCAATCTTTTTTTTTTGTTTGGTCATCAAACTAACTAATTAAATCGAATGCACAGGCCTACCTGCAGCCTACCGTTTCTTCTTTCTCCCTCCTCTTTCTTCCAACCACCCCCATTACTCTCTCACCTTTCAGATTATTTAAATTACATAATAAATAATAAATTTAAATTATATAATAAATAATAAATTTAAATTACATAATAAATCTAAATTTAAATTACATATTATTAAATTTTTAATTTAATAATAATTATTGTTATTTCATAATAATATTATAAATAATTATTAATTTTAAAGAAAAAATTATTTTATTATTTTTCATATTTTTATTTTCACTGATTCCAAATTAAATTTAAAATTGAACTTTTTGAATTTTACTATTGTTTATTTGCATTGAGGTTTAATTATAAATTAGAATTTTTATTTAAACTAAATTAAAGTTAATTCATTTTTTAATTTTAATATATATTTAATTTAAATTAAATTAGTTATAATTATTTCTATTGAGTATTTAATTTATATTATTTAGTTATGAAATTTGGTTAATTCACTTTATATATGTTAACGGACTAACATTTATATGTAAAATTATAAATCTATTTATTATGATTTCACTTTAATTAATATTTGTATATTTTTATTGTAAAATATTTATATATAAAAAATTAATATATATATTTTAAAAAAATTTAAATATATAGTTAATAATAAAAATATTTATGTTAAAAAATATGATTTTGGGAAAAATATGATGAAAAATCAAGATATAAAATAAATTAAATTGATTTAAAATAAAATTAATTTTTTAAAATTAATAATGATCAAAAAATTTATTATTTAAATTACATAATAAATAAAAATTTAAATTATATAATAAATCATATATTTAAAATACATATTATTTAATTTTTAATGTAATAAATATTATTGTTATTAAAATTTATAAAAAAATTTAAGTAATACTTTAATAAAATATTATAATAGGATTCTTAACGGCAGTTAATTTTAAAAATTAAAAAAATAATGATTAAATTTAAATTTTTAAATTTTATTTATTTTTAATTTAAATTTTCAAAATTTAAAATCAAATT
>JAEMOT010001386.1:21834-63678 GCA_019297695.1 Apostasia ramifera | reverse complement strand
TAAAATTAATAATAATACTTTTTAATAATAAGATTCTTAACGGCAATTGATTTTAAAAATTTTAAAAATAATGGTAAAATTTAAATTTTTAAATTTTATTTATTTTTATTTAAATTTTTAAAATTTAAAATCAAATTTTAAATTTAAATTTTAAATTTTACATCAATTTACTTGTATTTTGAATTAAAATATTTTCTTTAAAATACATATTAAATACTATAAATTATTAAAAATAATATATATTTAATATTTATTATTTTTAATATAAAATATTATTATTTTATTTCAATTTTAGAAATTTTATGTAACAGGAAGATGGGGCAGTTAGGAAGAGATAGAGAGAGATGAGAGCGAGAGGGCAGTTGGGGAAGGAGGAGAGAGAGAGGAGAGAGGGGTTGAAACTTGAATGGGGAAAGAGAAGATAGAGAAATAAATTATACTTTTTATGAATAAAACTATTTTTTAATAAAAAATTAGGAATTAAATTATTATAATTTATATTAAATTATTACTTAAAATTTTGAAAATTATAAATAATTTTAACATCTTATGTCATATAATTTTAAAAAACTTAATTTTAACTTTACTATTTTATCAAATACAATGTAAATATCATATAATTTTAATTTAAAATTAAAATCTTGAAAATTAATTTAATTTATTAATTTTAAATTAAACTTTTTAATTATGAGATAAATTTAATTAATTCAAATAAATAATTTATAATTTAAAAGTAATTTTAAAATTTCATTATATTATTTTTAAATTATTTATTAATTGATTTATACATATATTATGCGCATATTAACATCCAAGTACAGTAATAAATAAATCAACTAATTTTAATATTAAAATTTTACATATAAATGATAAATATAATTTACATTTTATTTAATTTTAAATTTAATAATAATATTTTTTTAATAACAGAATTCTTAAAGGCAGTTGATTTTAAAAATTAATAAAATAAAGCTAAAATTTAAATTTTATTTATTTTAATTTAAACTTTCAATATTTAGAATTAAATTTTAAATTTAAATTTTTGAATTTTTCATCAATTTACTTAATTTTGAATTAAAATATTTTATTTAAAAAATATATTAAATATTAAAAATTATTAAAAATAATATATATTTATTAAATATTTTTTTTAATAAAAAATATTAATTTTTTTATTTAATTTTTAGAAATTTTATGTAATTGAGAAATGAGAGCAGTTAGATAGAGATAGAGAGAGGAGAGAGAGATAGGGGAGAGAGGCAGCAGAGGGAGGAGAGAGAGCGGTGGTGGGCCTTGGAGACAGAAAGTAGAGATAAATATGTAATTTAAAATTTTTATTTATTATATAATTTAAATAATTTGTGAAGAAGAGAGAGATGGAGCGGTCGGAGAAAGCGCAGGGAGAGAGAGGAGAGATGATGGGCAGTAGAAGAGAGAATAGAGAGAGGTAGGCGTAGAGAAAGAGAAGAGAAGGGGAGGCAGTGGACGGAAAGAGAGAGAAAGTGGAGAGAGGAGAGAGAAAGTGGAGAGTAAAATTTAAATATTATATATATATATATTAAAAAAAATTTAAAAAAATAAAATAAATTAAATTAAATTATCAACTTTATTATAAAAAATAAAAAATTAAATTATATTTTTTATAAATTTTATTTTAATTTACTTGCATTATAAATTAAATTTTTTGATTTATTTTATTATTATTGTATTATTTATATATTATTTTATATTTTATAATATTTTAAGTTTAAAAAATTATATTAAATATTAAATATTTAAAAAATAATATATATTTATTATTTTTAATATAATATATGTAATATTTTTATTTAATTTTTAGAAATTTTATGAGAAGAATGCACGGGTATAATACTATTACATAATTAAAGATAATTAATCTTATAAACTTTTAATCAGTTTGAAAACATAAATTGTTTTCACGGTATAATAATTTGTATTAATAGTTATACTTTTAATTCAATTTAATTTATCAAACTGGTAAAATAATTTTGTATTACAGTTCTTTTACATTCATTAATTATGCAAAAAAGAAACGTAAGTTTAATACACATTAATTATTAAATTCAATAAACCCCACTATGTAGAGCCATGCGAGGATAAAAATAGTACTAGTTTATAAAATAATAATAATAATAATAATTAATAAATTTTTTTAATTATTCTATACAAATTATAATATAAAAAAATATTATTTTATTTCACATATTTAATAATTTTTAATAAAAATATTAATTTTATCTGATATCTTAAATCAAAATACTTAATTTAAATATTTTGTTCTAGGATGTGAGATAAAGTAGATATTTTTATTGAAATTTATTGAGTATGTAAAGTAAAATAATATTTTTTTTATATTATAATTTATATAAAATGATTAAAAAAATTATTTGTTATTATTATTATTATTTTTTTTTAAACTAAGTGTACCATTTTGGTCCTCGCGCCAAACAAAATCTTGTAAGTTCCATTTGCTTAATACTAATTTTAGCTATGACTAAAAAAATTATAGTTAAAAATTTTTATTTAAAAAATAAAAAATTTATTTTATATTTCAAGCTACACATATGATTCTTAAATAATTAATTCAATTTTGTTTCACATTGAGTACAATTTTTTTTTGAGGATCATCCAACATAATATTTAATATAATTAATTCACTTTATTTTACAGCATACACATATTTTAAGAAAAACCACAAAAGTTTTTCAAACTATTATTTTTTTCTCTCTTGACTCGCTAGTTTGAGCTTATATACAATTAAATTTTCTAGTTGTTAAATTAATGAAGTTGGTTCTGTAATTTGAAATAACATGCAAATATATACATTATTGTTAATAAAATAACTCAATAAATCATATTTTTTCTAATTAATAGAGTAATTTAATTAATTAAAAAATTGCATTGACATTTTAGACAAACATAATATTCAATTTGTTCTAATAATTGTAAAGTATATATATTTTTAATTAGGTATTATTATTAATACTGAATAACCTATTTACATATTACGTTAAACTAGAGAACTAATTTAAGTAATTTAATTTTAAAAATACTCATTTATATATATGCCTAAATTGAAGGGATTTAATTGCTATTAAAAAATTATATATATATATATATATATATATATGTAGTTTTTGATATAAGAGCGAAAATAATTTAAGTCAAGGTAGGTGAAGAAGAAGATCAGACATTAGAATTTTGGATATTTTTGGAAGAAACAGAAATCAAATTTTATAAGTAATAAAGAGTACAAATATATCAAGTTTAATGGTTTTGACCCAGGGAAAAATGGGACCATGCATTTACATTAGATAGTGACATTTGTGAGAGAATTTCAAGTCTATTGAGTTCATTATTCACATTATAATTGTTGATCCAAAAAATATGTAAAAATAAAATGAAATAAGATGATAATTTTTTTGTGAAAACCCGATTATTCGAAAGAAAAACCACAATGCTGTCTAGGTGATTTAAATCGACTAATTAAATCTCCTCTCTTAAAAATCTTGAGAGTCTCTAAATAGAGATCGAATGAGTACAAGAGAGAGAGGGGTAGAGAGAGAAACAGGCAGCTTGGCCAGAGAGAGAAAAAAATTGGAGAAGAGGGGACATAATAGGTTTAGTCTGTCACATCTGACACATATTTCTGCAAAGGACGATTAGAGAGTAGGCCCTCATGCTGTCTTAAATGCTGAGTTGACATAGTAGTATGGAAAGTACGATCTGGTGATATCTCTTTAAAGAGTTATTCGAATAATTGAGTTATTATTTGACTTAAGCTGCTGTTCGGCAAGGGCTGTTGTTCGGTAAGGTGTGTTGCTCGATAAGGTGTGTTCAAGAAGGGTCTAACAATAATAACAGAGACGAAAAAATTGATTATCAAATAGATCTACTTGTTTGTGAGGTTAAATTTAATAAGGTTAAAATTAAACTTAAAAAGAAATATCTTTTTATTAAAAGTTATGAATGATATGAAATAAAATTAATTATTATATTACGATATATGAAAGAAGTAATATAAAGTTAGTTATTACGTTGAGATATGTGAGGGATGTGATATAAGTTAGTTATTATTTTAGTAATGTGTAAGGTGTGAAATAAAGTTTATTTTTAATATTAAATTTTATGTATAATGTCATATGCCTGATTAAAATTAAATTAAGTTAATTTTCAACAGTCAAACAAACAGGGCCGTTGATTGTAATAAAATAATAAAGAAGAAGTTTTACAAGTTGCTTTTCATCATTAATTTAAAAGAAAAAAAATGATATATATATATATATATATATATATATATATATATAGTGAGAGAGAGAGTATTTTATCATATATGTTATCATTAAGGTCCTATTTATTTGCAAAATTAAATTTAATAAAATTAAAATTAAATTTAAATAGAATATTTTTTTATTAAAAATTATAAATATTATGAAATAAAATTAATTATTATGTTGAGATATACGAAGAATGTGATATAAAATTAGTTATTATATTAAAATACATGAGGAATATAATATAAATTAATTATTATTTTAATAATATATGTAAAATGTGAAATAAAATTAAATTTTAATATCAAATTTTATATGTAATGTGATATGTATGATTAAAATTAAAATAAATTAATTTTAAATAGCCAAATAAATGAGGCCTAAATTGTGAAATATTCATTAGATTGGTATAATTATTACGCAATATTGAAGAGATATACTAAAGTTTAATAATAATAAAAAGAGGAAAAAATTAAAACAATCTGTTCGTTAAATCTTAGAGAAAGCAAATAGTTTAAATAATTTATAAAAAAAGTTAAAATTATTCATATTATAATTGTTGAAATTATCAAAATTATTAAAACTGTTATTTTCATACTTTCACTAAACCGAATTTTAAAATCCTAATTAACTCATTATTGCTTCCAAATTTAATTACCCTTTAAATTCCAATACAAGTTCTTTTTTTGAATAAATAGTTATTATATTTTCTTTAGTTTTGACCAATATATAATAAGGAAGAAAGTTTGTGTCAGACTTAATAAAACTCATATCCACCCCATTTTATTTTATTGCTACAACTTGTGCTCACCCCATTACTACGCCTCGCCTTGCCCCACTCCACCTCATCCTAAATTCTACTACTAATGATTTATTTTAAACAAAAAAATAAGATAATATCTAATTAATTTTTTATTTTAAAATTATATAATAATATTTAAGTACTAGTGAGATACGAGTCGAAAAGTATGATTTAGTTATGCTTGAACCCACCCAGTTTCATAACGGGATAAAAAGGGTTGTGGGTTACGAGCATAATTGTAGGACCTATATTCATCCCTTTAGGAGATTAAGGGCGAATTAAATGAGTATGAGTATAAATTACTATTTATAGCAAATAGAACCCATTAATTTTTAAATTAATTAAACAGGTCCTTTAATTTAAAGTAAATTATAAATTGATCTTTTAGAATTAATTAAAATCTTAATAGAAAATATTTTTTATTCAATAAATTAATTTAAATCTTGCTTTCATTTAAAATATTAAATTAGTTTTTAAATTAATAAAATTTATCTATTAATTAAAAAAAATCTCCATTAAACATTTTTATTAATTTACATGCATATTATCTTAAATTAGCATAAATTCCAGAACATGTTTTTCTTTTTTTGATAGTAATTCAAGTACATGTTAGATATGAGAAAATATAGGGTAATGGGGCCCACCAGTGGGAGAAGGCGAACGCCCATTGTCCCGCAGGACCCCGCACCATTTTTCCCTCAAGGGACCCAACCGGATATCGCACTCTCTTCCCACCAGCCAATCCCCTTCCTCCATACCGGATTCCTCTCCCCTCTCAGCCAATAGCAATCCAGATAACGCATCTACGGGCCCCACCGACTCTGGAAAAGCGCAAATCCTCACCCAAAAGCGCACCGGTGGGTCAAGCACCCACCGCCGCTACATATAAACCGCCTCCCGATATTTTCGGGTATCAGAGCTCCAACCGAGGAAGAATTAATTATGAGCCACCACGCGGAGAAGCCGCGGTCGCCGCCGGAGGCCACCGTCGCAGCAGCAGTCGGGGGGAAAACAGCTCGAGCCTGCGACAGCTGCCTCAGCCGACGCGCTAGGTGGTACTGCGCCGCTGACGACGCCTTCCTCTGCCAAGCCTGCGACTCCAGCGTCCACTCCGCCAACCCCCTGGCCCGCCGACACGAGCGCCTCCGCCTCAAGATCACCTCTTTCGGCTGCGGCGGCGGACTCGATTGTTTTGTGCCAGCGTGGCACCACGGGTTCAAGCGCAAGGCGCGCACGCCGAGGCCGCACCACCACGCTAAGCCGGTTGTGCCGGAGCTCGAAACCTCGGGGGAGGCCGATGGCGAGGGAGAAAATGTCGAAGAAGAAGAGCAGCTCCTCTACCGAGTCCCCACCTTGGATCCTGCGGTCACCACCCTCGCCTCCCTGTCGGCCTCCCGCGGACGGGATTGGAAGTCGATAGCCGCGGCTGGTGGAAGCTCCGGCGACGGAAAGTTGGGATTGGGGGTTATGCCTTCGGAGGTGGACATGGCGGAGTTCGCCGCCGATATGGAGAGATTGCTAGGGCGGGGGCTCGAAGGAGGCGACTCGTTCTGCATGAAGGAGTTGGGGCTGGTAGATGCAGGGGAAGACGCTGTCAACGCTGGCACCGCCGTCGCCGGTGCCGGAAGTGGCTGCCAACTGGAGGCGGTGAAGGCGGAGACTTTGGAAGATAGATTCGATGGGGAGGTTGGCCTGAGCTTTGAGATGGAGGTTGACATGTCGAGGGAGACGCTAGAGCTTGACTTCCACTGCGGATCGCCAGCGGCGGAGGTGCCTGCGGCTGCGGAGGGGGACGAGGAGGAGGAGAAGCAGAAGATTTTTCCGAGAGGGATGGCGCTGAAGCTGGATTACGAGGCGGTCATCGCCGCTTGGTCGGTTCAGGGGTGCTCGCCGTGGACTTCCGGCGAAAGGCCGCATCTTGGGCCGGAAGAGTGCTGGCTGCAGTGCATGGTTAGTACTTATAATTAACAATTTAATATTAATTAATTTTAATGATTGAATTAAATTAAAATTCAAATTACCGGAGTATTTAATTTTAATAATCAATCTTGTAAAAATTGTATCGTAACTTCTTCGAGAAAAAAAGTTTTTATATATATATATATAAAAAAAAATTTCAAATTCAAACTACATGATCCGCACCACCACAATATTTAAATAACGTGTATAAAAAAATTGTGATACTTAAAATAAATAAAAAAAATCAAATAACTCCAACAATACAATGATGCACTATCTAGTTTAGTTCTATGCCAAAACTAGATCATAATGTATCAAACAAGATCAAATGATAATGAATTTAATTATTTCTATAGTATTTAATATTTATTAGTGGTAACAATGAATTGGTTGATAATTAAATTTGTTATTTCAAATGTTTATTATTTAATGATTGATAATATTATTAGTGGTAAGTTGGTAACAATGTTATTTCAAACTAGTATGGTACGTTCAATTTTTAGAGCATTGGTATTAATTTTTCTTTGATGATCAAAATGAATTTATTTAAAATTAAAAATTCAGCCTTTGGAGCCACCAAAGAATTATATGCCTGCGAGGACCAAAATAGTACTAATTTAAAAAAAAATAATAATAATAAATAAATAAATAAAATTTTATTATTCTGTACAAATTTAAATAAAGAAAAGGTGAATTATTGAATCTTACCTATATAAGAAGATGAAGAGTAAGTTCAAAAAAATATAACAAAAAATTATAAAAAATGATCTTACATACTTCGAGTTAAATAAGAATTTGTTATTTGGTAGAGTGTAATAAAAATAAATAATTTATGTAGCCGACCCTACCTAGTGGCATAAATGCTTGATTATTATTGTATATTTACATATATATACTATTCAAATCTTAATAAATTATACTACCCATTATTTTACAATAAAATTTGCACTATTCAGTGGTTGTTTTTGTAAGGAGAGTTGCATGTTATAATATAGCATAATTTGTATGGTATATATATAAATATCTATTCCATAATTAATATGATATAATATGGCATGATTTGTATGGTACGTATATACAAAGAGTAATTTACGCATATAACTACATATAAAATTTACTATTTATCGATAATCCGGTATTCTGCGCACTTCACACCCTAAATGATAAAGATAATAATTTGTCATCTTTGTTCGTAATTCTCACTGAGATTTGTTTTTACGCTCAGAGTAGAAAAATGAGTTTGAATATATTAAAAAGAGGTTATATATCTAAATATCATATTTTGGATGTTTAGAAAAAATGTAAACATATATATATATATATATTTTGAAATGCATGAATGAGAATTTTTGAACGTGTAAGTAAATATATATAAATGGATAATCTTTTGTCAATATCTCTCCCTCTAAATCTATGTGTTATATTATTTAGCAGGGAATGTGGGGAGGAGGAGGAGGAGGAATGGAGGGGGGAGGAGGGATTCAGGTGATGGACGTAGGAAGAGAAGCAAGAGTGACAAGGTACAGAGAGAAGAGGAGGACGAGGCTCTTCTCTAAGAAGATAAGATACGAGGTTCGGAAGCTCAACGCGGAGAAGAGACCCAGGATGAAGGGTAGGTTCGTCAAGCGAACATCGTTTTCGGCTGCTGGAGGCAGCTAGCTAGCAGCTCCATCACTGCTGCTCCTACTGGCAATGCCGGAGGGAGTGCTGCGTTTTATCTACTAAATTTGGCGTGAAACTGAAATCCTAAAACATGGATTTTGTTGCTGCGTGTCTGACAATGTTGTTGATATATATTAGCTGATCCCCTAATGTACCTTCATGTGCATATATGTAAGATGAGAAAAATGTAAATTACGTGTATCGGTTGAGAAATAATCAAATAAAATGTGAAATACTTGCATCAGATAGTGTTGAATTTGACTAGCTAGAAATATTCTTTGTTTCATTGATCTCTAGTTTGTTTAAAAACTAAAAGTACTTCTATTTGGCTCCTAGGTCCAAAGCATTAAAGATGCTATGAGTAGTTATAATCATTTATGGAAGACGAATTATTAGAAGTGAATATCTTGAGTGTCGAGCAAAGCTTGTTTAACGCGTACATGATCACATCGCAAGCTTTTACACAAAGGTATCTTTGATACTATTCGACGTGGTATATATTCTAGCTTCAACTCTAATTTTTTTGACACAACTCAAACTGCAGATAACGACAGTTGAGATCGTGCGAGCGGCATAATAAATTATGACAGATTCCTAACAAATATTCTCAGAAGTGGAGACATTTTTGGATCCAAGATCAAGGATCATTTTGCTATTTGTTGCAATTGGATCCACGCTTCCTCATCAGGACCTTCCACGTGGAAAGTCACACAGAGTCCACGTAGGCAAGGCCTCCGCGTCGAACAAGGAAGGTATCAGCCCGAACAGCGGACGCCGAAAGGGTAGCATCCCGAAGAACAGAGACCCGACGTGACATCTGACCGTTGGGAATCGTACTGCTCTGAGGGAAGATGCGGTTTTCCCGCCGACGGACCGTAACCGCTGACACGCCGTACAGCGGAGTCACATACCAGCCGTCCGCAGGCATTAATTGAGCTGTCACTAGGGCTGTAGATTATTCGGCTGAAAGTGACTAGACATAACAGGCCCAGGGTATATATACTTCTGGTACACAGCCTTCAAGGGGGCTGGAAGATCCAAAAAAATCCTTTGAATACTCTGTAACCCTTAGAAAGGCATTTCTAGTGACATTTCAAGCCTCCTCGAAAAGGAGCCGTGGTTTTTCCGCCAGTCGGTTTCCACGTAAAAACTCTTTGATTGTTTCCCGTCTTAACACTATTCACTTATCTTCTAATGCGAGACTAGGGTTTCGATTGTTTAAATTCCATCTTCTGTGCTCGAGTATGCTCACAACTATTCCTTTATTTTAGAGAGCTAGCTCTCCTCTCTATACAAAACCAATTGGATGGGAGGGCTTTATCATTGTTTCACTTATTGTAATAAAGCTCTGCATTTTTTTAATTAGCAAACATTTTCTTCTCGATCTGCTATAAAGTCTCGTTTCATTCTAGCATTTTTTTAGATAAGAGAAAAAATATTTTATTTTTCAAGTTAAAAAAAATATATTTTAATATTAGAAAGTGTTTTAGATTTGAAATAGAGTTAATTCTAATATTTATATTTGCGTTGTATATAAAATAAAATTAATTTTTATAATTAAAATTTATATTGAGGCACAAAAATACCATGAACCAAACGAGGCCTAGGGTTTTATATGATTTGAGTTTTTAAGTAATTAAAAGTCCTTTCATAATATTGTGAATAGACTTATAGCACTTGTTGTGAAAAGGGTGAGGATTTATCCCATACAAATAGGGCTGTTGCCGACCCGATTTCGGGCCGAGCCAATACCGGCTTGAAATCTGATTGATCACATTTCGATCGATTCAAAATCGACTCGAGCTCGATTGGGTTCGACTTCAAGCTCGCTCGAGTCGATTCCAATCGACTTCGAGCCGATTTCGATTCATTTTCGAGCCGTCTCGAAAATGAATCAAATCTCAAATTTTTTTTAAGTTAATCTCGAGCCGGGTAAGCTCAACTCGATCCGACTCGAGATCGGCTCAATTTATAATATATATATAATAATAATAATATAAAATATATTTTAATTCGAGCCGATTTCGAGTAAAATCGAGCCGAGCCTACCCAGGCTCAAAATTGGCTCGAAATTATTACTGAGCCGAACTTTTGGCTCGTTAGTCGGCTCATTTAAATAGACTCGATTTCGAATCGATCTAAAATCGATTCAATTTTCGATCTTCGATCCATATTAACACACTTACTCACAAATGAATGAATGGCTATATGTTTCATTTATACAAAACTTCGTCTTCAAATAAATTTGATATGAACATAAGGAATACCTTGGTTAAACACTTAAACTAACAAAATTTGAAAAAAACTGGTCTTATATTAAAATATTATTGATTTTAATTTTTTTTTGTCACTTCATTCATAAAAAAATATGGTACATTAATTTGAAAATCTACGTAACAACTTTCAACTAATTTCTGAAAATTTGGTACATTAATAAAAAAAAATAAAGAACGTTTGCCTTCTTCCTCTCTTTGCCTTCTTTAGCTCTTGCTCTATCTATCTCCGGCAGTCAATTACGAGAGATAATTGAAAAGAAGTCAAAAAAAAGAAGAGCGACTTTTAACTAAAATTTAAATTTTGGGATAAAATCATGTTGTAAAATTTGACAGCTTAAATTCACTAAGAGTCTGTTTGTTTGTAGGATTAAATTTAATAAAATTAAAATTAAATTTGAATATAGATATTTTTTTATTAAAAGTTTTGAATGATATTAAATAAAATTAGTTATTATGTTGAGATATGTGAGGGATGTGATATAAAGTTAGTTATTATATTATGATATGTGAGGGATGTGATATAAGTTAGTTATTATTTTAGTAATATGTGTAGGATGTGAAATAAAGTTAATTTTTAATATTAAATTTTATGTGTGATATGATATGATTGATTAAAATTAAATCATATTAATTTCAACAACCAAACAAATAGGGCCTAATAAGAGGAGAAGGAAGATTATAGGCTTTTGTTTTGAAGTAGACAATAAAAATATATGTTACGAGTTTTTACTTAGGTCAACTAACCTGGTGATAATTGGTCGAAGGGTAGCCATCAAAGAGCTATTTGCTAAATCTTGAGAAAATTAATTTTTCTAAGTTTTTTTATTTATCTTCATTCACTTTCTTATTATTCTTAAAAAAAAAAAACATTTACATAGTAGACACAGAAATTAGATTAATTTATAGATTTCATCATAAATCTCGAAATATTACAATTATTACATCTAAAATAGCTATTTTTTTATTTTTCATATTCTGCAATAAATTCTATTAGAATATTTAATCATAGTTAAGTTAAATTTCAGCCATTGATCGCATCATTTAACCATCGACCGTCATGTTAAAGCATCGCGGAGCTGCATTGGTTCGGGCAGCAGCGTATTCACGAGAGGCGACAGCGTATTCATGCAAGGGGGCAGCGTATTCTCGCGAGGCGACAGTGTATTCACGCGAACATTACTCTACTATTTGCATCTTCTTCTTACGCGGGCATCACGAGCGGGCATCGGACCTTTCTGAGGCCGGCGGCGACAGAACTCTGAAGCTGCAAAAAGGTCTGATGCTTGCTCGCGATGCCCGCGTAAGAAGAAGATGCAAATAGCAGAGTGATGCTCGCATAAATACCCTATCGTCTCGCGAGAATATGCTGTCATATCATGTGAATACGCCACCCCCGGAACCAATGAAGCTCCGTGATGCCCTAACATAAAGGTCGATGGTTAAATGATGTGATCAATGAGTGAGATTTTGTTGAGATTTAACTATAGTTAAATCTTCTGATAGAATTTACTGCAGGATGTAAAAAATAAAAAAATAGATGTAATATCTGTAATATTTTGAGATTTATGATGAAATTCATAAATTAGTCAAATTTCTTTATTCACCGTGTAAATGTCCTAAGAAAAAAATACCTGTCACTTTTCTGATATTTAGGTGAACATGGGGTATTTGGTCAATTGGTTGGCTAGGTTTTGAACAAAAGAAATGACAAGATATATTAAAACCAAATCATAACAGTTGAAAGAGTCCATATATGTATGACCTTCTTCATTATTTAACTAAAATTGTTGGTCCAATATTAAATGCATATTCTTCAAAAATTGTTAGTTTAACCATGGTCTATTTTAAAGTTATGCAAAATCTAACAACATTTTTTCGTACTTTACTGTTGTTAATTATAATCAAAGTTCATGATCAAAAATTTTAATTTTTCAGTATTTTTTCCATCATCAAGATTTTATAACGTGTTTCTTTCGACTAACAGCGTGCATGAACGAGGACGTTATGCATACTTAGTATAACGATCTAATATTCGAATTAATAAAAAAATAATAATATTAAACCTATTTATTTACCCAAATTAGTTAAATTTAATTTTATAAATCACTAATATACATACTTTAATCTTAAATTACTAGCATTTTAAATCCAATATAAATTTAATATTAAAATTATTTTTATTTTATATTATAAATAATTTTTTAAATAAAAAATAAAATTATTTCACATCTTGAAAATAAAAATTCTTTAAATATCTTTAAAAATATATTTTTGATATTTTATATTTATTTTACATCATAAATAAATTTCAATTTAAATATTAAAAATTAAATTTATTTTAACATCTTATATAAATTTTAATTTTTAAAATTAATTTAATTTCATATTTTACAATCTTTAATATTAATTTAATTTTACTTTAAATTATTACATTGAAATACATTTCATTGATTTTATTTTAAAATTTTTACAAATAAAAAACAATTACTAATGTATTTTTTTTATTCTAATTAAATATAACCTCAGCCACAACTCACAAGTTTGCGGAGTAATAGTAACATCCAGACGAAATCAGGAAAAAAAAAATATCGAGATCAGTAATAAAAAAAAATGAGATTAAAAGAAAAACATTCAGATCTCCATAAATAACTTCGCACATAGGCAGAAATACATAGTTGCAGCAAATTTATTTTTTTGTGAGAAATTACAGCCAAATTAAAAAAAAAAAAAGTGCAGAGGGTCACGAATCCCCAAAATTGATGCTTCGAGTAATCGGATTCTACAGATCTAGTTTTTGTCGCCGGCGGCGAGCTTGGCGGCCTCGAGATCGACGGCTTCCCGGAGGAAGCTTTGACCGCCGTTGAGATCCTCATCGATGGCAACCTGTATGGGAGAAGAGCCAAGGCCGTCGGCGATTGCGAGGAGGATCTTCTTCATCTCGGATCGGAACTCGGGGAGATCAACGGTGCCGCTTCCGTCGCAGTCAAACTGGTCGAAGATTGAGTCGTAGAGAGCGGAGATCTGCTCCGGCGGCGTGACTGCGTCGACACCAAAGTGAGTCTCCATGAGCCGGAACGTCTCCAGCGCCCGGCGGAGCTCGGATCGGGAGAGAACGCCGTCGCCGTTGAGGTCAAGGGAAGCGAAGCGCCCGTCAACGCTCTTGGTGAACGCTTCCTCGTCGCTGACGAAGGCCCTCACCGTCGATCCGTCTAGCACGACGACGCTCATCCTTCCTCTCTCGCTCGCTCTCGCTCTTCGGCTCTTCGTGGCAGCTGTTGCGGCGCTCCGTGCACAAGATATTGATGAAACTGAAATGACTAAAAAGCCCACTGCCGTGGATGTGAATTGTCGGTATTTTATTTTATTTTATTTTATTTTATTTTTTTGACGCAGGTAGGTATGAAATCGACCGAGTTATAAAACCCGGACCCGTTTGGCCCAATTAATAAAAAAAACTATATCACAAATTAAATTAATTTTTGAAGACATGTTTTATAAATAATACATATATAATAACATGCTAGAAAAATCAACTGTAATTATATAAAATTAAAAAATATATTTATTTATCAAAAATAATAAATATTTTTTCAAATTTTCACACAGTCTCCCTTATAAGAATTTATTCTAATTATCACACCTAAAAAATAATACACTAAATAATTATCATAAAAATACATTATAAAAACTCATAAATATACATATACACTATCATTTCAATAATTCAAAATCAATACTTTAAAAATTACTATAATACAATTGAACCGACTCAACCCTAAAAACATATTTATATGTGGGTTATTTAATAATCGGTTAATTCAGTCGGTTTAATTTCCAAATATGTGAAACCAAACCCAAACCAATTAAGTAAAATAGTCAAAATATTAAACCATCACCAAACCGTTTGATTCTAAACCAAAACAAACTGCTAAATTTAAATAATTCAATTTAATTTTTCGATTTAAACCACAATTTGCACACCCCTAGCAGTAGGAGAGAGAAAGCAGAAAGAGAGAGGAGAGAGATAACTGAGAGAGAGGGAGGAAAGAGATAGCAAAGCGAGAGGGAGGAGGAGAGAGAGAAGCTGTAGAGGGAGGAAAGAGGGAGGCGGTGGCAAAATTGTAATATTAGATTTACAAGAAGGCTAAAAATAAAAAACTTATTTGTTCACCATTGATATCATCTTTAATAAAGATATATAGATTCGTATTTAGGCAGAATGTCAATCTATTAAGGTTATATATTTATGGATATATATAATTATGTATATTTATATAAGGATTATGTTTAAAAAAAATGTTTAAAAATAAATAATACTAAATTTTAAATTATAAAACTCAAAACTGGCCTAAAATTTAGCAAAAAAATTTAAAAAAATTATTATTGATGTATACAATTTTTCATATTTTTTATATATATTATATAGTTAATTTAATATTTTGTAAAGAGAAATAATAGAATAAAATTTAATTTATAGCAAATATAATTAAAATATATAAAATAAATTTTATTTATTTAAAAAATTTACAACTAAAATGTAAATAAATTATAAAAATAATATAATATATATATATTATAAAATTAAAGACATATAAATTTAATTATTTAATAGAATAGGTTAATTATTATACATTTATAGAATATATATAATAAAAAGTATTTAAATTAAATATCTAATTTAGTTAAAATAAAAATATTTAAGACAGCACGGCAGATTAACCAAACAGTTCTACTCTTGATACCAGCTTTTCATAGCAGTTTCGAAACATATAAAACAGTTTTATTCAACAGCATTTTTTTATACAGTTATACAGTACAACACTTTTTCATACAGCACAGCAATGTCAAACAAAACTTTAGCTCAATCGTCATAGCATAAGAGAGGGCAATAGTGAAGACATGTTTTATAAATAATACATATATAATAACATGCTTTACATATTAGAAAAACCAAACTGTAATTATATAAAATTAAAATATTTTATTATTAAAAAAGATATTTAAAAATAAATAATACTAATTAGCATCAACTTTATGATTGTGGATTTATTAACAAAAGGATTACCGCTAAAAATATTTAATAAATATGTCGAATGAATTATGTAATTCATTAATGATATTACGATGATGTTTTATATTATTTATGTATGAAACTTATTTAATTATTATTTTTATGATATAAATTAGTACATCTTATTTATTTATTTTTTTGGCATACATACATAATTGAATGGTGAAATTTTGAAAACAGGATTTATCTCTAACAAAGACATTATAGTTGGACCATTACTTATTTAATAAATATTTTTAATTTAATTTAATAATAATTATGTGTTAATTTTCTATTGGTTTAATAAAGAGTGATATTTTCCTCTACGACATGTCGTTGATGTATGCGTATTGCAATTATATTGAGGAACTAGATCTTCTCTATATTGTGCTTATCGTAATTTCTCCTCATCAAAAAAAATATCTCTGTAAAGATTAAAAGAGAAAAATTATTATTTTTTCATCGATACTTTCAAGTTTCCCCAAAATCTAAAGTTCTTCATTTCTTTATAGGATCTCAATTAATGGCATTGTCTTCATTGAATTCAAATATTCTTTATATTGATTATTATAAATATTGTTATTTTCTAAGATTCATATTATTGTCATGAATTTCATTAATTCTAATATTCATGGTTCACAATTTTATGTAAGTTTTTTCTAACAATTGTATACCACTGGGACAATAAAGTTTATATATCTTTTAGATTTTTTTGAATAATCAATAAAAAAAGTTACTAATTATTCTTAAATTCAAAGCTTGGACGACCAAAATTGACTTTGGTAGACCAACCTCCAACTTTTAGTCGACCATATTAGGATTTTAGTCAACTAAACTGAGGTTTGGTTGACCTACCCCAAAAGCTTAGCCGACCAAGCGCCAACTTTAGGTGGACCAAACCTGGGCTTTGTTCGACCAAGCTTGGGATTTGGTCGACCGACACCAAATCTTGGTCGGCCAAAGTGGCAGTTTGGTCAGCCAAGCTTTGGAGATTGCTTGAAGTTTGGTCGACCAAACTCCAACTCTTGTCGACCGAATCCCAAATTTTTTTAAGTTTGGTCAATCGAGGCCCTGCAATTTGATCGATCAAAATCAGGGAATGTGCGGATCGGTCGTCCAAAGCTGAGGAAATGTGTGTTTTTCTCTTTAAGTAAAAAAATTATAATCCGCATAAAAAAATAATTTTTAAGAACAACTAATGGCTTCTTCAATGGTTATTCAAAAAAACCTAAAAGATATAGATTTTATTGTTATAGTCATAGTGCACAATTGATTAAAAAAAAAAAAAAACAAGAAATGTGAATCATGAACATTAAGATTAACAAAATTCATGATAGTATTATGGATCTTAAAAACAATAATTTTCACAATATTTTATACAAAATGAAGACAATGCCATTAATTGAGATCCAAGAGAGACACCAAGAACTTCAGATTTTTGGAAAAAAAAGTATTATTTTTGATATCCATGCCACTATCATGAATTTCATTAATCTTAATTTTCATAATTCACATTTCCATATAAGTTTTTTTTCAACGGTTGAGTAGTTGCGTGCTTTTTGCGGCAGATTTCTTAATTGCGTGTTTTGTGTGTTTTCCTTTAGGGGGCGTTTGATTCAGTGTTATCTCAATGTTATGTTATCTTTAGAAAGTTATTGTTTGGTTTAATGATATCTTTAAATAACATTATAATTAATTACAAAAATGCCATTATACATTGACATCTAGATGTCACCCCAAATTGGGCGACATCTCAAGATAACACTATCAATTTGTCATTATAATGTTAATAACTTCCAACTAAATAAAAATAATTTGGATAACATTGATATTTTCTAATATCATAACATTGAACCAAACAAATGTCTATTGATGAATGACAATGACATTTAGATAGCATGACATCTAAATAACATTGACATTGAGATAACACTAAACCAAACACCCTCTTAATACAATTCATACGTATATCAAAATCAATAAAATACATATAATAATGAAAATTGATCACTAAAGATGGACCACTTACCTCAACTGGATGTTGTCCTTCAAGTTAGTCGACCATATTGACCAATCGTACAACCTAGTTGATCAAATTGATCCAACTGGTCTACCAAGCATGATCAGCCAAACTACCAAACTTAGTCAACTGCAGCTGTAGCTCAATCGACTAAGGTCAAAGTTGAAGCTTGGTCAACCATGCTGCCAAGCTTGGTCGACTAAAACTGAAGATTGGTTGACCAAATATGTTATACCAAGTTTGGTCAACCAAATGTCAAACCACATTTTTCATCCAACCTAGTTGGCCCGATCAAAGAACAAACTAGAGCTTAGCAACCAGTGGTCAACCGATTTGCTTGCACATTATCTTTTTTGATAACTTTTGGACTTGCTTGCACATTATCTCAAACTAATAAACCAACTTGAATAGTTTTCAAATAGCTGAGACCTACTTACATATAAGGTCAAATAAGAGGGATCTACTTGCAATTTACCTTATTATTTATTTACTCAAAATTTTAAATAACATTTAAGCATTATTATCTTTCATATTTACTTAGAAATTTAAAACATAAATTTATATTTAAATATTTGAACTCATCTACAGCGTGTGCATCTGCTGCTCTCCACTAATGCAACAGAGATATTCAAACACTTATAATTATAAATTCTGCAATTTGAATATTAATTATTAAAGATATTCAGATAACTGACAGAAATAATTATTTAATATTTATAGAATATCTATATATAATATGTGAAAATATTAATATTAAATATATTAATTATGAAAGAATTTAGTGACATATATACTATTCTAATTTTTAAATATACAATAAATATAAAATTTAATTTATAAAATACAAATTTAGTTAAAATAAAAGTACTAGTATAAGAAATGTGACACTTAGTGATTACATTACTAGAAATAGTGAATGATTTAGAAACCTCAGATCAATTATTAACAATAAAATAAATTATGATATTATTAGCAGAATCCAAGCAGAATAGATTAAGTGGATCAATTCATCTAGAATATTTGTGGACAGAAAAATCCCGCTTAGCTGCTTAAAAGTAAGTTTTATATAATTGTAATAAAATAAATGATACTATATATATATAGCACTAAATAATGTCATACAAAATAAAAATATATAAATAAAATAAATATTATAAAAATAAAAATGCTAAAGTAATGAGTAAGTAGATATATAAAAAAAATAATAAATGAATACATAGATAAAAATGTAAAATAGTCTAAATTAAAAATAAGCTCAAATAGAATCAACTACATAATTTGAATATATAAATAATATTACCGATAGAACTTAGAAACTCTAATAAGTGAATTAGGTTATTGGATCATTGCACTTGTAAAATAAAAAATAAAAAGATCAAAAAAGATTAAATAAAAAAAATAAAGAATATTGTTGCATATTTAAAATAAAATAAAGAGTTATTATTTAATAGAATATAATTAAAATAAATAATTTGTATCATCAACACCCCTTATTGAAATAAAGATTTGATGATAGTTGTTATTTGCACAGGATAAAATTTCAAAATATGAAATTATATGTATCATCAAAATCTAGAATATTACTTAGATATCATCTTAAATTTCAAATTATACTTAAATATTAATCATGCATTACTTTATTTACTAGACGGATATGCATAATATTTTCAAACATAGTTATAAAAATTCTCTGCATTTCCCTATTCACCGGATTATTAGTGAATTAGAACACAATTCACTAAATAATTCAGTAAATTAAAGTTTAAATTATAATTAATTAATTAGATAATTTACCTAAATTTATGTATTATTATTGGCACAATTTAACGATGGTTATGGAGTGTATTTAAAGTATAAATGCACATTTTAGAAACAGCTCTATTTGATTGAAGCAGAAAAAAATAATTTAAATTTTTTTATAAAAAGTTTTTAAAAAACATATATTATGTGAGATAAAGTGATTATTTAATATTAAAATTTGTGTATAGTGAGATATAAAATATTTTTTAAAATTTTTTAAAATAAATTTAAAATTTTAATTATGATTAAAATAAATTATATTTTTAAAGTTATTGGTGAACAGGGTCTATGAATATGTATTATAAAAAAAGTAGATAATAATTGTTCAAAATTATTTTAATTAAATAATCGTTCAAAATTAAATGTATCTGTTATTTTTTTTGATGAAGCACCATGTCAATCAGAGATTGCCAAGTGTATTCGAATTTATTTATATTGCACATGTGATGACTTCTGATTAACGGATGAAATACCGAATTCAATAACTTCTGACGTGTTTAAAATAAAAAATTCTGAGCCGGCGCTGACTTCGTCCAGTTTTTGGCCAAGTGTAGCCTCTGGCTCTCTCAGCCAGCCGGCAGTACAGCTGTTAACAAAGCCCAAAAACAAAAAAATTAATTAAAAATTAAATCGAATTTAATTTAATTTAATTCAATTGAATTGATTAATATGCCATTTTTTTCATTTAATTTTTTTATTAATCAAATTAAACTAACTTAAAATCAAATTAATTAAAAAATAAAAAAATTATATGCACATATATATTATTCCATTATATGAATCATATAATAAATAGTTAATTTAATTAAATTAAAATTGATAACCATAATATAAATTGATCAATTAGATGAATACGTTTATGCTTAAAATTTTAATTAGAATAAAGTTGATAATTGAATCAATTTTAGCATGAAATGGGCTTGAATCTGTGATAAATAAGTAAAATTTAATTCAGAACAAAAAAGAATTTAAATTTTTTTATATATATTTTGAATTGAATTAAAGTTAAATAAAAAAATTTCAATTCAATTTTCAGCCGACCTTAATTCAGCTCGTAGTCCGCTAGCTAGCCGGCGAAGGACTCCGTCAAGCCCAAGACTCTCTCTCTCTCTCTCTCTATCTGTCATCTTAGTACTGCCAAGAATCCTGCTTCCATCTTTCTTCTTCGTGTTCCGCCCCTTCTTACCCAGCTCGCAATAGCTGGAAGTCTGCGAGCTCCTTCCTATCTATGCTCTTGTCCGGCCTGCGAGCTCAGCCGGGTGCCCATGGCAACCGCCGCAGTCGAATCACGCAAGACCGACAAGCTGCTGAGCCTCGCGCGTGAGCTCGCAGCCGTGGGCGGCAACGCCTGTGGATCTGGCTCGGTGGCCGCGGAATCGGTCCGCCTCGCGCGCAAGGTCTTGCTCCTGATTCATCTCCTCGAGGAGATCAGGGACTTCGCCGCGAGGAATGGCGGAGACGGGGAGTCGACCTTGTCGCCGGCTTCGCCCTGGTCGTGCATTTCGCAGCTGGCCCTCTCGCTGGACACGGCCAGGAGGTTCATGCTGCTCCAGCGCCGGCACGATTCTGGTGAAAGTTCCGTTGGGGTGAGTTTTCATACTTGCAGTAGAGATGTTTGTTGAAATGCCTGTGTGATTGTGTTTCTTTTTCAGAGACTTGCAGTAGAGGTGTTTGTTGAATTGCCAGTATGACTCTTTCTTTTGTTGTTTGAATCTTCGAGCTCCTTGTGCATTTGATATATTTCAAAATCTTATCATAAACTTTGCCAATTTTGTTTTTGATATCAACAAAATTTGTATGTTAATTCATAAAATTTAAATCATAGTATTTAGGTTCCTGAGATTGACGATCTATTGCCATTTAGTCTCTTCATATTTTAACACTTTACATACATTGTCCAAGTTAAATGCAATATTATAGGTGATAGAATGACTACATTGTAATAAATCAACCCTAAAAACTTAAGTGCTATTATTCAAAATCTATGGACTAACTTGCAAAAATTCTAAAATATTATGATTCAAAATATGTGGACTAATGTACAAAAACCCAAATCTTGGGGATCAATATGCAATTATCTGAAAATTCATTGCTAGTACATGTTAAACATGTAAATTTTACCTCTAACACAAGTGAATTTACTGTCGCTATAGTTTTAGTTATTGTTAAATCTCTAGTTATTAGCTAACCTAAATGGGTCGTTAGACACCTCTTATGTGCAAGTTTATTTACTTTAAAGTGTGAAATCAGTTCAGTATAAGTGTTTCCTTTTTTTCTTGTTAAATGTAGGCTAGAGATAATTGAAGGTCACGGGGTTCGAACTTGAGACCTTTACATCTGATATCATGTTAAATCTTTCATCACCAACTATTAGGTTTTAGCCTTTAATTATCTTGACCATTTAATACCATTAACGGCGGTTTGATTCATGCAAATTGTATTGGGGCTGGTGCCAAAGGAACTCAGCCGTAGGTACTTGATGCCCCTCCCTAGTTATGAGTGGTGTTCCCCCTCCCCGAGCCACTCAATTGTCAATTCATCGGCAAAGGGTTCTGAGTACTTTGTTCTTTCTTTAAACATCCTTTCATAGAAATTAATCAGGTTATGTTGGATGCAATATTTCTATGTTTCATTTGTGCTTGCTAGCGTGGAATTCTGTGCGTTGAGTGTCTAATGTGTAGATTATAAAATTTTCATATCTATAGTTTACATGAAAATGATCTATTCCACAATCTGATGTACTCATTCTTGTCAATGAGAGTTTTTTTTTTTTTTTTGGATGAAAGTCAATGTGAGTTTTACTAATTAGCCTACATGTCATTTGAGCTAGGACTTGGTGAACAAGAACATAGCAATCCAATATCAGTATGTGACATGGCTGCTGGAGAAAGTGCTGGGCAACATATCATATGATTTTTTCAAGATATCTAATGAAGTTCAGGAGGAGGTAAAAGCAAACACGTTCTTCTTGCTTTCTCCATTATTTTTTTTAGAATCTTAAATGCAATTAATTTTCTATTTGCATACCAATCAGTAAAATCACGAATTTAGTGTAAACACTTATTACCTATTGTGACAGTTTTGTTACTATAGGTTGGATGGAATAAGATCTGACCTTTCATCGAATGGAAAGTTTACATTTGTTGCACTACTCACACGAATGGGCTATAGGTTAGGATAGACTAAGATCATGTTAAATATTACTATAGGTTAGGATGAAACAAAGTCTAACCTTTCCTCAATTGGAATATTTACATGCATCACACTATTCAGATGGGCTAACCATGAGGAAATTCTTTGTCTAGAAGAAACGTTGTTTAGTCATCATGTTAAAATCATAATGTTTAAACACTGAGGGTGTGTTTGTTTGTAAGGTTAAATTTAAGAAGGTTAAAATTAAATTTGGATAGAGATATTTTTTTATTGAAAGTTGTGAATGATGTGAAATAAAATTAGTTATTATGTTGGGATATGTGAGGGATGTGATATAAAGTTAGTTATTATGTTGGAATATGTGAGGGATGTAATATAAGTTAGTTATTATTTTAGTAATATGTGTAGGATGTGAAATAAATTTAATTTTTAATATTAAATTTTATGTGTGATGTGATATGCCTGGTTAAAATTAAATCAGGTTAATTTTAAACTCTTAGACAAACAGGGCCTGAGTGTGTATAATGTAAATAACATGATTTAAATGATAAATATGTATTTTCATTGGTCATGAACTTAACAGTACTTGTGCGCATGAATTTTTGGCCCTTAGGTTCAACTTGTGCGCGCGCAGCTTCGAAGAGAAACTAAAAAAGGAGCGGTGGTGAATCTGAACATATTCCGAGAAGTTTACAGGATTTTCTCCTCTGCCCGTGTCAAAACCCTCAAACGACAATCTTTATTCAAGTTGGAAGCTGTAGAAGAGTTTGAGCGCATAAGAAATATTGATCCTGATCTTGGAAACATTATCATTCTTATTGCTAAAGTAAGTGGCAAATCAATATATGATGCTAAGAGAATGACACCAAATTTGATGGAAAAACTCAAAAATGCTGCTCATTCTGATGTCAAGTTGAGCAACACTGTGGAGCCTGATTCTTTGGTGATTCCAGAGGATTTTCGGTGCCCAATTTCGCTAGAACTCATGAGAGATCCTGTTATTGTTTCCACGGGGCAGGTAATGTTTAGTATTAAATTTAATCCACCTAAAGTATTAGTTATGTTCAAGTTTAGTCTTTGAGGACTCTTTTTTTTTTCCAAACAAGGTCATATTTTTTAATCATTTCGTATGGATCTTTGAGTTCTTTTACTATTTTTGGAAGATCCTTGTGTTAAAGTTGTCATTGATGTAAACTAAATCACTGTGTTGCCTTTCAATCTTCTCACTTCTCTTTTTCCCCCTTCACCTTTTTCCCATTTATTCCCTCTCCCCTTATCCACAGGCGGCCTGGGTTGGGGAGGGGGAGGAGAATAGGAGAGAGGACAATGGCAAGAGAGAGTGAGGGGATATTTTGATCAATTACTCAACTTTGAGAATTTTGTGAACTGACCCTCAGTTCTTGAACTTGCAGACTTATGAGCGTTCTTTCATCCAGAGATGGATAGACTGTGGCAATAGAACATGTCCCAAAACTCAGCAAAAGCTCCAGCATCTAACTCTAACTCCCAACTATGTTCTTAGAAGCTTAATCATGCAGTTTTGTGAAGTTCATGGGATCGATAAGGCTCCAAAATCTACCAGTGGAAGAACAAGAACAGATGGATCATTTCAAGAGATCAGTGGAGATAGATCTTCAATGGAAACTCTAGTTTCAAAGCTCACAAGCAGGTCAACGGATGAGCAAAGGTCAGCGGCTGGCAAAATCCGCTTGCTAGCTAAAAGAAGTATGGAAAACAGGATACTGATAGCTGAATCTGGAGCTATTCCACACCTGATATGTCTCCTGCATGTTAATGACCAAAAGACACAGGAACATGCAGTGACTTCTCTACTAAACCTCTCAATATATGATCAAAACAAGCAAACCATAATCCTTTCTGGAGCCATTTCTTCAATTACTCATGTTCTGAGAAATGGAAGCATGGAGGCAAGAGAGAATGCAGCAGCTACTATATATAGTTTATCACTAATTGATGAGAACAAGATAACCATTGGTGGGACTCCTGGAGCTATAAAAGCATTAGTGGAATTGCTTGAGAAAGGAAGCTCAAGGGGAAAGAAAGATGCTGCTACTGCTCTGTTCAATCTATGCATCTGTCAAGGAAACAAACCAAGAGCTATAAAAGCTGGAATCCTTAAACCATTAGTTGAAATGCTTAAGGATTCGTCGGCTAATATGATGCTTGATGAAGCTTTAAGCATTTTGGCTCTTATTGTAAGCCATCAAGATGGCAGGGAAGCTATGAAAAAGCTGAATATGATTCCAGTCTTGATTGACTTTCTCAGAGCTGGTCAAGCAAGAAACAAGGAGAATGCTGCAGCAGTGCTGCTTGCTCTTTGTAAAAAGGACAGCGAAAGCCTTGCTCGTATTGGGAGGCTGGGAGCTGTTATTCCTCTGACAGAGGTCGCAAATAATGGTACAGAAAGAGCAAAGCGCAAGGCTAATTCTCTGCTGGAGCAGCTGCATAATCTGAAGATTCTCTGAATGCTTTTTTCCACACTTATAGGTAACATGAACATTTCTTTTTATACCAAAAACAAAAATAGAGCAAGTTCTTACAGTTTTGATTTCTACTCATTCAATTGATTCTTTGAGAAAAAGGGAGAGCTTTTGATCTGATATGAAATGGGTTCCGTTTGTGTACTTTCATTATGATTTTAGTAACAAAAAATTTTTCTTTTTGGTTCCATTGAAATCCTCCTACGACTGCAAATTTGTCAAATGAAGCAAGAAACAATACAAGCCTATTACATAATCATATCATGTATAATCTCAAAACTTACATCAATTTCTGGCATGCCAGAATATGCCATCCGTTGTTCAAAATGAATTAGAACGTGTTACATTTGCAAACTGAGATGAATAAGCGAAAGCATAAACTACCCTTACATGCCCTCTTGGCTCACATTTCTGCAAGCATACCTTGAACAAATATCAGCAGATGAGCATTTGCTGGAGGGAGCAGAACCTTAAGGACATAAAAAACTTCACGAGGGCTTTTTGTCTCAGGAATACGGCATCATGTTGCTCACTCTGTAAAAGTGAAAAGAGAACGATGATAATTTCATCCTGCAAATGCTTCACTGCAATCTATAGATCGCAAAATTATTATCTATAGATGATAACACATAAGGAACAAATGGCAAAATTACACCCTTATGGTTGATTCTTCATTTCTCATACCTGAATAATAAAATTTATGATGTTTAAGATGTAGCATTCTCTATCATTCATGTTTGTGCCCCAAAAATTTATGTACCTTTCTTTCCGCTTCTCCAAGAATCGAGCCAGAGAAGCCTTTCGAGCTTGTGGAACACCTGCATCAAAGAATCAAAATTATCACAAAAAACTAGAGGTAGGAAGATAATAGCCCTGCTTAAACATCCACAAAACAAATTTTAGTTAACAGAATAAATGTTGTACCTCTTGACATTATAGTGCCAGCAGCAGCAGAAACATTCATAGTTTTTGAGGGCTCATCCTGGCTTGTTGACATTTGGGTTCCACTAATATTTGCTCCAGATTTGTCATCACTTAGTACAGGACCAGAACATGTTGCCAAATGATTGGTATATTTGTTCAGAGTTTGATTATATTTGAGGCTATCTGAAACCAGCCCTTCTGTAAGGGGAAGCCCTGGTGTTTCAGCTCTTTGAAGAACTGCATTTGTAGCAGCTCTTGATTCTTTACTTGCCATAAGCATGATTTCTTGAGCCTAATGAAGAACCGAACAGCTTAGTAATCAAGGTTTTACCCAAAAAAATTGCAATGATCAGGATCACAGTATAAAATGAGGGAAAACCTTTTCCCAAGGAACTTCATCATGCACAATCACAGATCCAGCATAAAATATTGTAAGCTGTGCATTTCTTGTAGGAGGCTTTGATGCATTCCTGTAGAAGTACAAAATTAATTTCAACATTTGATCAATGATTATATAATTGAGAAATAAATAAGTGGAAAAAGAGTTGGGATAAAACCAACTTTGGTCTGTGGAAGATTTGTATGGGCTTAATACCAAATGCAACATTAAATAAGAAATCATGTTGATGAAGAAAGGTGAGGGGAAAGGGAAGAAGAAACAGCATATATAGCAAGAAGAAGAAAATGAGAGCAGAGACAAAAGAAAGACAAAATTTGGTGAGGGAACATTGTTGATTTAATAAATCAAAGTCTAACATATACAAAACAATTAAGCAACTCAAAGAAATTGCTAATGTAAGAGAAAAGAACGTCACCAACATAATAAAGACAGAATAAAAAATAGTCATATGCAAAGGAATATATCATCTTAAATAGCTACATAACCAAATATTGGAGAGAAACTTAAGTTGCTATAATCAACATTTAATATTTGGGCTAAGAATTTAACAGCCTTGCATAAGGTAGTTTTGAATAAAAATCAATAATTTTATCTGTTGCTTCATTGTGGAGACTGTGACTTGAACTATTTGATGAACAAGAACTGGTCCTGAATCCAACTTCTGTTCGATCTAAGGGTTGTTTGAGTATGGACTGTTTCTACTAGGGGGCGTCTAAGCCGTTCAATTAAAGGCTATTCCTTAAAGGGGTATTTGACTAAGGCAGCTCCCTAGAGGGCAGTTGCTCTCTGGAGAGTTGTTCAACCAAGGGTATTTCCTAGAAGGTTGTTCTTTCCTGTTTGGCGTGAGGACTAAAATCAGGATCAAAATAGTATTAGTTTAAAAAACAATAACAACAATAATAATAAATAAATTTTTTAATTATTCTACACAAATTCTAATATACAAAAACATTATTTTACTTCACATACTCAATAATTTTCAATAAAAATATCAACTTTATTTCACGTCCTATACCAAAATATTCGAATCTAATATTTTGATCTAGGATGTGAAATAAAGTTAATATTTTTATTAAAAATTATTGAGTATGTGAAGTAAAATAATATTTTTGTATATTAGAATTTGTGTAGAATAATTAAAAAATTTATTTATTATTATTGTTGTTATTTTTTAAACTAGTACTATTTTGGTCCTTGCGCCAAACAGGGCCGTGTGAAAGAGCTTTTAGAAGGTTGTTTGAGTAAGGGCTGCTCCCAAGAGGGATATTCTATTAAGGCCTGTTCCTTGAAGGATTGTTTGAGTACAAATGTCAACTCCACGGCTCACTTCATGTGCTTTGAACTCTCCACCCGTGTGGTTGAGATCTGTGCCCGAATCTTGGCGAAACAATCGGAAAGAAGCTTTGTTGTATAAAACATTTAATAGTTGAGGTAAGAATATAACAGCCATGCATAAGGTAGTTTAAATGAAAATCAATAATTCCATCACAACTATGCACCTTGGAACAAGGGTCCCAACACAAGGTTTCACTGCTGGGTTGCTGTTTGCAGTTGCTGATCCATAATTCTGTTGCTTCATTGTGCAGACTGTATGATTTGAACCATGAGACTTGAGGTAAGAACTGGTCCCGAATCCAGCTTCCATGGCATGTTTTTGATAAGCATATATAGGAACTTGTGAAACACAATGCACCCCAGTGCCCAAGTAGTGCTAACATTGAAAGAGAAAATGAAGGAAAACATCAGTTATCATCCTTATAAGGAATTTGAAGATCATCCCCAAACCTGTTGATCTTCTACACCATCAGCTTTCTGATTAGACTCAAATATAGATGATGGCAATGGATCAAACAATAGCTGGGACTTCACTTCTTTCGGGTTTTCGAATGTCATTAAGTGCGAGAAGGGCCAGTTAGCAGCTGAATAGAAGAAAAAACAGTGAGATTAAGAACCAACTATGTTATCAGAAAATAGCACTGTTAGGCATAAATCAGCAAACAGGTGGTGTGCGAAATGAACAGATGGCGATCCAGCTAAAAGCAGGAAAGCCTCCAAATAGCATGGGAATCCAAAAAACGCCATTAACGAAGATAGAAACTATTCAGGGATGGAGATCAAGAAGAACCTGAATCCATGTGGCCGCTGCGGCTCTCCTCCTCCACCGAGTTGCCGGAGTTATTCCCCGCAATTCCCAGAAAATCCCACTCCATCGTCTAAGCAGAGATCGAAGATTCAGATTCAAAGCAGCGAATCAACTCTTCTTGAACCCTCTCTCTCTCTCACACACACACACGAAGGAGAGAAAAGACCTCTCTCTTTAGAAAGACTGATGCTGAGTTGCTTGGCGTCCTGCTGCTCCTATATTCCTTCGATTTCTTTCTCTATTTTTTTAGGTTTAAAGTTTTTTTTTTTTTTTTTGATAATCGTTTAGGTTTAAACGGTCCAAAATGAGCTACGGCCGAAAGGATTTAAAAGGAACCGACAAGGGAATGGCAGATAATTTTGTAAATTGTAAATTATACCTGAGTCCCTCGTGGTTCTGCATGCATTCATGTGGGTCCATATATTTCTTAATTATTTCACATAGGTTTTTTTTACTAATTTTTTTCTGTTTCAATCAAGATACTCATGTCACTCCTTTGTCATCCCTTTTCTCTTCTATTTTCTCCTCAATTGACATTCGTATATTTCAATATTGTCTTTTTCCTAATAGATAATAAAAGAAGAGAGAAGAGGAGATAATGATTTCATTAAATTGGAGAAAATATTAAAAAAATTATGATGTAATGTTATTACAATATTATAATTTGTGAAATAAAATTATTTTTTATGTTAATATTTTTGTAAAATTTAAATTAAATATATTTTAATAATTTTTATTTGAAAAAAATTTACATAATGAGAAATTTTTCGGGCCTGGCTAATTGTCTTTTTTGATCTTGTGCTAAATTGAGCCAAAGAAAAACGGTATGGCTTGATTGCATGAACGGTAAAATTGAGAAACGGGAAACAAAAAGAATAAATAGAAGAAATATAAAGAAAAAATAATTTATTTAGGATGTTTATTTAGTTAAAACACATGATTAAATACAAAAATTAATCATATATAACACACGTAAGGCCCTATTTGACGTGAGGATCAAAATAATACTAATTTAAAAATAATAATAATAATAAATAAATAATTTTTTAAATCATTCTATACATATTCTAATATAATAAAATATTATTTTACTTTATATACTTAATAATTTTCAATAACTTTATTTCACATCTTAAATCAAAATACTTGAATTAAGCATTTTGGTCTAGGATGTAAAATAAAGTTGATATTTTTATTAAAAATTATTGAGTATGTGAGTAAAATAATATTTTTTTATATTAAAATATGTGTAAAATGATTAAAAAAATTTATTTATTATTTTTTTTTTAAAATAGTACTATTTTGGTCAAGATTTTAGTCCTCGCGCTAAACAGGACCTAAATAAATTGAAAAGCTTGTGACCTAGAAGGCTAAAACTGATAATAATTGGTAAAAGAGGACTGAGGTAATATAATTTTGGAAAGTATGTACCTATATGAAATACGGGTTAAACCTGAGGGACCTTGGTGAGATGTAAACCATTGGCAAAAATACGACGCGACCTGCGTCGTCGGATGGCGGGGCCCAGGCTTCAGCACATGGGCTGCGACCGGTTGGGCCGGTGTAAGGCAACTGGCTGGGACCGGTATCTCTCACGTGCGCCGACCGCAGCGGGGCCGGCGAGATTCCCTTGCGTGCAGATCAGAGGTGGACCCAACTCCATCTCCCGACACGTGCCTGTACACGGTTCGTCAGATAGCACGAATACCTTGCCGCTGTTTTTCAGTTTAAATGAGCTAATTTTTTTTTATCTTATTATTATCTAATTTAAATATTTATTTTACATATAATACGAATTAAATAAATTCTTCATTTAAACATACTTATTCATTAATTTTATCAAAATATATAATATATAATATATTAATATATATAAAATATTTTAAATATACATCAAAAGAATACTATTATATAGATACTGCATCAAATTTTTTTTAAGAGAAAATTGATTTTAAATTTTGAGAAAATTTAGTCTAATCTGAGCTAAATAAAATACAAATAAAGTTTAAGAAAATTTTGAGTTTCGAATATAATGCCCAGTTCTAATTGTTCATATTCAAATAGCTAAAATTTGTAATGTGCAATAGAACTAAAATATATTTAACATATTTAAAGTAGTAATTTATTTGTATTTTAATATTTAAACTTAATATATATTAAATTATATGATTAAATGTAAAAATAAAAAAATATTTTAATAACTTGTGAGGCTTAATTTAACTTTGTATATTATAAGGGGTTGAATTTATTTAAAAGTGTGATTTTAATATATTATTAATATGATTGAGGAAATACAGAATTTCAGTTCTAAAATGTCAACTCAACTCGTGGTATGACACTGAAATTAAATTATAAGAATAATAAATAAAATAAAATATTTATCATTATATTTTATCGATTATTATATTTATTCTATTGATTATATTTATTTATTCTACTAATGAGAGAGATGATAGCCACTTAATAAAGAAAAAGGCCAATTAGCAAGGGAAAGAAAAACTGGTGTGTTAGTAATATTAAAAATTTATTAATACATAAATGATATATAAGATTTAGGCTTGCAATATTTATTTTGAAAATAATAAATGAGTTATGCTTTTACCTCTCTACAAATATTCTCTCTTATTCATTTAATAAAGAATGAATGGGTAATGCATAAATAAAGCGAAATTGTGTGGCATATACGTATTTATCCTTTCTTTCTTACTCCTCCCTATCTCACCCTCTCTTCCACATTTCATTGTATGCATATATTACATATAAACATATATATATATATGATATAAATTTAAATATATACAGATATATATGTAGAAAATAAATGAATAATTTTAAATATTTTATTAACTTAATTTACAAAAAAAATATACAAGATAATATTTTAAATTGAGAAATTTTTACATACGTGTGATTTATTAATATGCTAATAAGGACACACCACATCAGCAAGTGGGACCCATCCTTATTCAATATGGTGCACCTCCTATTAACATCCCAAAAAATATGGTATCTGAATGCAAAATTATTTTCTTTTAAATATAAGAGGCTCACATTAGTAATCATAATCTCTTTGCATTTAATTAGTAAGAAAAATAAAATACATATTGAATATCATAAAATTTGAATTTCCTTTTTTTTTTTTGATAATTTTGTAGTATCATGCTAAATATTAATGGTGTGAAGAGGAAATATTTTTGAATTAATATAAATTAATTTTACCACTGTAGGAACCGGAGTGCAATGTTTATTAGGTTTGGCGGGTCGAATAATTCAGTTATTAACCGACCAATGGATAGACACCATGTCAGTAGCAGGTGAGCCCCATTGTTGATGTAGCTGCTTATCGGTCGGAAGAATAATTATTAATTATTCATGTTTTGGGATTCACATTCCTTCATATATGTCAGAAGTATAATAATTAAAAAAATTAGTAAAAAATTAAAAGAACGTTTGATTCTTTATTATTTTGATGTTATGTTATGTAATCTAGATGTCATCTTTTGACTAATAATTTTATAATCAAATAAAAGATTATTTGTAGATATCATTAAACTAAATAATTATCTTCTCTAAATAACATAACATAATATAAAAATAACATTAAATCAAATATCCCCTAAATTAAATTTCTACAGCAAAAAAGATAGCCTAAGTGGAGGATATCACCAACGAAACCCAGGCCTGGGAGAGTCGAGAGAAAGAACATTTTTTACTTATTATCATTGGAATGGACGCAAGCATATCTAACATTAAAATTTAAACAATTTTCTTAAAAAAATTTAAGGGATTAAACAGAAATGTTTATTATTATTTATGAAATATTTTAAATTTATCAAATAAATGTGTGTATTTTTTACCATTATGCACAACTAATGGAATTATACCATGTGAAAAGATGGGTTTCATGTGCATAAACGCATGGTGACAGAGCGTATCACAGCATGTTTCTATACAAATTATAAAAAGTGAGTTTCTATGAATTTTTGGGCAGTAATGGAATGTTTTGGCCAAATGTTTTTAATTCATTGTACTTGAATATGAAAATGATAATTTTATATTTTAATTATAAATAAAAAATATTTTAAAGTTAATTAAATATGTGGCATGTTTAAATTTTTATTTATATTTATCATATTTTAATCAAGTTGAAAATATTAAAACTTATTATTGGTATTTTTTTATGTTGAAATACGATTGAATATGAAAAATAAAAAAATCTATGCATAAACACTTTCTTGATGTTTCTGTATGGTAAAATCGTATTCAAAAGCAATTTTTTTTGCACATAATTCGCATGCATTTAAATATATATCAAGGTATCTATAGAAATTAATTTTTTCATATTCAAGTATAAAAAAATTTATTTTGTGTGTTAACACTTCTTATAATTATTAATATATTTTATAGTTTAAAATTTTCATATATCATTTTAATTCGTGTAAATAAGTTAAATCATATATTATATCTCAAAAATAAAATAAAATTATTAAACTTAAATATTAAAAATAATGATATAAATTAGTTTTCTTTTTATTCAAATATAATGAATTAAAAAAAATTGTGCAGAAATGAGCTCCTAATCATTTCATATTCAAATATGAAAAAATTAAATTTCCACATGTTTCTGTCTTTCTGCTAAAATATCTTTCTACTAATAAATTGTAAATCATATTACAATATAATCATTTTATTATTATATTTTTATTATTTTTATCTTTTTATTAATAGCACCGTTGAGTTCACAAAATTATATGAATAGAGTGTTGCATCGTATTCTTATTTTTTAAATTGTCGGAGCTGCATGAAATTTAAGCAAACCTCTATGATTTTATTTGTTTGACAATTAAAAATTAATCTGATTTAATTTTAAACAAATATATCACATCAGACATAAATTTAATATTAAAAATTAATTTTATTTTATATATTATATATATTACTAAAATAATAAATAACTTATATTACATCTCTTATATATAACAATATGATAACTAATTTTATACCACACTCTTCACATATCTCAACATAATAATTAATTTTTATTTCATATTATTTATATTTTTTAATAAAAAAATATTTCTATTCATTATTTAATTTTAATTTTATTAAATTTAAATCTTATAAACAAACATGCACACTGTATGCGAGCGATCATCACTGGTACGAGAAGATATTGCCAGAGTACCTCGACACGTGTAGACTACTCAATTGTCCTTCCGCACGTGTGAATGACACCTGTTTGCAAGCATGTCAGATCTGTTGAGAACATGATAACTAAACTCGAATCAATCATGTATTTCAATATTATGTTAATGTTATATAATATTAAATAAAAATTAATTAATTAATTTAATGATATATACAAATAATTTTTAAAAAAATTATAAAAAACATAACACTTTAAAAATATTATAAATTTAAATTACATAATATAACATTATTATAACACTAAACTAAGTGTCTTTAAATTAAAATTAATTTAATACGAATATGTCGATTAATGAGCTATAGTTATGACACAAAAATTTTATTGATTCAATATTGAATTGGTGCGAGATTCGATCAAACCAGCTCAAAATCAAATTGATTTAAAAAATAAATCAAATTATTTATTAATTTTTCTCATAATTTAATGAATAACTATATTACAAATTTAAAAATCCATTGTAGATTATATTTTTTGTGTTTGTTACTAATTGTTATATCGAGATAGATAAAAGTGTTTAAAATAATTGAATAAATAAAAAAACAATTATGTCTAAGATTTTGAATGAATAATTAAAAATTAATTGAAACTCGTATGACTTTAACTCGAATTGAGTTTGAATTAAATTTTTTTATTCATAGTTTAAATCTAATGAAATTAAATTTTAAGTTGAGGGCAAATCGATTCAAAATTAAAATTAAAGGTCTTTACTAAAGGCAACATGCTAGAAAAAGTAATACAATCAAAATAAATATTGTCCAAAAGAGGAATTAGATTTAATTTGCTCAATTATTGAGTGTATTAAAGATTTAAAAGGATAACCTTAATTAAAAAGACTATAGTTTATTTAACATTATAGCTAATATTATCTTCATAAAAAAGCTAATATTGTCTTCTTGAAAAGCTTGAAAAAATATAACACTGTCCAATTTTTTGATAATATGTACCTGATCCTCTATCCTATCTACCAAACGGTCAATTTAATGTAATTATTATACACAAATTTTAATATTTTATATAAATTCTAACGTTATAATTACATTCTCTATAATTTTTAAAATAAATAAAAAATAATTTTATTTTATATCGTACATATATCTTAATAAAAATAATTTTATTTAAAATTTTATAAAAATTTTAAAATAAAAAATATTACATTAAATATTATTTTTAATTTCAATTAAAATATCATTACAAACAAATAATGCAAGAATCACGACAAATAGAAAAAAATCAAAATTATAGACTATAGCTTTAAATAGTTTAATTTTTTTTATAACAGTTGACAACCATTGTTGATCGAAATAGTTAACATTTTGACCAACCAAATAATATGAATAAATTTTTCTTTTTCTTGACATATTTACTCCTACTAATTTTTTCGAATTTTGGTTGCTCTTATAAAGAGATATTTTATGTCATCCACATATTTTACAAGAATATATTTTACGCTCATTAAATACAACATATAAGATATAAATATGCCTAATAACGCATTCAAAGCTCGTTTCATAGCCCAACATGCTAACCATAGTCAATGTATTGCGACATTTGGTAGAATTCAAATCCGAGATAAAGTTGGGATGATACAAAATTATAAATTTATAAGATCTATGTAGGCTTAGTATTAAAATATGTATATTCACAAATAAAAATTCATAAATATATGATACAATTGAAATTAGCTATTTTAGGTAAATATATATATCTTATGCTAATAAATATATTTATTTATGAGAAGATATGAAATCATCTAATTAAGTTAAATACATGTTCCTTTAAGCATATATATAAGTATAATATGACATTACAATATCATTGTGGTAAGTACGTAGGTCCTATATTCACATGAATGAATATTTATTCACACATAAATACATAATTAAATAGTTGAAAAAAATAATTTTGAAAGAAAAGAATCAAGTGTATTTAACATTGATAAAAAATGTTATATTTGAATTGGAGTTTTCAATATAAAAATATAAAATATTAACTTAATATATGAATATTGTTAGAACATTCTCTAATACTCTTAATTAAATAGCTCTCATAGAACAGTCGTAGTCAAACAATTCTTTAAAGAGATATTACCAGATTGTACTATTTGTACTACTATGTTAACTCAATATTTAAGGTGGCATGGAGTCCACTGCTTAATTGTCCTTTGCAGGAATAGATATCAGATGTGATAGACTGTACCTATTATGTCTCGTCCACTCAAAGCTATAAATAAGGAGAAGGAGAAACTCTTAGGGCAGAGCTGTCTCTCTCTCTTGTACTTATTTAGTCTCCACGTAGAGACCCTCAAGCTTTGTAAGAGAAATAATTCGATTAGTGAATTTAAATCGCTCAGACGGCGTCGTAGTTTTTCTCCTGGATATTCGGATTTTCACTTAAAAAATATCGTCTTATTTTTTTCTATTTTGCCTATTTTTTGTATCAATAAATATATCAATAATATCGTGTTTTATAAAATGTATATGCACTGAAGACATATATGAAAAAAAAATTAGTATGCTAATATTTTGTGAATTCATATAATAATATTTTACAAATTTATATAATTTAAAGAAACATAAAATACAAAAAAATAATGGAAAAATTGTTGACCTTGGAACCATTAATATGTAATCACCGTACGTCTTTTTGAATGTACCGCAAATTAATTTTCCAGATTTCGGCGGCTTTTTTTATAGATTAAACACCCGCAGCCACACGGGCACCTGACAGCTGTCGAGATGCTCTTTTCCTGAGCGTGTTCCACATGTTCTGTCCGAGGTGACGCGTGTCGCATTCACACTGGTGAAGCACGTTAACATAACTTGTCCTCACACGGCGCCGCGATTGACGGCAATAATTAATTAATAAAAGAAATATATAAAATCATTTCGACTGAATGATTTATTAATAACTTAAATTTGATCACAGGTGATATATTTTTAATTCAGAAATGCGCTACGTCAGACACGTGTCAGTTTGAGGTTAATTCAATTATTAATTTTTGAATGAAATGTGTCCTAGAGTCGAACAACACAAGATTGATCAAACAGAATACTCGAACAAATCTCTCACCCAAACACCTATTAGCCAAATTATAGGTCATTTCTTTATTGTATGACCTCTAGATCACAGATTATGAAAATATAATCATCATTAAAGCATGATTTGACCTCTGATATGAGCTGACTATATAGCTGTTTAAGCTATAGTTCTCGCCATTATTAATAAAGTTTATCTAATCCGTCTGTTACCACCTACTCTTTACTTACTATAAATAATCACATTTATGATGATGGGTCTTTTAAACCATATAAGAGCCTTTTGAATCATAATTTTAATATATTAATATATAATGTGAACTTTATGAGAACAAAAGTTAATTTTTTTTTTATTTATGTATGTATGTATAAATAATTAGGACTGAAAAAATAAATAAAAATATTACAAAATATAAAATACAGTAATTAAAATTATAGAATATAAATTACATTAAGTATAAAAAATATTTTGAGTGCAAAAAAATAAATTTAGTGATTAACTAACATAACTATATTATAGATAAATAAATTAAAAATAATCCAAGATGTATAATAGGTTTATTATTCTCTTATCTAATTCACTCTTTTATGTTCCTCTTTCGGAGTTTTACTATTCTAAGTTTATTATAATTATGCTCAAGCCATAATATAAAGAGAAAACTTATATTTTTTTAGTCCAAAGACACAATCCAACCTCTCATTCCTTTTTACCAGAGGTAAAGAACAATTACACCTCACCTTTTACATAGGGACTAGTAAGAAAAATTTCTCTCCGCATATGAAAACTCAAAACTAAAACAAGTATAAAAAATCAAATGACCCTAATGAATCGTATAAAAAATAAACCTAATTTGATATTTTATAAGAGTCCTTTTTGAAATGAAACTAACACAAGTTTCAAATGAAAATCTTAATATTATTTTTCTTAATATTTTGTAAAATTTAGAGATCAAAATCAGAGAAAGAGAAAGGTGTAACTCGATGAAATATTTCGTTGTGACATGAAATTGAGTAAATAGAGACTTTAAATAAATTTTCTCAAAAATATCATATAGTAAAACCAGCCAAAACTTTTTTAATAGGTGTAGCTTTGTCTAGATGATTTATTGTGAAAATTTTATAATTATCTGAATCTCGTGTAACTTATAAAAATTAAATAAAAATATAGTTATTGAGACAATTTTTTTTGTCAAAAAAATCTAAGAAAACTATCAATTCTGTCTATTTATAGATAAACTAAGGGGCAAATGAGTAATTTTAGTATAAAAGCATTTTGGTAATTTAATTGAGGACAAAATCAGCTACTTAGCTAGTTTTAGGAAGTGAAATGAGAAAGTGAGGTATAAACTAAGGTTGTGAAATTTTAAAAATTAAGTAAACCAAAATATCGAGTTTTAAACTAGTTAAAAATATCTAAAATCGATTGAAATAAATTTCATGTAATTTAATTATTTATTTTCGAAAAAAAAAATCAATTTTATTTATTTTTTGTAGTATATTTTTTTTGAAAATAGGTTTTATCATCTTAGAGTTGAAGTCACTCAATAAAGAATAATATTATTGATCAAATTTAATTAAAAAATTTAAATCATAAATATCGAAGAAAATACACCTTCGGAAGGTTTGCTCGTATGATTTGAATTTTTTCAAAAATCTCAATTCATCCTAAATTGAATTCAACTTAGTAATTTGTTAATGAGGGACAGTTTCAGCAAATTAGTCCATTAAATAAAAATATTAAAAGGAGATAGTTCAGTAAACCATCAACTAATTAAATATCTAATTAAGGTATTAATTCACTGAATTATATAATAGATTAAAGTTCAATCGACTTAATAATTCTCTTAATTAAACGCTTGGATTATAATTAATTAATTAATTATAATTACTAATTGGGATGCGTAACATTTTTTAATTTCTAAATTAGCGAATATTCAAATTTTACATTTGGTCAAAGGAAAAAAGAATTAATGACATCAAATGAGTTTCAATTTCAGTCTGTGTAAAGAGTTAGACAAGTTTTAATAACTTTAGGACTTATATGAAAAAATCCTCAAAAGTTAGGTATGTAGAAACAATTAGTTCAATTGATTTGCTTAATTGTCTGAATAAAAAGAATAGATAATTAACTGCATGCCATAGCATTTCACTTTATTTATGCATTATCCATCCATTCTTAGTTAATTACGCTATACACACTCAAAACATTATAAAATCTTACATACACACACTTAAGTTAAAATTTAGTTAAAATCTATTTGAAAAAAAAATATATTTCGTTAGTAAGTCATTAAAATTATATTTTTACCCTTAATAGTACATATTTTTTCTTCCTCGATGTCACACTAAAGCGCTGATCTGTCGTAAAATCAATTCACGTCGCGGATGTTTCCTTCCCTTACCACAACTTAAACATCAAAGTTTTAAGATTTTCACTCAAAATATATTTAAATATCTTTAAAATAATATGATGAACAGTTCAGATTTTTTGTAACCTAATTATAGTTAGGTTATTGGAAAATTATAATTGCTAATTATAATGAAAACAAGTGAAAGCGTGTGTATGTAAGATTTTATAATATTTTGAGTGTGCATAGCGTAATTAACTAAGAATGGATGGGTAACGCATAAATAAAACGAAATGGTATGACATGTAGGTAATTATCCCTAAAAAGAAATGCTTTAGTTTTCAATGCAGAAAACCAAACACCTAAATGAAATACTGTCTGAGAGCCAAACTGAAAGAAAAAAATAACCTTGCCCTCAACAATCGAATAAATTATTAGGTTCAGATGCCTGGCGTGCGTTTACTAATAACGGAAAGCCATAGAAATGAGTGAGCTTTTAGTCACATATAATGCTTTAAATGACATTAAGTTGTTGAGCGGTTAAACGAACCGTCAAATTGGCCGACCGGACAGTCTAGTAGCTGATCAAACTATATGTTCGCTCTGATTAGACGGTCTGTCTGGTTACTAGATTAAGTAAGTATTTATTCAAAAAAATAAGTATAAATCAAAATTTAGGTAGGTATTTTTTTAGAATATTAAGTATTTCGTATAACTACATCTTTGCGAATTAAGATCAACCTGATTTTAAGGTATGTCTATTTTTTTAAGCAAATACCTACCTAAAACTTTCTTATTTGGTAGTCAAACGGACGGTCCAGTCAACTGACCAAATAGTCTACCGACCTCTCGACTACTTAACGCTGTTTGTGACGTTATGTACAAAGCAGAGCCTGCTTATCTACATAGCTCTCCGCTATTGGTGGACGGATGCCTGGCGTGAACAAGCATCCAAACCCAATAATTTTTTCAACAACTAAGAGTTCAAATAATTCCTCGAAACACATATACATTTTGGAGCTGCCTACAAACCACTCGAATGTTTTTGTAGAGCACATTCGCATGTGATCTAAGACTCAAATCGAGTAAAATTCAAGGCATTCCACGAGTGTTAGGGAACCAACTTAAATTAAGTTCAAAATTGACTCATAAGGTCCCGTTTATTTTGAAGTTAAAAAATTAACCTAATTTAATTTTAACCTGGCATATCATATTACATATAAAATTTAATATTAAAAATTAACTTTATTTCACATCCTATACACATCACTAAAATAATAACTAACTTATATCACATCTCTCATATATCCCAACATAATAACTCACTTTATATCACATCCCTTACATATCCCAATATAATAACTAATTTTATTTCAAATCATTCATAATTTTTAATAAAAAAATTTCTATCTAAGTTTAATTTTAACCTTATAAATAAACAGATGAGTAATATTTAACTAACTCAAGCAATGGCCGGCTAATTAAGCCGGACAATGGACCAACTTGAAAGGGTGATGTTTTGTTTGCCAATTGAGTTAAGAACACGATGAGAATTTTAAAGCAGGATTGGAGACAAAAAGGCATGTTAAAGTGGCCAACTTGTGTTCCAGACTTGAAATGCACGAATTGGCCCACTGAGTTTTTAAATTCGCGCGAAAAATTATGATTCGAGTTTGAGCCAAAGCATGAGCTACACACTGTATAATGTAACAGTTCTGCCAGAGAGAGAGAGAGAGAGAGAGTTAAATAATAATTTATTTAGATAATTTGCATTCGGACTTTTGAGATTAGAAAGATATTGCAAATTAATTTTAATTCACTTGAATTGTTTTATATTTTTAGTTTTGTCAAAAAAAAAAAATTAAAAATATATCTATCTCACTCGATTAAGTTTGAGATATATTGAGTATAACATAATTAAAAATTACTTTGCTAAAATTGAAGACTTGGGTGCGAAATATATAATTTTTGAAAAATTTGAGTGATGTATAATTTCAGTAGAATGTCATATTTTTTGGATAAATTATATCTCAGCTCTTGAGATCGAAAATGTATTATAAATTGATCTTATTTTTTTTTAAAAAATCATAATTTTGATCTCTAAAATTATAAAAATACTGCACATATCGTTTCGCCCTTTTTTGCTAACCCTTGCTCATAAAAAAAGTGAAATTTAGGCCCTGTTTGGCGCGAGGACAAAAATGGTATTAATTTTAAAAATAATAATAATAATAATAAATAAATATTTTAAACTATTTTACATAAAA